>CM061231.1:13570909-14012163 GCA_030844895.1 Ambrosia x helenae
CTTTTTCTTGACCAATGATAATATGTCACGTTTTACCTTCACCTTTGACCATGTTTTATTTTTGACCGTTTACATTTTGACCTTGGTTTATGTTTTACCCCTATACAAATCATACTTTCACATAACATAACACGGTGAGCTTTCATTAAAAATTTTAGCACCATTACAAAAATAAACATTAAACAACCGTAAACATTAATTATTAATTATATCTCGCAACAATCGCCATGGCGCAAAATGGGTGAAGTTGGTCATTTGTTCACGGTAGTAGCTGCCACGAGTGAGTTGGATTGCAATGTCTTCTTGAACATTAGGGTGCCTCTCCATCGTGGCTTCATAAAGAACGTTCTAACGGAGACACCTGGACCAGAGAAGAAAACCACCTACGGACGATCGAATCCTTTAGAGCGGTCATCTGTGCCGGTTAAATTATTGAATATCCCCGACACCCGGTGCCAAAACACAAATTGGGGTATCGACTTCATGAACCCATGTGTTTCTCACTACGAAGTAGACCCTCATTAACGCGATATCCTCATTTGCATTCCACGGGTCCATTTTTACGAAACGATTAAAGTATAACCGGGTTATTGTGTGATTTTGTTGTGTTGGATTAAGGTGTTTTTTATAGATCAAACCGTAACGGTACAGATTCCAATGGTTGCAACGGTTTTAAATGTAACGGTAACAAAATTAATTACTGTCTGACTGTACAACGGTTAGTTTTCCAATTTTAAATGAAATATAATGAAATAATCGGTGGAGTGCTGCCTACAAAAAAATGTTTCAGTGAAGTAAATCAGTAAAAGAAAAACTAAACTCTACAAGGGCCCCTTATGTCCTTATACCAACCATTCAAATACTATTTTTTTTTTAAAAAAAATTAAATGAAAGAGTCGATTGTAATTTGAGTCCTGCGGTGTTGGCCAAAATTGTTGGCTGAGTTCTTCCTTTTGAAAATTTTGTCTAATGTGTTCTCAACCTTCCCATTTTTTTCCAATACAGTCACTTCACAAATAGACGTTAAGTCACTGTTAATAAAAAAGGATAACTTGCATTAACCACATGGACACAAATTGCTATTAACTTCCAATTTTCTAGAAAAAGGGGGACTCTACCAACAATTTTGGCCAAACCAATCAACAATTTGTGCCAAACAATAGGAACTCAAAACTGCTAATAACTCTTAAAAAATGTTACTCTAAGTACTTATTTTTAAATAATTTCAATTTAATCTTATCTGAAAATATCGTTTTGTAACTCTTAAATCTTTATTGTTAGCTATTTAATATTTATTTTCCTTATCATGTAAAAATTACGAGTTTCCCAGGAACCCCCTTGGTTTGGAAAAAATTGAAAAAAATAGTGAAAATTTTGAAAAATTAGTTAAAATCAGTGAAAATCTACGAAAGGAATCCCCTGGAAATACGTCCTGGATACGCCACTGCACAAAAGTTAAAAAACATTAATTATTTGATTTCCAATACAGCTGCTGGTTACATCCACAAAACCACTGATGTACTGCATATGATATCCAATCAGTAAATAAGTGATCCATATAGTATGAAACTAAACTATAAAATAAATTGGAATTACCATGTTTTGATTTGCCATCCACTACACCAATAACTGCATATAAGATCAGTAGATAAATGATCCATATAATAAGTAATCAATTTTGCACATAAATTGGAATGTAACATAGCGATTGAATGAATAACTGACAAATTAATAATGAGAAGCTGCAAACCAAATAACTAATAGGTTGAATGATATATGTACATGAAAAACATGCAACGGAGATATGAACATTTGCTTAATCGAAGGGGGGTGATGTAGGATATGTCTGAACAATCAACGTGCCATTTTATAGGTGCCAAGTCGCTGTGAGGATATTTACAATTGCTTATATCGTGCAGGAGCGTATGAGAGAGAGCGAAAAACACTGAAGATTAAAAACTGCAAGGGCAAAAAGCATAACCGCCAAATTTCAGGACTGTCAACGGCTGAGATTAAATCTTAGGGAAGTTATTGACAGTTGAGTTGAGTTTGGACGGCCAGGATTAAAAGTTAAGGGTGGTTTTTGGCAGTTTTTATTACGTGGTCTATATATATTATAAAATAAAGATAGATAAAAACCAACCTATCTAAACCAGAGTGAAAGATTTTGGTATACAAGAACAAATGTTTTATTCTCTAACTAAAACATGACAAGAATGCATATACTTATGTATATTTATATGTTCTCTAGCTTGACATACCCACTACTAGGGATGAAAATTTAGGTATTAAATAATGAAAATACTGACATCGGTGTATTTTTGGTATCAAGTTTTAGCAAAAATCAGTATCAGTATTTTTGGTTCCGTATCATATGTTTTTAGTATTGGTACCAAGTTTTCTCAATAATTAGTATCTATATCAGCTTGATACGATTAGGTACTGAGCTCATCCATACCCACTACTACATGAACCTGTAATGCTTTTGATTGTTGATATTGTTAACACTAAGGATAACTTTCATCATGGCTCATGAGTAGCCAAGATCCATCTATAAGTCCGACCAATTAGGGGTTGTTTGTTAGCCTCTGAATGGTCATTAAAATGCTACATCTGAATGGTTCATAGCCTCTTAATGGTTAAGATGTAATCTTAAGTATGAATGCTTAAGAGTTAACATCTTAATGGTTGCCTCTTAACCATTCAGACTTAAGGTTACCTCTTAATAGGGATAAACATATTGTCCTGAATACCGATCCCGATCCTGATCCCGTCCCGAATCGATTCCGTACCAATCTGATACCGAATCGAGGGTGTTCGGGATCGGTATTAGTACCCACATTTTTAGTTTTTCGGTTTCGGTATTACTCGGTATGGGGACGGGATTTAACCAGTAATACCGAAAAAAATACCGAATTTCAATACCGATTGTATTACCATATTATATAATAAATCCGAATACCGAAATGAGTGATGTACATTTGAATACCGAAAAAATACCCATATGTTTGTTGTTTTGTAGAGGTTCATTTCCATAAAATGGCTACTGTACATTTGAACAAATACGATCTGGTTGTGAGAAGGTATGGATTTGTTGTTGAGGAACCACCCAATTTACTATGGCATGCATGATTCTATGTTCAGGCCCAGCAGGCCCATTAGCATATTTGGTTTCGGTATTATACCGAAAATACCAAATCCAATCGGTATTGGTACCGATACCGAACTGTTAAGTTCGAGATCAGTATCGGTACAGTACCAATAGCGTCCCAAGCTCATCCCTACCTCTTAACCATTCAGAGTGGTAACTTCTTAATGGGCATTAAGAGACCACCAAATAGCCCCGAACTTTGGGTTTCACTCCTTAATGATCTGACTTGCATTGTGTAGTACTCAACTTATGTGTTGAAATGTGGATTTGGATAGAGTGTACTTGTAATCAGGTTTTTTAAGCCAAAAATAGAAAGAAAATAACAAGTAATTGAGTAAAAATTTCAATTTTTATAATCTTCATAATTCAATAATCTATAGTAAAAACAAATATGATAATTAATAAAGGGAAACAGCCAATGATGTCCAGCCCAGCTGGTCAGAGGTGTGAGGGTTTACTCCTTATGAAGGTTCCCGCCTGGGCTTGGTCTCAGGTTCGAGTCCCTCCACTCGCACTAAGGGGTGAGAAATTCAATACCCGCGTTTGACCTGGATTCAAACTAGGGTTGAGGGGTTGTGCGTCGTTTAGATTCTCCGCTGAAACACATCTTTCAAAAAAAAATTAATAAAGGGAAACAAACTAAATACTTGGTCAAACAAGTATATTAGTGAATTGAGGAATCTAATATTCCACTATAACTACCTGCTTATCTAAGTAGTTAATTAATCAAAAGGTGGCGTTTCTAAATTTACATGCGTGTGATTATAAAAAGAAACACTAAAATAAAAGGAATAACAAGTGTGTTTGAGAGGCGTCGCCTTCACATGCATGATCCCATGTGCAAACTGCATGTTATGGTCAAACGTCGTGCAATAAACTAAAACAACTTGAAAGTAGCCTGTTGATTTAATTTGTTTTTCCTTTCTTTTACAAAATTTACTAGCTACTCAAATTAGTTGTGACAATAACTAGTCAAATACCTTAACGATTGCTCAAGGAGCATGATTTTCTCTCATACATGCGCATAACTTTCACGGTTGTATGTAAATTTTGAATGTCATGTGACGAGGTATGGCCCAGACAAAACAGGCCCAAAACCTCAAAACCATAAGCCCAAACAATAGAAAGCCCACCGACTCTACAAAGTCAGACCGGTCAACATAGGTCAAACGTATTAAATAAGGTGCTGGTCAAAAGGCTAATTCATCGAGGAAACAATCATGCAAGGATTGTCTCCCCTCGATAGGCAAAAGAACAACTATAAAAGGAGTGGTAAAGGTAAAGGACGATCATACACAATCTCTACACTCAACTCACATAAATATTATCTCTTAAACAAAGCAGATACTTATTCTCACGCCGGAGGGTGGTCACGGGATTACCCCCAATCCTGTGGCGAGTCCTAACGGTGTTCTGTTTTACAGGCTTCATACCCATTGTTTTGAGACGAGTTGGAAGGAATTCCCTTTTCTGTATCAGATAGAAGATTCAGAGCACCCCAACCAGGTTCTTACTTCTTCATTGGCGCCATCCGTGGGACGGAAACAAGGCAGAAAGGCATTCTTTCCACTCACAAAAAATGATGACCAACAATGCATCCCTGCGCGGAATCACGTCTGGAGTTCAGGAAAGGCCGGGAGAGGACCGTCAATCACCGGAACATGTCGACGAAGAGATTCTGATGGAACAACCCCCGGGGTTCACATCTCCCCCGGGGACGCAAAGCGGGTTCCGGCCCACGTCTTCTGTGACACCGGTCCCCTCCACACCACCTTTCATCGGGCCAATCCCAACTAACACATACTCGCGACCAACCACGACGCCCGTGGCAATGATGGGGGTCTCTTCCACTCCGGGAACCACTTCATGGATGATGGCTGCGTCAACCTTACCGCTTTTTTCGGCTGCTATGAACGCGTCCCTGGCGCCCGTATCAATGCCGATGTATTCCCCAATAACTCCCGGAAATCAGCCATACTTCCCGCAGCTACCTATACCCCCTTACGGATACATGTACCCTCCAGTAGCAGGAAATCCCTACCCGTATGGTTTTCCCTACATGTACCCGCCAACACAATCCATGCCCTTGGGTTTAGGGAATGTCACCCAGACTTCCAGACAGGATAGAGGAGTGTCTTACGAAGGGGCGGGAACAAGGCTATCATACGAGGACACGCCAGCCCTCACCCAACCGTTGCCTCATATGACACAACCTGGCCGGGTAGACACGACTCGCGCGCGGACCCCAGACCGTCGAGAAGAGGGGGATGATGAAGATCTTACTCGCCCCTATCGTCCCCCGGCAATGGTCACATACTCTAAGTTTACTGCCCGGATAGCTAACGCACCACTCCCTCAAAACCTGAAGCTGCCATCAACTGTTGGAAAATACGACGGGACAGGTGATCCAGACGATCATCTGAGCATTTTTGAGTCGGCTGGACGATCGAAGGATTGGCCCATGCCAGCTTGGTGCCATATGTTTGTTCAAACTCTCATTGGGGCAGCCCGTGTCTGGTGGGACAGCCTGCCAACAGGGTCGGTATCCAATTGGAAGGAGATCGTAAAGGGTTTCTCTCAACAATTCAGCCAGCAGAGAAGACATACAAAATACAGGGATGAAGTGATGCACATCCGACAGAGGGATAATGAATCAATGGAACATTTCATAATCCGATTTAACAAAGAAAGACTGCAGATCCCCGGTCTGACGGAGGAATTGGCATGCACGGCTTTCACCATGGGAGTAAATGATGACGGCCTTTTGCGAAAGTTACACGGCCCCACAGGCTATCCGCAGACCATGGACGAAATGATGACTATCGCAAAAGCCTACGTGAAGCAAGAAAAATCCATAGCCATGAATCACGCCGTACGAAAAAAGCAAGAGGTAGCGAAGAGCCAAGAAGCTCCCAGGGAACACCAGGGCCACAAAAACAGAGGACGCTCGGAAAGGCACCCATATTCTCGCAATGACACCCGGGAGGATCGGAGGGATGACAGGCGAAGGTCTGAAAGGTCACAAGATACTTTTGTAGGGAAGGGAGAGGGCTCGTCTAGGCCTAAATTCGAATACCCGGACCTAACAAAGACACCACTCCAGATACTGGAGTCTGAAGACCTGAAGTTTAATACCCCTCGCCCGATGAAAGATTCACCGTCCCAGGACAAATCCAAATATTGTGCTTACCACAAAGGAAACGGTCACGAGACAAACGACTGTTTTCAGCTGAAGAAGCAGATTGAGTATTTCGTCAGGACAGGAAAGCTAGCCCAACTAGTAAGAGATATCAAGCCGGGCCCGTCTTCGGCCGGGACAGAAAAAGCCGCGGGGAAAAGGCCATGGGAAATAAACATGGTTAGATTCGAAACAAGGAATGATCGAAAGAGATCGTTTGAAAGAATCGAGCCGTGGATGGAAGCAACAATAACAATCCCACCTCATTATCGGATGTTGAGCATGGAAGCTTTAGTTATCTCAGCGGCAGTCGGCGACTACAGCATGAGAAGAATCCTCGTAGACACGGGAAGCTCGGAGGACATTATATACGAACCATGCTTCCGGCGCATGCGCCCGAAGGACCAGAGAATGCTTGAGCCTGCCAGAGGACCTGTCCGAGGGTTCACAGGAGAAAGCATCGAACCTTTGGGGCAACTAACGTTCCCCGTCACGATAGGGGACGGACGGAAGGAACGGACCGTGTTGGTAACTTTCCTGGTCATCCCGGCTAACTCTCAGTACAATGTGATCATGGGGCGGTATACCCTGGGGAAAATAGACGCGTTGGTTTCTACGGCCAGAGGTTTCATGACGTTTCCCACTCCCCAGGGGGTAGTGACAGTATCCGGAGATAAAGCCTGTGCAACAACAGATCGCAACTCATTCCGCCAAGCACCCACGGGATTAGTCGGACCGGAAAGGTGGGTATTGAATACAGAATACCCGGAGCAAACAGTAACGATAGGGGATACCCTATCCGCAGCTGCACGTGAAAAGCTCAAACAGGTACTGAGAAACAACATAGACATATTTGCTTTCAAGCATGCAGACATGACAGGAATAGCAAGATCAAGGGCGGAACATAGGCTGTCCACCTATCCATCCATTAAACCTGTCACACAAAAAAGACGGAGCATGGCTCCTGAAAGAAGAGCAGCAGCAGTGGTCCAGGAGGTGAAAAAGCTAGAGGAAGCCGGAATTCTGAGGAAGACGAGATACCATACTTGGGTGGCGAACCCGGTTATGGTCAAGAAACATGATGGGACGTGGAGGATGTGCGTAGATTATAAAGATCTGAACAAAGCATGTCCAAAGGACGCATATCCACTGCCAGAAATAGACCTAAAGGTGGACGCAGTAGCACCGTATAAGTTCAAGTGCTTTTTGGACGCGTACAAAGGTTACCACCAAATCAAAATGGCATGAGAAGACGAGGAAAAAACGGCGTTCCACACTGACGCCGGTATATATTGCTACACGAAGATGCCTTTTGGGCTGAAGAATGCAGGAGCCACATACCAGAGGTTGATGGATCAAGCGTTTGAAAAACAAGTCGGTCGCAATCTGGAGTCTATGTTGACGACCTCGTCATCAAAAGTTCCACCGAGGAAAAGATCATGGCCGATATCGAGGAAACCTTCAAGACGCTACGAGAATACAATATCAAGCTCAACCCGGGGAAATGCTCTTTTGGGATGGAGGAAGGAAAATTCCTCGGGGTGGTGGTCACAAAAGACAGGTTCCGGGTAAATCCCGAGAAGATCACGGCTATAACCAGCATGTCGTCCCCTAAAACACTGAAAGAAGCCCAAACGTTGAATGGGAGGTTAGCTGCCATTAACCGATTTCTAGCAAGACACGCGAAAAGATCCCTTCCCTTCATATCAACACTAAAAGAATGCCTAAACAAGAATAGGTTCAGATGGACGGAGGAAGCGGAAAAAGCGTTTCAAGAAATGAAGGTATTTGTCAGCAACCTACCGGCCCTCACAGCCCCAAGACCCGACGAAACATTAAAGATGTACCTAGCAGCCGGACACCACGCGGTCAGTGCGGTCCTTTTGGTGGAACGGGAGAAAATTCAAACACCAGTGTACTACATCAGTCGGGTCCTCTCGGATCCTGAAGGAAAATACCCCACGTTGGAAAAACTGGTCCTGGCCCTGGTTCATGCATCCCGGCGCCTACGCCGGTACTTCCAGGGGCACAAGATCGAGGTCCTGACCGGCTATCCTTTGGCACAGGTTTTAAACCGGCCCGAGGTTTCAGGAAGACTGGCAAAATGGGCTATTGAACTAGGGGCCCATGATATATCATTCAAAAAGAGAACAGCCATCAAGGGGCAGGTAATCGCGGATTTCATGGCGGAAATCCCGGAAGGAGAAGAGGTGCAGGTACCAAAAGACAGCAGCGCGACCGCGACGGATGATAACGACCCAGCATGGCAGTTATACATTGATGGGTCATCTAACAGCAAAGGATCAGGCGCCGGACTCGTGTTGGTTAACCCGGAAGGCGCGAGATCCTTACACGCACTGCGATTTGAGTTCGATTGCTCGAACAATCAATCAGAATACGAAGCACTCCTGGCCGGTATGCGGTTAGCATTATCAATGGGGGCCAGAAAGGTGGATGCCCACGTTGATTCATTGTTAGTAAACAACCAAGTGAACGAGTCATATGAAGCTAAGGATGAGATCATGGCAAAGTACTTAAGAATGACAAAAGAGTTGATGGCAAAATTTGAAAAAGTGACGTTAACTCATGTAAGGCGGCACAAGAATGACATTGCAGACGCCCTCAGTAAACTGGCATCCTCAGGGACGGAAGAAAACGTCCACATTGAAACCTTGCAACAGCCGGCAACCCGGGAAGCAGAAGTGCATACTGTTCACATGCAGGAAACATCGTGGATGACACCAATCCAAGAGTACTTAGAAAGGGGAATTCTCCCGGAAAACAAGGGAGAAGCAATGAAGGTGCGTACCAAGGCCTTACAGTACGAGATGCACGGGGGAGTGCTATACAGAAAATCATACTTAGGACCGGCATTGCGGTGTGTAACCCCGTCCGAGGCAAGGTTCCTGATACAGGACATCCATGCAGGGATATGTGGCATACATGCCGGCCCTCGGGCGGTGGTTGCCAAAATAACCAATGCAGGATATTTCTGGCCAGGAATGCACAACATGGCAGTAGAAGAGTTACAAAAATGCATCAGTTGCCAGAAGTACGCACCACAAACAATACGGCCCAAAAACAACTTAATTCCAGTCACGGCTGCCTGGCCATTCCAGAAGTGGGGGGTCGACTTAGTGGGGCCTTTCCCTTTAGCCCCAGTAAAGCTGAAATATTTGGTGGTTGCGGTAGACTATTTCACCAAGTGGGTGGAAGCAAAGCCACTGGAAAAGATCGAGGCTGCAAACATCAAAAAGTTCTTATGGGAGCATATCGTATGCCGTTTCGGTGTCCCGTTATACCTTGTAAGTGATAATGGAACACAGTTCACAGACAGGACAGTCAAAGATTGGTGTAAAGAACTACACATCCAGCAGATCTTTACTTCTGTTGCACACCCACAAGGAAATGGCCAGGTAGAAAGAGCAAACAGAAGTCTTCTGGATGGACTAAAGAAGAGATTGGACGCGGAAGGAAAGTCCTGGGTAGACCAGCTGCCTCACGTGTTATGGGCTCATAGAACAATGCCAAAGACAAGTAACGGAGAAACACCTTTTAGCCTAACGTATGGCTCAGAAGCAATGATCCCGGCGGAGATCGGGATCCCTTCCCCGAGAAGAAATAGAAACGAAGAGGCTAACGAGGGACTAATCCGGCAAAACTTGGAGATCCTAGAAGAGCGCCGGGAGACAGCATGCATCAATGAAGCACGATACAAACGGCTCTTGGAAAAGTACTATAACAAGCGGGTGCAGGAAAAAACATTCAAAATCGGAGAGTTAGTAATGAGAGATAACGAGGCAAGCATGTCCGAGAAACAAGGGAAGTTGGGACCTAACTGGGAAGGTCCGTACCAGATAGCAGAAGTGCTTGGAAAGGGAGCATATTCTTTGAAGCAGTTAGACGGGGAACCAATCCCCCGGACATGGAACGCAGCACAACTAAAAAAATGTTATGTCTAAACAGATACGGACAATGTATAAGAAATTTGTGTTTTATGACAAAACACACTCTATGTAAACACCATCATAATCACGGAACACCGTGTTAATAAAACGCCTTTTACGGCATACATTAAGTTACATATTCTTTTTTACATTCAACTATGATATTCAAAAAGTCATAAGCATGACATTGACAAAGATAGGGGGCAGGACAAAAATCCACATGCCACTTCCCTACAAAAATGTTAAAACACAAAAATGGCCTCACAGGCACACATAATCTTCAAAGCCTACCATCCAGGATAGCTAACACCTCCCAAGGAGAGTACAACAACTCCTCCTCCTGAAAAGGATGAGGAACTGGAAGGTCAGGAAAGACTTCAACGTCTTCAACAAGAAGATCTCCATGGTCATCAGCACGACCGTCATCGCCTACCAAAATGGTAGGACCTGCAGGAACAGGAGCCTCTGGCACATGAAGAACCCCCTCCGGGTCAGGAACTTCAGGAATCTCCCCAGCCACATCAAGATCATGAACAGGCAGGGGAGCTTGGTCATTCTCACCATCCACGTCAAAAAATAACTTCCGTGGACCACGGGAATATACCTTCCCATACCTACGAGCTGGAACATAATCAGCATACCTAATATTAAACTCCTCAATGGCAGCTACACGAGCATCCATCTCACGAGATTGCTGATACAACATCTGAAGAGCTTCGACAGCATCAAGCTCTCTTGACAGCTGTGTAACAGAAGCTGAACGGCGTGCCATAGAGAAGAAAAGAAGCAAGAAACAAATTTTTCTTTTTGAGCGAAAATGGTAAAAAAGGTGAACGGTTTGATAAGTCAAGTGACTTATATAGATCCTTTTTTGGGAAGATCAAAAGATACGCTTTTAATGCAACTGACACAAATATCTGTGCAATAGTGCAAAAGGCGACTCGATTCGACAGATAATCATGACATGCAAAAGGTAATTAATAACCGTCACTTCGTTGTCAGCAAAAAGTAATGATATCTGTGACAGGTGGCACACACACACCACATATTCATAACACATGTAACATACAAAATAATTATGTTCAAACAAAAAAAAAAAAGATAGTTCTTCAGTCTTGACTAGGGGAAGAAGCTTCAACATCAGACGAACCTTTGACAAAAGGCTCGAGCAAAGCACGAAGAGAAGAAATCCCATCATCACCTACGTGGCTGCTCAGCTGGGATATGGGCTCTAGAGAATCACTGCTCAGTGCCTGCATAGAATCAGCAATCCGGGTCCCGACCTCCTTCTCCTGCTCAGTTGGAGGAGGCACCTTCTGACCAACAAGATCAAGACCGTTCCCATATGTGAGCCCGCCAAGATATCCGGATTCCGTAGCAACCTCGTAAAAAGTGTTAATACGATCTTGGTAGGTCTGACTAGTCCGGATAAAACGCCAGGAAGCGGGTATACCCCGGGATATCAACCAGTCACGATCATCCCGGGAACGATCCAGCTGAGATTGGAGAGAAATGGCAAGATTCTTGGCAGCTTCGGTGGCATCCTCTGCTTGATCAGCACGGTCATTAGATAAACTCAGCTGCCTTTGACACTCATTAAGCTTCTCAGCCATAGCATCCCTCTCTTCCTCTAGACGTTTGATCCGGGACTCGAAAGTACTGAACTCGGTAGACAAATGTTTACACCTCTCCATCTCCGCCTGATTCCGAGCAATGAATTCTTTCTCAGTAGCAAGCTCTTTGGTCAATACATCAACCCGTCCTTCAAGACGAGAGATAATACCAGCCTGGGACTCATTGGCACGAAGAATTTCCAGTTTCTCCTCCATGTGCCCCGTAACCATACGAGCTTTATCCGCCTCAAGCTTGTCCACAGCAACCTGACGAGAGACCAACTGAACCTCAGCCTCGGACAATTGTTTGGCAAGCCTGTCATTCTGAGACAAAAGTGGTCCCTGTCTATCCCGGGCCTCTAAAAGGTGAGCAAGGTCTGATCGCCACCGGCGAAGGACTTCATATGAAGCAGCAGTGTAACTGGCACCAGCACCAAGAATGTTCTCGGCAAGTTGAGCATTATCCAAACCCTGCAAATAAGACCTTTCAGCTGGGGGGAAGGCATGCTCAGACCAATGACGAATGACCTCCGGATGGATAAGGCGGCTGGATTCAGCAATATGCCATTTAGGCACATAACAGACATCTTTCAGGGATGGCCACCAATTAATCCCGGGAACGTAGACATTGCTTGGGATACCACCTGCATCATCAGACGGCGAACCATCGGTCCTAAAACCACCAGGAAACTGGATAGGGTTCTTTTGTACATCCCGAAGGAGCTGGGAAAAACTGTGACCAGCAGGAAAACCAGAAGCCATAGATGGACCTGCAAAAGAAAATACCGGCTTCAAGGGAATAGAGACTGGAACAGTAGTAGAGGGCAGAGAAGTTGCCACAGGAGTCACTGAAGCTGGGACCAACGTAGACAACGAAACAGAAGTGACAGCAACAGCAGATGCTGGAACAGAGCTACCTGGAACACACGAGGAAACAGCAATAACCTCCTCAGAGCTACTCTCAGCAATAGGAATAACCTTGGAAACTTCAGATGTAGAAGCACCTCCGGAAGCAGAAGCAGAGGTGTCTACAGAAATCCTCTCACCTGCATAGAATGACTGAATTCAAGGAAGGAACTGGCAATACAAAGGCAACAAAAAAAATAAAACATGCTTACCAAGAGACTTTTGCTTCATCTCCAATAACTGTTGCCGCCTGGCTAAAAGGGCTTCAACATCCAAGGTCGTCGTGGCTTTCCTTTTCTTAGATTTGTCTTTCTTCTTCTCAACATTTCCCTCACCTTGAGGAGGAGCAACATTAATGGGATTAGCATCAAGGGGATCAGGGATATTTTCATCAACACCTGTAGGCACGGTCTCCACGGTGGATGCGGGCTGGCCAACTATCTGCTCGGAAGTAGAAACAATTGGACCCGGGACAAGAAAATTAGAAATAGTCTGGCTAAGAACATCAAGCTCATCCGGGCCCAGAGGACGGTCATATTCAATCAATTGAGAAGAAACCTCCGCGTCCAGGACGTCAAAGTATTGCCAGGCTCCCTGATCTTCACGTTTGTACTCCGGGAACACAGTTTCATCCACCCATAGCCGGCTCATACCAACAGCAACTAAAGCCCGTTCTGGAATAAAAGTACATTCTGTGGGATTGTTTGTCAGGGCAAGATATAATGGATCTTTTTCATAAACAGAAGGAAGAGGGCACTCATCAGTCAACTTAGACTTAGCCTCTGGAAATCTAATCGGAGTAGGAACAGGAAAAACACGTTCGTCAATATAAAAGAATTTCTTCCTCCAATCCTTATCCCGAACACTTTGAGGAAAGCTGTCAATGTAGGGCAAAGATCCAGGACGACGATCAAAAGTAAAGTATTCTCCTTTGAATTTCAATACATACAACACACGGAAAATCTCCAAAAGGGGTGCCCTACCCAAACCTAGGGCACAAAATTCAAAATGACGAATTTTAATTAAACCTAAGGGATGCAATTGGGAGGGGTGTACCTTATAATATGACAGGATAGCAACAAGGAAATTGGTAACCGGCAAACGGAAGTGAGAAAAAGTAAAAAACTCGCCGTACAAAGTGATTTTCCCCTCCTTGAGGGGAAAGGCCCGATCATCCTTACCAGGAAGCATAGGCCCCCATTCCAACGGAACATGATAATCACTAAGGAAAGAGGAGAAAGATGGCCAGTGGCAAGGAATGTCGGATACACTTGTAGCAACCCGTGAAGAACTTGCTTTAGGAGCCATGGAAAGATTAACAGAGGAACGAAAGAAAAATGAAAGGAATAAACCGTTCAATTGGTGAAGGAAATAACGATTGGGTAAAGTTGAAGGAAGTTTAAAATTCAAATATATAGAAACGCCACATGTCAACTCCCTACACACTTAAAACTTATTAAATAGAGGATTGATGTGACGGTTATAGCCATGATTACATCACGTGCTATTAACCAATATATCAGGAATACAAAACAAACCCAAAACTTTTTTCATTTTTATTTTTAAGTCTAGTAACAATCACATGTTCTTATCACTAGACTGGGGGGACATGACGAGGTATGGCCCAGACGAAACAGGCCCAAAACCTCAAAACCATAAGCCCAAACAATAGAAAGCCCACCGACTCTACAAAGTCAGACCGGTCAACACAGGTCAAACGTATTAAATAAGGTGCTGGTCAAAAGGCTAATTCATCGAGGAAACAATCATGCAAGGATTGTCTCCCCTCGATAGGCAAAAGAACAACTATAAAAGGAGTGGTAAAGGTAAAGGACGATCATACACAATCTCTACACTCAACTCACATAAATATTATCTCTTAAACAAAGCAGATACTTATTCTCACGCCGGAGGGTGGTCACGGGATTACCCCCAATCCTGTGGCGAGTCCTAACGGTGTTCTGTTTTACAAGCTTCATACCCATTGTTTTGAGACGAGTTGGAAGGAATTCCCTTTTCTGTATCAGATAGAAGATTCAGAGCACCCCAACCAGGTTCTTACTTCTTCATCATGTGTGACTAATTAATAAAATGAGTCTTTAAAATAGGAAGTTATATATATATATATATATATATATATATATATATATATGTAAAGGATATATTGGAAACCCTCCTTATCTAGAAAAATCTGGAAACTCTAACTTCCCGAGCTTTTTTTTTTATATGAAAATTTTAGGGTATGTAATATACATGATTATAAGCATTTTGAGCCAAAAAAAATCAAAAAAGCGCCGAGCACTTTTTTTTAAAAAAATAAATAAATAAGTTTTCGGGTAACACATTGTTAACACATGTTAATTTCGCTTAACATGTGTTACCCGAAAACTTATTTTTTTTAAAAAAAAAGAAGTGCTCGGCGCTTTTTTTATTTTTTTGGCTCAAAATGCTTAAAATCATGTATATTCCTAAAATTTTCAAGCCCTAAAAAGCTCGGGAAGTCAGAGTTTCCAGAGTTTTCTAGATAAGGAGGGTTTTCTATGGATCCCTACCCTATATATATATATATGGAATGTAAATTGAAAAGGTGGTTGTGGTTTGAAATGTTTTTGAGGAGATCAAGATCATGAGTTACCTATGGATTACAAATCGGGGGAAGATGTCGGACATGACGTGGGATTGTTGGGGTAGATTTGACATGAGTAAGATGAGATAGTGTTCGGGTTTGTTTTGTCATTTAGTCGGGTTCCTGTATTGTCGGGTTGGTTTTTACTTCACTTGTTGTACTCGGACTTTATGTGCTAGCATCTTGTTAGCATTTTTGAATAAAAGTTTCGTTGGTTGTTCTAAAAAACAATGAAAAACCCTTTGAGTTAAAAATACTCATGAAAATTAACTCATTTTACAAAACTTGTTTTCTTTTTGAAAAAATTATATGATGTACAAACATGTTTTTAAGAGTTTTGAGCAAAAAAAAAATAAAAAAGTGCCGACTAGATTTTTTTTTTTTTTTTATTTTGTAACTTTGCTATAACATACTTGTAACCGACAGGTAACATAAGTAACATAACAATTTTTTAGACCTATCAACGCTTTTTTGATTTTTTTTCCACTATCTATATCTATATTATCTTATTAAGGAAGAGTGACGGCTAGGATAGTAATTTTGTACACTGTACAACTATTACATCAACATGCACAAGTGAATCAAGCTTATATAATGAGGGTATAATTGGAACTTTGTGGACAATTAAGACACTTAAAAGGGTATGCATGTAATTTTATCTTTGATTGTTAGTTAAAAGTTAAAATTTCATTCCATTGCTACCCTTTTCCCTTTCACTTTCAAAATTGATTGTAGAGAAAGCCAAGAGACACCATTTATTCTCTAGAATTGAATGAAGCTTTCATTTCCATGTCTTAAATTCTACCTTACATCTTCTTTTCATTTTCCAAAATGGCATATTTATTCTCCAAATTTTCTTCCTAACTCTCCTGATTTCGTATTGAAATGCTTTAGTAGCTATGTTTTTTTTTCCAGTCGTTAAGGTATATTATGATATACTTCGGTCTTTTGTTTAGGTGACTACTACGTTCTTTTATTTCGAGTTCCATGCATATTTCACTATTTTATTTGTGAAACAATTTTGTGCATTTATAGCTTTGTGTATAGGCGCCTAAAATGGTGGATCAAATATGACAAAGGTAATATGGTTTAGTGATTTTGTTCTCTCTCAAATTGTTTCTGAATCACTTGGTTTATTTGTTTTCGTTTCTTTCTTTCTTTTGTTATAAACATTCATCAAAACTCGATAACGCGTTATGTGTTAAATGTGTGATATTGATCTTTGATGTCAAACAGGGCAATGACTTGATATTTGGTTTAATTATTTTTATGTAAAATAATAATGATTGAAAACATAAGCTAAAAAAGTCTGTCGTTCAATTTAGGTTTGGGCGTTTGGTCGGATGAATTCGAGTATCAAGCTGACCAGGCTAGCATTACTTGCGAGGGGTGTACAGTGGCTTGGGATAAGCTTTCAATTCAAATGCTAATTCTTTTGTTCACAGTTAATCATTTATGTCTTCTTTGTTTCAACAAGGGAAGGGCTACACCTACTAAGTTCACTTTCACACCTGTTGAAATTATAAAGTTGTTAGAAATATGGTAGAAGAAACAAAGACATATAGCTCCCATTGTTACATGTGCAACATCTTACTAGGAGCCTGGGAGGCGATGTACTATGCCTATAAATGAGATAAATAAACAATAGTAACCGACTGATACTTACAAATCTATAATCGTGTATATATATACTTTGACTGCAGACTTGCAGGGGTGGATAATCTGCTCTAGAGACCATGGATGAGAAGTTTTTCTAGCAACATTCTTAACAAATGCTAAAAAAAGATTGAATGTGCTACCCCTTATTTACATCAGTTATTAAGGTGATGCAGCTTTTTTTTCCTTGAACATGTACTACCCTTATTAGCTAATTTGTTACTAACACATAATAAGAGAAAAATTTTGTGTACTAGATATTGTAGTTATAGATATTTTCAACGATATTATGTTAGGTATGTATCAACCAGATAGGGAATGGATTTCAGCAAAATTTACTGTTGAAAATTTGGTGCGAGGTTCGAATCATCAGGAAATGGGCTCCTTTCAATTGCACAAGCAAACATCGATAAATATTCTGTTGAATGATGTTTTCTAACCTTTAATCTTTTACACATCAAACAGGGCGATGCAATCGAGGGCCTTGCCGATATTCAATACATGGCTATTTTTTGAGCAAGTATATGTGGGCATATATTTGGTGATCAGGGATCATAAATAATGACTTGCTAAAACTTATACATTTCTTTGTAGCAGCAGGAGATTTTCCTTTGTATCCAAGAGGCCATACCCATTCTTTGTATATTGGCTGCACTTTGCATTCAAGATTCATGGAATCTTTACTTTTCACCACAAAGTTAGTTTTAATGGTAATTTAGATGCAGTATTTAACACCTTTTTTAACAAACTTACATAACTGTGACCGTCGCTCGGTCACTGTGACCGCCATAGTAAATTAATGGGTTTGTTAAAAAAACTCAAGCAAGACAGTTGTGTTCGACATGAATGGCAGAGTAGGGAAGGGGCAAGTGGCCAACCATAATAATTTAAACTTGGGTCATTGATGGTTACTAATGATTAAAGTGGAAGACTTGGCCGAATCGCATGCGATACGACACCATGTTTGTTTATGTGACAACTCGGGTGAATCTCTCTCTTGGTTTCTATCTTTTTGGTACTTGTGCAATTTTCGGGACGAAAATTCTTTTAACGTGGGGATGATGTGACACCCGGCAAATTCTGGTTAACAACATTGTCTAGATGAAAGTCTACCTTAGCGAGTCACGCGTATATTATACGTAACGAGGGTTAGCTAGATAGCTAGAAAGGACATACGTGCATTGTCTCGGGTTTGAGACAACTTACAAAACGTTTTCTAGTCCGGTTTGGACATCTAGGGACTAATTAACCTGCGGGTTATGAGATGCTTTGACTCCTTGTGTGGGTCGGGTTCTGACTCCTTGTGTGAGTTAACATGTGATTTCATGATTAGTGAACCTCGAACGTTGGTGAATAACAAACTTATGTGTCTCGGTGATCTCTGACAAACTTATGTGAAAACCATACGTGATTATGTGAACCTAAACCGAACACGTTAATAAAAATTATAAAAAGTGGAGCGTGAGGTTGATTAGGGTCTTAACGCATGGGGTTACACTTGTTACGGTTCGAAATAACGAAAACGTCGAAGGATAACGCGTCGGGAGGCGAAACGAAACAAAAGCGCGCCACCCGGACCTGTGAGCGGCCGCTCACAGGCTCCGAGCGGCCGCTCGATGTTACCTGACGGGTTTAAACCCGCCTCAAACTCATATTTAAACATCCTTAACTCCCATGCAGCCCTCATACTCAACCCTAATCGCCCCCTTACTGCCCCACACGAATATTTCACTCCAAAAACACCTGCTAAGGCTTAAGATCATCAATTGGGAGGCTCCAAGGCGCGCGATTGATTGATTTGAAGAGCTAAGGGTATAACTCATGATTTCTTATGCTTTTTACTTTATGTTTTATTGTAAAAATCCTATAACAAGTTTGTCCAGGTCTGATTGGGTTTAATAAACATTAAAACATGAGTCTTTTTGAAGATTAAACGGATTAAACCTATTAATAAACGCGTAGTAACATCATAGGATGCTTGTTGCGCAAGTTATTGGTGTTTTGATCCTAAAAGCTTTGATCTTGACATGTTTGATAATAGGATCTGATGGGAATAGGTATTAGGAAAGTTGTATGATGATTATTAGGTATTATTGATTGATAATATGCAACTAGGGTTTGATATAATTGATGATATTGCACGATCAGAATCTGGACAGATTCTGAAAGTCGACTTGTAGGGTCTGTTTCGTGGCTTGAAAATAATTGGTTTGATCGATTCTTTGCATGATTGTAACGTACAAGGTCTTAGCTTTTCATAATGGGCAAGACCATCGAATTTGGGCATCGTTTGAGTCGTTTTTGGAATTTTAATTGATTAGGGGTCGTATCAGATTTTCGGATTTGTAAATTGGGTTAACTTTAAAGGGTCATAACATGAGATTTACAAGGAATTAGATTATGAAATTTTTACAGTAGGTCAATACTGGAAAAATAGAGCTTTTCCAAGTGGATTCATCTCGTTTGGATGAACACACAATTTTTAAGAATTTTCCTACTAAACTGACCTGTTGAGGAGATTTTCTGGACCTAGCTGTGTTGTACGAATTTTCATAATTTTTTTGTTTGGAATTGAGACAAAACAAAAATAGGTATTGTCGAGTGAATCCCAAAGTAAATTCAGTAAAAATTTGGGAGGTTAACTCACTGGTTTACTATTTTAAATAAATTCGTTTTGATGGCGCACAATCTGTCCTGAAAACACAGATTGTGTATTATGTGCTTATGTGCTTAATTGAGGTCTTAGGTGGTATGGAATGGACATGTAACTGAAGTACACTTGTCTGAGACACATACGGAATGTAGAAACTAATTGTAACCAACGTATTCACCAACGGGTCCGTAGGGTTTACTATTGCATGTAGAATCACTAGGC
Organism: Ambrosia x helenae; assembly: GCA_030844895.1. Classification (NCBI taxonomy): domain Eukaryota; kingdom Viridiplantae; phylum Streptophyta; class Magnoliopsida; order Asterales; family Asteraceae; genus Ambrosia; species Ambrosia x helenae. The sequence continues at coordinate 13,590,862 of CM061231.1, forward strand.
GTCGCATACACACTTTTGAACATTTAAAACGCCTTGGACAAACGAGTTATATGGGTAATGATATTACGCCTATACTCACTGAGCGACACTGTTATTAGGGTGTCGGTAGCATATATTGCTTGCTGTTCGGATTCTTTGCTTGCACGTTAAGGTGAGTTTACGGCCCCTCTTTTAAACTGGTTTCATATTTTCGGGGGAGAAAACATGTGTTAAAACGATTATTTGGTAACTACTGTCATACTATGGGTTTCTATTGTGTACTACACGATCTTTGGAAGTCCCGGGGGAACCATGAATGTGCGGGTTTGCACAACGGGGAAATGTGAATAGCGCTATTGGGAGTGACCAACCCCGCTCGTCGACTTGGAGGGTCGGCGGGTGCATATTGTCTCAAACAGGAACAACAGGAACAACAGGAACATACATCGGGCATACTTTTGGTATTCGCGTTAGTAATGGTTTTCCAATCGTGGTAGTAACAAAACGTACGCCTAGCTAGCGTATACTGGTTTTCGATTGTTATAGTATGGACAGGTGGACTTGGTACTTGGATACAAAACCTGTAAACTCACCAGCATTTTTGTGCTGACGTAAACTTTTACATGTTTTCTCAGGTCGCTAAGGTAGCACAATGGAACTAGGGCGCACGCGTATGCACGGCGTCTAGATAGAGTCGCATGGTTTTCATATGTTGAACAATTGGTTTACTTTTGAGATACTGTTTTGAATAAGCTTCGCTGTAAACGGGATTTTAAACTATGTTTTGAAATTGCATTTATATTCATTTAGACTTGTTTATTGTGATCGTTGGTTTGGATCCTGGTTTGTCATGCGCCTCGCGGTAAAACTCCGCAAGTGGATTTTGAGGGTGTGACAGATTGGTATCAGAGCCAATGGTTATAGTGAACTAGGACTGCATGTAGGGTCTAGTCTATAGCCGAGTCGCACACACTAGACGATCACATGGTACTAAACGTTATAGTGGTTTACGTATGGTCTTGTCGGGGTGTCTCTAAATCATTGGTCTTTCTACGTTACATCATCCGTTCTATCTTAGGTTGGGTTACTTGTTTTCTAGGCAGTGTGGTCTATTGGGGTAACTCGTGTGTTCTTGAGATTTGTCCAAGGCTCGGACATCTCCCTTTCGCACTCCAATAGAAACACTTGTCATAAACTACCGTGGCATTACGGTGTGTAGCTAAGAGTCTATGTTCGGTGATTTGAACTTTGAACTAGGAGAACACTTGGAGGACCATGTAGAGCGGTTTATCATTTTGGGTGCACACAAAATCATAAACCGAAATGCATGGAAGCCCTAGTGAGCTCTGGGTTTGAATGGATAGTCCTGGATTGGATCTAGCTTTGATCTTGCGAACGCTAGTGGTTACCATTAGCTGTGAAACTAAATTTTCTCGTCCTTTTTGTCGGAAACATGTCTGGAGTGCGAGGAGGACGTGGAGGTGGCCGCGCTGGTGGGCGTGGTGGTGGCGGTCGTAGTGGTGGCGGTCGTGGAGGTGTGGAACCTCAAGATGACTGGGTCTGAGATTGAGAATTATACGGTAAGGCGTAATGAGTTGGCAGTGCTGTGTCCTGATCTGCATGTGCCAGAGTTCAGGAGGATTGAACACTATGCCTCGGGGTTAGTACCGGAAATCGCAAGGTTAGTGGCTGCGGGAAATCATCCTACATACGCAGAGGTGGTTCGATCGGCTCATAGGATGACCAACTTAAAGGCGAATGAGGGTATTTTGCCTGCGAAGGTTTCGACTGTTAAGGCCCCAGAGAACAACAAGCGCAAGTGGGAAAATGACGGGAAAGGATCTGGGCCAACACAGCAGGGTAAGAGGTTTGATAATGAGGGTTCATCTTCTTCGGGTAACAAGCAGGGTGGTTATGCGGGAAAACTGCCCAAATGCAACAAGTGTGGACGTCATCATCAAGGGAACTGCGAAAGAAACCGTTGTCATCGCTGCCAGCGAACAGGGCATTATGCTAAAGATTGTCGGGTTACACTTCCATCGACCCAGGCTCCGACTACTAACTCAGCTCCGACTACTCAAGGGACTACGGGAAGACAAGGATGTTACAATTGTGGTGAGACCGGGCATTACAAGAAGGATTGCCCAAAACTGAAGCAGGGTGGAAACAACGGTAATGGGAACAACGGGGGCGGCGGCAGAAATGCACGTGCCTTCGTCATTGGAGCCGCTGAGGCTAGACAGGATCCTGACACAGTTACCAGTACATTCCTTCTCAATAATCGCTCTGTTAGCGTTTTATTTGATTCTGGTGCCGACAAGAGTTTTGTATCCATGGATGTTAGTCGACTGCTAGATGTAGTACCGTACCATTAGAGACCAAGTATATTATTGAGTTGGCTGACGGTAAAACGATTGAGGCTACTAGTGTCCTTCGGGAGTGTCGATTAGAGTTGTCGGGTTTATCGTTCCCCATCGACCTTATGCCGGTACCATTGGGTAGTTTTGACGTAGTGGTAGGCATGGATTGGTTATCATTGTACCGCGCGGAGATTGTTTGTTACGATAAGGTTATTCGGATTCCTCTCCCTGATGGAGAATTCCTTTCTGTTTACGGTATCAAGGGTGGTGTCCCGCTGAATATCATCTCTAGTATGAAAGCCCTTAAGTGTCTTCGAAAGGGTTATCCAGCCGTTTTGGCACTTTTATCTGTTTCCTCTGGTGATGAGAAGAAGATCGACGATATTCGGTTGTATGCGAGTTTCCTGATGTTTTTCCCGATGATTTATCTGGTCTTCCTCCTCATCGTCAAGTCGAGTTCGGTATTGATCTTGTACCAGGGGCTGCTCCTATTGCTCGGGCCCCCTACCGTCTTGCACCTCCCGAGATGCAGGAATTGTCTAGTCAGTTACAGGAACTCTTGGACAAGGGTTTCATGAGACCAAGTTCTTCCCCTTGGGGAGCCCCGATTCTATTTGTTAAGAAGAAGGATGGAAGTTTCCGATTGTGTGTGGACTACAGGGAACTGAACAAATTGACCGTCAAGAACCGTTATCCTCTTCCACGTATTGATGATCTATTCGACCAGCTTCAGGGTTCTAGTTATTATTCCAAGATTGATTTAATGTCCGGTTATCACCAGCTGCGCGTCAGGGAGGCTGACGTTGCAAAGACTGCTTTTCGAACACGTTATGGCCATTTCGAATTCTTGGTCATGCCTTTCGGTCTCACAAACGCACCGGCGGTTTCCATGGACTTGATGAACCGCGTTTGCAAACCATATCTGGACAAGTTCGTCATTGTGTTTATTGATGACATTCTGATCTACTCTAAGAACAAGACCGAACACGAGGAACACCTACGTTTGGTTTTGGAACTCTTGCGACGGGAACAACTTTACGCTAAGTTCTCAAAGTGTGACTTTTGGTTACGTGAAGTTCAATTCCTAGGACATGTGGTTAATGAACTAGGGATTCATGTCGATCCAGCTAAGATCGAAGCGATCAAGGACTGGGGAGCACCAAAGACGCCAACTGAGGTGCGGCAATTCCTAGGCCTTGCGGGCTACTATCGTCGTTTCATTCAGGGGTTCTCGAAGATCACTCAACCCCTCACCACTCTCACGCAGAAGGATAGAAAATTTGACTGGGGTGAACCACAAGAGTCAGCGTTTGAAGAACTGAAGTCTAAACTGTGTTCTGCTCCTATTTTGTCTTTACCTGAGGGTCCTGATGATTTCGTTGTCTACTGTAATGCTTCTATTCATGGTCTCGGTTGTGTGTTGATGCAACGCGAGAAGGTGATTGCGTATGCTTCTCGTCAACTCAAGGTGCACGAGAAGAACTACACCACCCATGACTTGGAGTTGGGTGCAGTGGTATTCGCGTTGAAAATTTGGAGACATTACTTGTACGGTACCAAATGCACGATCTACACCGATCACAAGAGTCTTCAACATATTTTCGACCAACAACATTTGAACATACGACAGCGTCGTTGGATTGAACTCCTGAACGACTATGACTGTGCGATCAAGTACCATCCTGGCAAGGCAAACGTTGTGGCGGATGCCTTGAGCAGGAAGGAGTCTGCAAAGCCTCGGCGTGTTCGAGCTTTGCAACTCACCATTCATTCCTCCTTACCTGACCGGATCCGTTCGGCTCAGCTGGATGCCTTGAAGGAGGAAAACCTTAAGGCCGAAACGATGCACAGTGCGGACAAACATCTTGAACTCAGGTCTGATGGCCTACACTACTTCGCTGGGCGTGTTTGGGTCCCTTTATTCGGGGGACTTCGGGAGCTTGTCTTAGATGAGACTCATAAGTCCCGGTATTCTATTCATCCTGGTTCGGATAAGATGTACCAAGATCTAAGGGTGCTCTATTGGTGGCCTAACATGAAGGCTAATATAGCCTCCTACGTGAGCAAATGCTTGACCTGTGCTAAGGTCAAGGTGGAGTATCAGAAGCCATCTGGTCTCCTGCAACATCCTGAGATTCCAGAATGGAAGTGGGAGCGGATCACGATGGATTTCGTCACCAAACTACCGAGGTCACCAAGTGGTTGTCATACGATTTGGGTGATCGTCGACCGGTTGACGAAATCGGCGCACTATATACCTATTAAGGAAACGGATGGACTCAAGCGGTTGGCTCGACTCTACCTTAAGGAGGTGGTTTCTCGGCACGGGGTGCCTGTTTCTATCATTTCTGATCGTGATTCCCGCTTTGCTTCGCGTTTCTGGAAGGATCTTCATAAAGATTTGGGTACTCAACTGGATATGAGTACGGCTTATCATCCGCAAACTGACGGACGGAGTGAGCGGACAATTCAAACATTGGAGGGCATGCTGCGGGCATGCGTTGTCGACTTTGGTAAGGGTGGGAAGGCTCACCTACCGTTGGTGGAGTCCTCCTGCAACAACAACTACCACTCCAGCATCGGGACAGCTCCGTTCGAAGCTCTTTATGGACGGAAATGCAAACTCCCTTGTGTTGGGCCAAGGTGGGCAAGAGCCAGCCCACTGGCCCGGAACTGGTGTACGAAACCTCGGGGAAAATCGTACAGATCCGTAACCGTTGGCAGCTGCGCGGGATCGTAAGAAGAGCTAGGCCGATCGCCGTCGCAAACCGCTATTGCTCCAGGTTGGGGACAGGGTGCTTATGAAAGTTCCACCATGGAAGGGCGTCATACGCTTTGGAAAGCGTGGCAAGCTTAACCCTCGCTACGTCGGACCGTTCGCAATCCTGGAACGGATTGGACCGGTGGCGTACAGACTAGATTTACCGACGGAGCTCGGTAATGTCCACAACGTCTTCCATGTGTCTAACTTAAGGAAGTGTTTGGCTGACGAATCTCTTATTGTTCCACTGGAAGAGATCAAGGTTGATGATCGTCTTCGGATTGTGGAGGAACCTGTTGAGATTCTTGATTACAAGATTCGTGGCCTACGTCATAGCAAGATTCACATTGTGAAGGTTCGATGGAACTCGAACCGGGGACCTGAGTACACGTGGGAACGGGAGGATCAGATGAAGTCTAAGTATCCTCATCTCTTTCTTAAGGAAGCGTTCGAGTCTAGATATGTCTCCACTGCAGTTGAATGAATCTCGGGGCGAGATTCCTTTTTAACGTGGGGATGATGTGACAACTCGGGTGAATCTCTCTCTTGGTTTCTATCTTTTGGTACTTGTGCAATTTTCGGGACGAAAATTCTTTTAACGTGGGGATGATGTGACACCCGGCAAATTCTGGTTAACAACATTGTCTAGATGAAAGTCTACCTTAGCGAGTCACGCGTATATTATACGTAACGAGGGTTAGCTAGATAGCTAGAAAGGACATACGTGCATTGTCTCGGGTTTGAGACAACTTACAAAACGTTTTCTAGTCCGGTTTGGACATCTAGGGACTAATTAACCTGCGGGTTATGAGATGCTTTGACTCCTTGTGTGGGTCGGGTTCTGACTCCTTGTGTGAGTTAACATGTGATTTCATGATTAGTGAACCTCGAACGTTGGTGAATAACAAACTTATGTGTCTCGGTGATCTCTGACAAACTTATGTGAAAACCATACGTGATTATGTGAACCTAAACCGAACACGTTAATAAAAATTATAAAAAGTGGAGCGTGAGGTTGATTAGGGTCTTAACGCATGGGGTTACACTTGTTACGGTTCGAAATAACGAAAACGTCGAAGGATAACGCGTCGGGAGGCGAAACGAAACAAAAGCGCGCCACCCGGACCTGTGAGCGGCCGCTCACAGGCTCCGAGCGGCCGCTCGATGTTACCTGACGGGTTTAAACCGCCTCAAACTCATATTTAAACATCCTTAACTCCCATGCAGCCCTCATACTCAACCCTAATCGCCCCCTTACTGCCCCACACGAATATTTCACTCCAAAAACACCTGCTAAGGCTTAAGATCATCAATTGGGAGGCTCCAAGGCGCGCGATTGATTGATTTGAAGAGCTAAGGGTATAACTCATGATTTCTTATGCTTTTTACTTTATGTTTTATTGTAAAAATCCTATAACAAGTTTGTCCAGGTCTGATTGGGTTTAATAAACATTAAAACATGAGTCTTTTTGAAGATTAAACGGATTAAACCTATTAATAAACGCGTAGTAACATCATAGGATGCTTGTTGCGCAAGTTATTGGTGTTTTGATCCTAAAAGCTTTGATCTTGACATGTTTGATAATAGGATCTGATGGGAATAGGTATTAGGAAAGTTGTATGATGATTATTAGGTATTATTGATTGATAATATGCAACTAGGGTTTGATATAATTGATGATATTGCACGATCAGAATCTGGACAGATTCTGAAAGTCGACTTGTAGGGTCTGTTTCGTGGCTTGAAAATAATTGGTTTGATCGATTCTTTGCATGATTGTAACGTACAAGGTCTTAGCTTTTCATAATGGGCAAGACCATCGAATTTGGGCATCGTTTGAGTCGTTTTTGGAATTTTAATTGATTAGGGGTCGTATCAGATTTTCGGATTTGTAAATTGGGTTAACTTTAAAGGGTCATAACATGAGATTTACAAGGAATTAGATTATGAAATTTTTACAGTAGGTCAATACTGGAAAAATAGAGCTTTTCCAAGTGGATTCATCTCGTTTGGATGAACACACAATTTTTAAGAATTTTCCTACTAAACTGACCTGTTGAGGAGATTTTCTGGACCTAGCTGTGTTGTACGAATTTTCATAATTTTTTTGTTTGGAATTGAGACAAAACAAAAATAGGTATTGTCGAGTGAATCCCAAAGTAAATTCAGTAAAAATTTGGGAGGTTAACTCACTGGTTTACTATTTTAAATAAATTCGTTTTGATGGCGCACAATCTGTCCTGAAAACACAGATTGTGTATTATGTGCTTATGTGCTTAATTGAGGTCTTAGGTGGTATGGAATGGACATGTAACTGAAGTACACTTGTCTGAGACACATACGGAATGTAGAAACTAATTGTAACCAACGTATTCACCAACGGGTCCGTAGGGTTTACTATTGCATGTAGAATCACTAGGCGTCGCATACACACTTTTGAACATTTAAAACGCCTTGGACAAACGAGTTATATGGGTAATGATATTACGCCTATACTCACTGAGCGACACTGTTATTAGGGTGTCGGTAGCATATATTGCTTGCTGTTCGGATTCTTTGCTTGCACGTTAAGGTGAGTTTACGGCCCCTCTTTTAAACTGGTTTCATATTTTCGGGGGAGAAAACATGTGTTAAAACGATTATTTGGTAACTACTGTCATACTATGGGTTTCTATTGTGTACTACACGATCTTTGGAAGTCCCGGGGGGAACCATGAATGTGCGGGTTTGCACAACGGGGAAATGTGAATAGCGCTATTGGGAGTGACCAACCCCGCTCGTCGACTTGGAGGGTCGGCGGGTGCATATTGTCTCAAACAGGAACAACAGGAACAACAGGAACATACATCGGGCATACTTTTGGTATTCGCGTTAGTAATGGTTTTCCAATCGTGGTAGTAACAAAACGTACGCCTAGCTAGCGTATACTGGTTTTCGATTGTTATAGTATGGACAGGTGGACTTGGTACTTGGATACAAAACCTGTAAACTCACCAGCATTTTTGTGCTGACGTAAACTTTTACATGTTTTCTCAGGTCGCTAAGGTAGCACAATGGAACTAGGGCGCACGCGTATGCACGGCGTCTAGATAGAGTCGCATGGTTTTCATATGTTGAACAATTGGTTTACTTTTGAGATACTGTTTTGAATAAGCTTCCGCTGTAAACGGGATTTTAAACTATGTTTTGAAATTGCATTTATATTCATTTAGACTTGTTTATTGTGATCGTTGGTTTGGATCCTGGTTTGTCATGCGCCTCGCGGTAAAACTCCGCAAGTGGATTTTGAGGGTGTGACAGTTTATAATTGTGTTTGCGCAGCGAAGCGCGCGGGCATAATACTAGTACCTTATTAAAGAAACCCGTTGGATAAATAGGCAATTTTACATCAGCTTTAAGATGGCATACCAAGAGTCATAGTTTAATTGCCTAATTGGTTAAAGAAACCCGTTGGATAAATTGTCCCTCCTTACAAATATGAGGTTGTACCCATGACCTCTTGGTTAGGTGGAAATAAGGTGGTATAAAATTTTCCGTTAAAAAAATCCTTTTTGTACAACTTTTGAGGCCAATAGTATAAACTACTAATGCAATAGGAAAATTAACCCAACCTATGGACTTTGAAACCATAAAATTCAACTCATCTCCTCATCAATGGCCCTCTTAAATGGTATAATAATTGTGGTTAATATCTCTTTTGATTAAAGCATTCATTGTTTTTGAAACTTTCAGTTGAAAGAAATTGAATCATCTCTTATATTCATAAGATTGTTATTGTTCTTAATGGCGGTAATAAAAGTCTTCTTTAATTTTAGTTTCTCAAGCTTCCATTATAAATAATTCTTCATTGCTAAAAGATGTCATGACATGAATTAATAGGCATATAACTTGAATCAATGGTGTTTCCTCATCAATTTTTGGGCAAACATGTTCTTGGAATACTCGAAGTAGAAGGTGAGCCCTTGTGGACACATGATATATTGCATTTTTTTTAAAATCATTTTACTTATGTATAGTTTTTCATCCATTGGTCACCTAATATTATTATATCAGAATAGATATTGTGTATATTTTATTTAACCATATGTTAATCATCCTTGTGGTTCTATCTAATCAGGTGCTAAGGAATAACCCTCCATATTTTTTGTGTTGTTGCTTTATAGCGCTGAATTATCTTGGTATATTTGATCATGCATAATAACCATTTTATTTTTATAATTTGTGGTATTTTAATTATCATTATCTCATATTTATGTTTGACTACTGTTTTTTCTTTTAGGTGCATGGCAAAAGGCGAATGAATACATTTGGGGACCTTGCTTAGGTGTCATATGAAACCAGAAAATTCTTTCACATCCTTGAAAAGGATTTTTCATGTTCCTGGTGTTGGAAAGATTGTATAACAAACAGGTGAGTTACCATTAATCTAACAACTTATTTTTGTCAATTGTGTTGTTGCATGTTTTGCTCAACCGTCAATCTCTTTAGTAGAGAAGAGTGTTCATAAAGAAGTAGCGGAGACGATTAGTTTGGGTGAGAAATTGGGAGCCAATTTGCAAAATTCTCACACGATGATTCTAGAGTCGATTAACATTGAAGGATTACAAGGGGGTAAGTCATGAAGCGCCTATCTATTAATATTCGTGGTGTAGGGTTTGTGGGAAAGCTAGTTGGATTAAGAAAATTAAAGATAGGTTCGGTATCTCTTTTATTGGTATGCAAGAGTCGATGTCGAGTAATGTGCATTCGGGTTGGTTGTCTAAATTGTGGGGCGGTTCGGGATTTGATTTCGAATGTGTTGATGCGGATGGTAACTCGGGTGGTCTTGTTAGTTTATGGGATCCCAAAATGTTTGTAAAAGATATGGTGAACAAAGGCGCTAATTTTCTTCATGTTGCGGGGGAGGTTTCGGGTGGTTCTATACGGCTGAATTTTTTAAATGTCTATGCTCCGCAACACAATGTTGATAAAAGACATCTTTGGGCTAGAATTATTCATCTCATCCGGTTAAATCAAGGTTGGTGGAACGTTTTCGGTGATTTTAATACGGTTAGAAATCGAGAGGAACGGAAAAATTCTATCTTTGACCCGGTGTGTGCTCGTGACTTTAATGATTTTATCGATGAAGCGGGATTCCGGGAATATAATTTGAAAGGGATGAAATTCACTTACATGGTTAATCGAAGAGGAGTATGCAAGTTTAGTCGAATTGATAGAGTTTTCGTTTGTGACAATTTTTTTAATAAGTGGCCTAATGCGTGCGTTAGAGCACTTAATAGAGACCTCTCGGATCATTCGCCTTTGGTTTTCTCCGTTAGTGATGCTAATTTTGGCCCGAAACCTTTCCATTTTTTTTTATTCTTGGTTGGACCGTCCGGGTTGCGTTGAGGTGGTTCAATCGGTTTGCTTGAACTGGGTTGATTTTGAGCCAGCCGATGTTAACCTCCTTAACAAGTTGAAGCGTTTGAGAGCAGCTCTAAAAGAATGGTTCAATAATTATTCCATTAATGAGGCAGAAACAGTAGCGAGATTGAGAAAAGAAAAGTAAGAGTTAGACATTCAAATGGAGATTAATGATATGGAGGAATCGGACATGTGGGTTTGGTCGGAGTGTAAGAAAACGATTGAAGAGATTGAGCAACATAAGGTGTGTGATATTAGACAAAACTCGAGAGTTAAATGGGCTTCGCTTGGTGACGAAAACTCAAGTTTCTTTCATAAGATGGTTAACGGTCGTAAGGCTCGAAATTCAATTCCTGGTCTGATGGTTAATGGGGAGTGGATTGAAAAGCCTACTTTAGTAAAATGAGAGGTCTTGAGATTTTTTAGAAACCATTTCAAGGAGAAGAATCATGTTCGGCCTTTGTTGACATGTCCGGGTTTAAACCAAATTAACGATGTGGCGCGTAGTTCTCTGATTGACACGTTTTCTAAGCAGGATATTAAAGAAGCAGTTTTCGAATGCGGCTCTAACAAGGCTCCTGGGCCTGATGGCTTCAATTTCCGTTTTGTTAAAAGACTCTGGAATGTGCTAGAGGATGATTTTTTCCGTATCATGGGGGAGTTTCACAGTACATGTATTATTAATACAGGATGTGGGTCGTCATTTATTACTTTGATTCCCAAGGTTAAAACGCCTTTGGGTCTTAAAGATTAAAGGCCTATTACTCTTATTAGGATGATTAGTAAAGTTATTTCTAAAATTCTTGCAAATCGTCTCAAAAAGATAATGGGTCAGGTTATTTCCGAGTCTCAATCGGCTTTCCTATCTGACCGTTTCATCCTAGACGGTCCTCTTATGGTGAATGAAGTTATGAATTGGTTGAAGAAAAGAAATAGGAAGGCGTTTATGCTTAAAATAGATTTTGAAAAGGCCTACGACAACGTCAATTGGAACTTTTTGCTCTCTATTATGGCACAAATGGGTTTCCCGCGATTTGGTGTGGTTGGATTAAAGGTATTCTTGATTCCTCTAGAGCAGCGGTCCTGGTTAATGGCTCTCCCACGTTTGATTTTAACTGTGAAAAGGGTCTTCGCCAAGGTGATCCGTTATTGCCTTTTCTATTCTTAATTGTGATGGAGTCTCTTTCGTGTTTATTGGAGAAAGCTAAAGATATAGGCGTCTTTAAAGGTATTTGTGTAGTGGAGGATGAAGTGACTTTATCGCATCTTTTATATGCGGATGACGCTCTTATTTTAGGATATTGGTCGCGTGATAATATTCTAAGCATTGCTAGAATTCTTCGGATCTTTTATCTTTGTTCAGGCCTTAGAATCAATCTTCATAAATCGAATCTTTTTGGATTTGGTCTTGAAGACTCGGAGGTGGATGCCATGATGGAATTTTTGAGATGTAGAAGAGGTGACGTTCCTTTTGTATACTTAGGTATTCAACTGGGGGCCAAGATGACTCGTGTTAGTAATTGGAACCCGGTTATTGAAGTCATAAGGAATCAGCTAGCGTCTTGGAAAGCTAAAACTTTATCGATTGGTGGTCGTTTGATCTTAATTAAGTCGGTTCTTGAAAGTTTACCAGTTTACTACCTCTCTCTTTACAAAGCTCCCAAAGAAGTGATTGTTAATATTGAGAAACTTATGAGACGTTTCTTTTGGGCGGGTTCTAGTGAAGAAAAAAAGATTCCATGGGTTTCTTGGGATATTATTTCTACGCCAAAAAAGAAGGGGGGTTTAGGAGTGGCGAAGATTCAAGAGGTTAATGATGCGCTCCTTTTAAAGTGGACATGGAGATTTAAAAAAAGAAAGAAATAGTTTGTGGAAGAAAATCATCTTGGGTTGTCACGGGTCAAGTAGACCATGGGCTTTGTTACCGTTTTAACCCCTCGGCTAGTAGTTGTTGGAAACAAATCGTTAAAGTGGGCGAGCAAAAACTTGCTAATGGAGCGGCTCTCAATTCATACTTTGAAAGTGTTCTAGGAGACGGTACCTCTATAAACTTTTGGGGAGACATTTGGTTACGAGAAGAACCACTTAAAATTATTTACCCTCATTTGTTTAGACTTGAAAAAAAACAAGTGGGTGAAGGTTTCGGATAGACTTCATTGTGTGAATAATTTTAAAACATTGGCTTGGGTTTGGCGATTGCAACCATCTTCTCATTTGGAAGTTACAGAACTATTTAATCTCCTTGGAGATATTCACGACCTGGACTGGAGCGGGGGCCAAGACGTTTGGAAATGGAAGCCTCAAAGTGATGGTATTTTCTCAGTTTCTTCGGTTAAGAAGTTATTCGGTGATAGCTCTATGTCTGCTGCTTCTCAGTCTATAAAATGGAAGTGTCGGGTCCCTTTAAAATGCAAAATAATGGTTTGGAGGGCTGCGCGCAATTGGCTCCCCACAACATCGGAGCTTATGAAACGTGGAGTGGAACTTCAACAAACCTCATGTGTCCTTTGTCATTCAGTCATAGAATCGGCTGACCATTTATTCACGAGGTGTAGGTTTTCTCATGAAGTTTGGAGTAGAATCGAATCTTGGTGCCGTTTGAGTCCTATGCTGCTTTTTGATGTTTCGGATTTGTTACAGCTAGCGGAGATTAATTCTAATACGAAGGATGCTAGGTACGTGATTAGAGGCATAGTGTACACCACTATGTGGGCCTTGTGTGATGAGCGTAATTGTCGTATATTCAATAGAAAGAACCGTCGCCCTATCGAAGTCATGGAATTTATTAAGTCTTCAACATATTTTTGGATTCGGAATAGGTCTAGATGGATAGATGTTGATTGGAATAGTTGGTGTAAATATCCACTCAACTTGATGTAATTCCGTTTTTTGTTGCCCGGGGGTCCTTGTTTTGAGGACCGCTTTGGGTGTTTTTAATGAAGTTTTCTTTTCAAAAAAAATACCTCCCTATCTATTTATGACTAAAAGTCTAATTTACCCTTCATAAAATGCATCAACTATTTGTACTTTAAGCAATCACACTTGTAATTACTTAAATTTGTCAGGTATCCTCCTCTCATGCTTTATAATATAGTATATAGATATAGATAGTCATTGAGACATTGACCATGTATTATATTTTTGCTTTATATCAATTCTTTTGTTTATATTTACACGCTCTTCGTGAATTGATATCTTAGTTGTATTACCAAATTAATTTCGTAACTAAAATACGTGATACCCAACACACAACATGCGACAAAAAATAATAGAACCCATGGCAACACGCGTGCATTCTTACTACTATATATATATATATATATATAAACAAAATCATTACTACGTCGATAATTGTTATAACAATAAATGAAGAAACAAATAGCCTTACCTTCTGGTAGGGATGATACGACTATAGATCCACATGAATTATCCTTCACTGATGTCTCTATGTCACCAGAAATCCAGCAAGGTAAAAAGATTATCGGGTAGGGACAGGGGCGGACCCAGGCCAGCCGAAGGTGGGCGGGCGCCCCCTTGAAAAGAAAAATTTTAGTGTTATATACGCGCGTTAATCTCGTCCGCACCCCTTGAAAATTTTCAATCGCACCCCTTGGACTTTTGAAACCAGTGGTTTCAATCGCAACGAGAAGGTATTTAAAAGGAAGCATACTTCGGCCTTTACGGTTTTGGAGGAGATCAATGTGACCAACGTCCAATCTAGGCTGCTATGTGTGTATATATGGTGGTGCCTGTTAGCCTGCAACTATGGTGGTGTTTTGTGTTTTGGAGGTGAAGAAGATGACTTTTTCTTTTTAATATTTGGTTAATAAATAAGGCTACTAGAACTCTAGAAGATAGCTTTTTTAAATAGGTTTGTAGACTTGTGCTTCTACGCTTCAACTATATATATGTACAACCATATATGTACAATTTACTAGTGTTTTTTAGCTTTCATTTTGATTATTGATTATTGACTATAATATTCAATTTTGAATTATGAGATTGTTTTTTTTTTTACAAGCTCTTTGTCTTTTAAAAAATTAATCCATGAATATCTTTCAATATTAAGAGACATAAGTGACGACATATTTTAGAAAATAGAAAAGTAAAAATTTCATTAGTTAGATTATTAAGCGAAAATCGCTCGAAATATGAACAGTTTTACAATATCATATATCATTAAGTGGTCAATATGAATTGGTATACCCGACATATATTTTAACCTGATTTGTTTTGACCCGCCTTTTTAACCAAACCAATATGTGTCCCTGTCAAAAAAAAATTATGGATTCGCCACTGGCATCAGTGGGTTAGACTTTGTGATAGTATAGGTTTTACTAAGAAAAACCTATAAAAAAAACCTTCCAAGAATATTAAGAGAAGAAGAAGATCAAAGTCTAAGCTTTTCTTTCGTATTTTTCATTCCGTTTTTATTGGTGTTTATAAACATTAATGGATAAATATATAAACTTTTTTAAGTTTGGTGTTTATAAATAAACTTTGATATGTTTAAAATTTGTTGGAATAAGTTTTAAGATAGTACAATAAATGATGATGGGTGAGAGTCGAAATGTTTTGTGAATTCAAGATTCAGGAAAAATTCACAATGTTACATGATTATCCGAAATGTATCTACAACTTTAGATCTTAAAATTTTGTTATGCATATGTAACGAAATTTAAATTATTTTTGGCTTTTGGTTTCCTTTTGTTGATTATATAATTTTATTATTATTATTTTTTGCCTACGAGTCGACCCGACCCGACCCGGGCCACTTGATCAATAAACGACCCAGGGGCTTAGAGATTCCGCACCCCATGAAAACAATTCCTAGGTCCCCCAGTCCAGTGTGTCTTCTATGTCTGGACTTGTGATGGCATGGAAGGTATGTTGGACTCAAGTATGTAGTCGTTGGGTAATAGCTCGTTTATTTGGCCTTGATGTAGTATTGGGATGTATGTACATTACGGAGAGATGGCGTAGAAGCTTTGATCCGAGAGGGTTGTTGCGGAGAGACGCATGTGCGGAAGACTTGAATGCGGAGATGAACTCATATAGGGAGTGGGGTGCGGACTGCGAACAATGGAACTCGTGGATTTACGTCAACTCTCCGCAGCGCATATGACACGTCATAGATGAGCAATGCCAGTTGTCTGCCATTGAGCGAAGATGAAAAGATGGAGACGTGTTGTCAGGCGCGGATGGGACGTCGCACGGTGACGGTTGACGTCCCGTCAGACATGTTCTCTGAGGTGTGTCAGGCGCGTGGATAACCACTCGCGCGTGTGCCGTCTCCTCGACTGTCGTGGGACACGTGGCACAGTCACGAATGGGACGATGCCTATCTCTTTTATTTGAGTTTGAATATGTTAGTCAAATTTTTATGTATTATTTTTAGTATAAATTAATAAGTTATTTAATTGTTGTACTTTTAAACTAAAAGTCATCATGTATTCTTGTTTGACAATTATGTTGGTTTTCCTAATGACCTAGTCAGTCACAAATGAGATGATGCCTATTTCTTTTATTTGAGTTTAAATATGTTAGTCAAATTTTTATGTATTATTTTTAGTATAAGTTAATAAGTTTTTTTTACAATCTTTTATAAAATATATAAGTTAATAAGTTTTTTACAAGCTTTTATAAAATACTATTACATTATAAATATAAATGCTAGATGTAATAACACTACATTATTGTTTGTCATTTATTACACTAAATTATTAAATGATAAAATGTAGAGGGACAATATTGTAAATGAGAAATTATTTATGCATCAATACTTGTACCAAATGCAAAAACAATATTTTTACATCTTAAAATTAAATGAAAATTACTATCTTGTCAATCCAAAACCTATTATATAGAAGTATAGATATAGATATAGATAATTAGAAACATATATATATCTTTGTAAGAAAAATAAAAATTGGCAGGGGGACAAAACAAATATCAGTTGCTTTAAAAATATGGATTGGTTATAGTCTATTTTATTATTTGGTGCAAATTTTAAAGTGTGTCAATTGTCTTGCAAACACAACTAAACGGATGTCTCCACGTATTTAAACCTTTTACGAAATGATGATTCTTTATTTGTAAAAGAAAATAAAGAAGTTTACATCTTATATTTTTTAACGTTTACATGTTTCACTTAATGGGACAATTTGATCATTGGAACTTGGGAAGATTGTATATAGCCTTAATTCATTCAATTCTTTGACATATGAATTCCGCTTATTATCCTGAACATGTGGCCTAGTGGTAAAAGGGCTGGTTCTTTTTTTGGAGGAGCCGGGTTCGATTCCCACGGGAGGCATGTGATGGATCCCCCACCCTTGTGGTGGGGTAGGTGGTTGGGAAGTGATAGAGAGACCCTTAACCCTTGTGGTCATGGGTTCGACTCCTGATCCCTCCAGGTTTTACCGGTTCACTACCGTTGTGCCTTCGGGCGGTTTGTGAGCGGGTTTTCCCTGGAACTGGAGACGGGTGGGCCAAAGGGCTCTGTCCGTATGGACTAGAGGCCGTCTGGGCCCCTTTCGACCATTGGGGGCCGCGTACAGAGTACCCGGCAATATGATCGTTCAAAAAAAAAAGAATAATGCTTATTACTTTCTTTGTTTTCATCAAATTTTTTATAGGATTTTTTTAAAAGGTAAACTTTATTAAAAGGTACAAAAAAATTCCACAAGACGGGG
This sequence comes from Ambrosia x helenae, assembly GCA_030844895.1. NCBI lineage: Eukaryota > Viridiplantae > Streptophyta > Magnoliopsida > Asterales > Asteraceae > Ambrosia > Ambrosia x helenae. Next base: position 13,608,061 of record CM061231.1, read on the forward strand.
TGGCCACCAATATAAAACCTAAGGCCATGGGGTGTACCTTCATACCAAGGGTGTTAACGGTTACGTGGCATTTTAACTTTCATTGTACACCACTCTCTTCCCATGTTAAGGGGCATTAAATTGGCACTAAGTTAACATGACTTAAAAGAGAGAAAGTTAAGGGGGTGAGGTATAGTTAAGGGGCGTTAAACCATTTCCTTGAAGTGAGCTAGTGTGAAAAGAGACAAAATGGAGGATGTGGCATCTAGATGGAGTTAAAGATGGTTAGAGTATACCCCATGGCCTAACATGAATTACATAATTACAAAATTACATCATTGGGACTATGAAAGATCCGATAACCTTTTTTTTTTTAACGATAAACGACTTTATATATATATATATATATATATAAAGGCCCACCAAGATGGTGTCAGGAATTACAGCAAACCGACTTTTAGCACATAGGAACCTAACCGACTTGACCTTGATAATAATATCTTCTATTCTGGCCGCTTTGCTCTCGAACTTAAGCTTATTTCTAGATCTCCAAAGACTCCAACACCTAATTATAATCAGATCATGGAATATATCTTTCTTCCTGCCCTTTAAACCAGAATGGAGATGGAGTTCCAACAGGTCCCTGATCGAGAAAACAAAAGCATTCTGAACACCACACCAAGCACAAATATGCTGGCATAAGACAGTCGTGAAGACACAACCAGTGAGGATATGTTTAGCAGACTCGACAGCCGAATTGCATAGGGGGCAGTCGACTTCAGAAACAAGGATATTTCTTCGAGTAAGAGCGTTCGCAGTGGGAATTTTACCCATCTTAGCTTGCCAAACAAAAATGTTGCACTTAAGAGGAACCCATCTGCACCATTGAAACACGAAGTTACTACTGAAGATTTTATTTTGTTATTTTCTTGTTATGTTTATATGTTTTTTTTTTCTCCTTTTTCTTCTCACGAAATTTATATCGTAGTTTTATTGTTCTTTCTATCTTTGAGTTGATTGTGTAGGCATACATGTCATTTTTCCTTGAGAACAATTATATATGTACCAAAGATAAATCTGAACTGTTTCCTTCTTAACACATGGCTAGTGCTTTTTTTCTTTGGTCTTCCTTACCGCATCTTCTTTTTCACCGATTATAAACTAAAAGACATCTCATAACATAACCATATTTCAAGACTTTTCAATTTAGGGGTTGTTTGATAAGTCTTTTAATAAGGTTCCGAACAATTCAGCGTTGAATGATTCAACATTCAGTGTGTTTATTTTACCTTCTGAATGGAATGGTTAAGGCTGAACCATTAAGAATTAGGATGTAGCTGAGCCATTAAGCACTGAACTAGGCTGAACCTTAATGAGACTCTCCTACCAATGTGGGACAAGAAAATTAACCACTAAAAGGTCAAACTTAATGATTCAACACTTAGCCATTCAGATCTCTTAATAATTCAACATTTAATCAACCAAACAGCCCCTAACAAAATAAAATAACAAACAAATATCTTAAATTTCTGGAAATAGTGGATGAGTAAGATACTAATTGGATCGGAATAATGGCACACATATGATGAATCTTTTAACACTAACAAGTATACAAATTGCACAAATATATATGACTTGTATACGAATATACTAGTCATATAAGGATACAAAAGATTGCAATTAGGTGTATGTATAGTATAGTAGGAGCATGTATAGTTAGTAGGAGCCTACTCAATAACTATTTACAAGTAAAGAAGATAGAAACAACTAATAAATTCTTGAAAATAAAAATGTCAAATGAAATGGTTCTCTAACATAATTAATAATTAGGTTGATGGGTATGAAGACAACTCGAAAGAGGACAACTACCTTTTACATCACCTGCCACTAGAGATGGACAAATCGGGTTTTTTTGACAAACTGGTCCGGTTCTTAAACCGGTTCGGGTTTTTTTTAAGAGGATAAAACCGGTTTTTGGCAAAACCGGTTTTTAGCACTGACCCCAACCATCGACCGGCATCGATTCGGACCGGGTTTAAAACCGGTTTTTCTCCAAACCGGTCATCAAATATTCAAAATACACTATGTAAACCGGTTTTTTACTGAAAAACCGGTTTTTACCCTAAACCGGTCCGGTTTTCAAACCGGTTTCCAACCCTATTCGACCAATGAAACTACCAACCGATGCCAATTTGACGAACCGGGTCGGTTTCAAACCGATTTGACCAAAAACCGGTTTTCCTCAAACCGGTTTAACGGGTTTTTTTCCGTGTCGGGTTCTAAAACCAGTTTTTTTGTCCATCTCTACCTGCCACATAAGTAAAGAGGGTAGTCCTTTTTTTAGACAACCCATGGATGTGGCCTCCACTTTTCTTATTAATTATTTATTTTTTTAACTTTATTATTATTTTTAATTATATTTCAAAGTAATAAGTAATTAATATAAACTTAAAATAAATACTAAAATTAATAAAAAAACAAAAAGTAAAAAATTCAAAATTTCCTAAACTTTTAATAATCTAGAGCCACTTTTGACGTAGTTTTTGTTACATTTTTTCCAACACTTGACGTTGATCTTTGGGATAAATTGAAAGGTCGGTCGACATAATTTTGAATTTTTCGACCGCTTTCGAATCTTCTATCAACCCGAGCTTTTTGTTTTTTATCTTTATTTTTTCGGTTTGCGGCCGGTTGAAAGCTTCCTAAATGATCGAATAATTTGTTGGTATTGGGACAATGTCCTAAACGGTGGAACTTGTTGCGAAATAGACGGATCTAGTATCAGGGTGTAACAACCCGTCGTTGTATTTGAGCTGTTTGGGTTGATGGGGTTAAATGGATCCATGAGTTTTTCAGAGTAGAATGTGTTTTAATAAATAAAAAAACGATAGAGAGAATTGGGTTAAGGTTGAAAGATTTTTTTTACAAAAATAGTGTAGGAATGGTTGAATTTATAATTTGAAAAATAAGGTTATTTTTATTAAACATGACCTTTTAAAACAATGGTCGAAAATTTAATGCATTTTGGCCTGTCTTCATCATCTTCAAATGGATGTTTAGGACGGATACGACCCAAGGGGGTGGTGTAGCCCGTCTCGAACTGACCGAGACTACCTGGGGCGTGGGGCTGACAATAGATGACCTGTATAAGACACGATTAGACCTGTTAAATAAAAAGTACACTACGCAAAATTTTACTTTTTTTTAAATAATTAGAATTAGGAGGATATAATTCATTATATATCTTTGTTGATACAGAAAACATATTATTGTGTTAGACCATATGTAATGGTCCGCCAAAAGGGCGTTAAAGGGCAAAATTTGCGCCCCTTTCACCTGGTAACACCATCCCCTCCCTTGTTAAAGGGGCGTTAATGGGGCTAGGTGAAATATTTCGCGTGGGTTAAATTGTGGATTGGCCAATCAATGGCTGACACTTCATTTTATTTTTTTTATTTTTTAATTCAAATTTAATACCATTATATATTCACCCCTTTTACCTAGGGGTGTTCAGAATTCAATTCGGATTCGAAAAATTCAAAATTCGACTTAGTTCGACTAGATTACCAAAAATTTGATTCGATTATTAAGAATTTGAATTCGAGTCTAGAAAATCGAATACGAATTTATGATTTTAAATTCGATTCAAATAAAAACTGTAAATGTATATTTTTTTTAAATATATATACACATACACATTATTATATACATAAATATACACATTAAAAAAAAAATTTCTAAATTTTGGTCAAACTCTAAGAACCCATAGTCTTTAAAACTTTTACCATAACCATATTTTACATATATACCTTATACATCACAAAACTCTAACAAACTATACTCTCTACTATTTTTACTATTCCCGTATTTGACATATTGTTGTTTATCAATTTTGTAGATTTGAATGTTATATGTTAAAAATAACGAGTTTGTATTGGTTTTAAAACAAAAGGTAAAACAATTTATTATTTATGGTGAATTGGAACTAAATCGAATACGAATCGAATAAATTGATTTTTAAGCAAATACGAATCAAATACGAATTCAGGTAAAAAAATATAAATTCGAGAAATTCGATTCGAATAATTTGAAAATTCGTTATTCGATTCGTTGAACACCCCTACTTTTACCCACCAAATTTACCCACCATTACACCATTGCCCATTTCAAGCCCCTCTCACCCACCAAAGTGGCCCCACATGCCAAGTGTCAAAAAATGCCCATTTCACCCACCATTACACATGGTCTTATAAACATGTGATATACAGTAGTTAAAATAATGTTCAACACTTGTAGCCCAATTGATTGAGAGCCTAAAGTTTCCTATGAGAGGCTTGGGTTCAATTCCGAGAGTGCTTGGAAATTGATTTGTTGGCCGTTAAAAAAAAAGTCGTTAAAATAATTGTGTTCAACTTTAGAACTTTTATTGTTTGTGTTGTCAATGACCTGTTAAATCTGTTAAGATATGATTTGACGGCCTTAGGGCATAAGGGGTGCTCCACTTAAGGTGTTCTCACTTCACTGATTTCTACCAATCCTGCACTGCCACATCACTTCACTAATTTCCTTCACTGAAACACTTTTTTAAAGGCAACACTCCAATGATTCTTTACCCAACTATCAATTATTTTTACAAATAATAATAATAATTTTCACACATAAAAGTATAGTTAATAATTATTATTATTTTTACCTTTCAAAAAATTATTATTATTTTGTTATGTAATTCAGAAAAAAAAAAAAAAAAAGCTTAAAAAACCACATAAATGACAACTTGTATCACAAAAGAATTTAATAAATGACAAAAGATGTCTTCCCACACATTTGTAAACATATACATATAAATCTATATTTATCTCCTTCTTCACAAACCCCTTTTAAACCCAAAAAAATAGCAGGCAACTAAGGCAACTTCTAACCAAAATAGAAGAGGAGATTCAAATAATAGATAGAGAGGAATAAAAAATAATAAAATTGTGTGAAATTTTGTGTCACATCCGTGAACCAGCACGGTAACTGGAACCAGAATTTGGTTCACGGGACCACTACCAGCATGAGTGGCGACGGTGTTACCGTACTGATAGTGAAGTACCCGTGACCAATTCTAGTAACGCCCCGTCCCCCCTTATAACTGTCCCATGATAGTTAATTTTGTCGAATCGGGTAGAGAATTTTATTTAGGATAGCTATATACGTCATCAATGTATGCCAAATCCGTTGATATTTAATGTTTAAATTACGTAGTATAACATAGGTGACGTATAGAAAATCTTGAATGATGGATGGATCAGCTGTTTTAGCAACATGTACAAGTAACCGCTGCACCCACAGATCCTAGCCCACCCTATGCTTGTCCTCGCTTTCAACAAATTTTAAAATTCACTTCATTTAAAATAAAAAATCGTTGTACACATATATAAATAAAGGGTACTGAATTTAAATATCCAAACTTTCATTCATTGATAGAAAATAATACTTCCTCCGTCTCAGTTTAAATGTTCTTCTTTCCATTTTTGTTTGTCCCAAATTAAATGTCATTTTTTAAAAATAGAAATGCAATTTTCAGTTTTGTCCATAAAAGACAAAATACGATCACCACTTTTGAAGATATTATAATCATTTTACCACATACAAACAAAAAAATTCTTAAAATGTGTGTTTTTGGACCTAGGACATTTAAATTGGAACGGAGGGAGTATGTAGTTTAAAAATTCCCAACAACGATCACAACTTTCAACGTATTGGCCAGCAATAAACTTTTGTTAACTGAGAACTTAACTCAGTTAGTGGATGCTGACATAGCATGTTGGCGCTGACGTGTATGGTGACATAGACACTGACGTGGACGCTGCCATGTCAATCGTCTACTAACTTGGTTAGTCATCAGTTAAAACAGATTCACCAGAGGAAAAATGTCTGAAAATTAGGATCGTTGTTAGGAATTTTTAAAGTACAGATTATTGTTTGTCAATAAGTGAAAGTCTGGATTATTAAAATCTAATAAAAAAAACAAAAACCTAGAGCTTCTTGTATATAAAACACACAATATTAATTCGTAAAAAGTAACAGGACGGTGTCATTTCATATTGTTTGTATTAAGTCAATTGGCTTTCCATGCTAACCCATGTTACATATGTAATTGTTTTTGGACTTCGTCAATCAACTGATCAAACAACCGTGTCATACATATATGAAATGAAGTCTGCATGTAGAACTGTAAACGAACCAAACGAACACGAATAAATGCATGTTTGTGTTTGTTCATTTAGCTTTAATCGAACACGGACACATAATCAAACACATTTTTGTGTTCATGTTCGTGTTCGTTCATTATAAAATTTGTCATGTTCGTATTCGTTTATATTCGTTTGTTTAAAACTTAAACGAACATTTCATGAACGAACATAAATGGACGTTCACGAACATAATAAAGGTAAACGATTTGTATTATTAAAAAACTCACTTACTAATTGGTTATATTTATATAAGTAGCTAAAGCCCAATTTATGTTTATATATCTATATCTATACTATATTATAAATCATTTGAGAAGGATGACGGCAAAATTTAAGTAAATACATTTGTTTATGCTTATGGTAAAACACTAAATGAAATTATTTAAGGGATAAAGTTATCTTTTTGACAAATACTAAATGAAGTCATGTTACACAAATTTAAGAGTTTTTATGTAATTACAAGTGGTAATGCATATTTTACAATCCTCTAAAACTAAGTGGATAATTGATTATTCAAATTAATACATAACCCCACCAATTAAAACCAAAATTAAAGGACTTATGCATTGCACAACCGTTCAAGAGTTTATTTGCATCTAATTAATACCCATGAAGTGGAATAACCACCAGACCATTTATATTCCAAAGCCCACCTTTCATTTCTCTCATGCAACACACACTAACACTCACATCTTTATCTCTCTATTTCTGCAATGATCAAACAATAGACTTCTTCAAGCCTAAGGAACACAAATCTCGTGATTTCTTGCGAAAATCCTAATGGCTTTTTCATGCTCTTGTATATATGATCGTCTGGGAAGCAATACCCAAAGTGTTGTGACAACAATGAAACAAGAATCTGGTATGTATCTTAATCCATGCATGTTGAAACCCCTTGGTAAATTTAATAATCTATGAATTATGTTTTCTTTTTTTTATTCCATCATTATCATCGACTGTCTTGGATTTGAAAAACGACATATTTAATTGATAATGCTTTTCAGGAAATTAATTTTGGTAAGATACTCACAACTCCAATTTATCCCTAATCACTTATAGTTCCATCAACACCATATGTATGTTTGGTAGCTTTAAGAACTACAATGTTTTTTGTGTAGGTTTTTTTTTTTATCAAGCCCACGTTGTTATCCATCTGAATTTTCAAGAAGATCATTCTCATCAATATTTTTACAAGATCCATAGTTTGGTTTGAAGGTAATGTCTCAAAACATTTTGCATTTTTGCAACTTGAAGTATGACTCAAGGAGTGGTAGATTCTTTAAAAAACATTGTTACTCACTGTTAAAGCCATTTGTATACGCCATCCCCAACCCCAAGATCTATATTTATCATGCACAAAAGGGGGTTATGTTTATAGTAATAAGGTATGAACTTTATGTTTTATTCTTTTTTCACGAGTTATGCTACTTAATGTTGTTTTACAGTTTTAAAGTTTCGCCTTGAAGTTACATGCTCTTGTGGAATGTCAAATTGTAAAAAAAGTGGTATCCTTTGTGGTTTAGGGTTTTGTTTCGTCTGTCTTCTTGATAACATCAAAAACATTGACGAACTAAACGACGATAAATGATTTTTTTTATCATTAAAATTTGCAGAATGGATTCTATACGACTAGGTAGCTTTTGCTTTTTTATATATGAAAGTTATCATGTAGTAACATAACTTTTCAAGGGACCTCGAAATCACGAAACAACCTCCACACCTGAAGGATGCCATGATCCTTTCATCCGTTGAAGTAACCATTTGAAAAGCAAATTATATTCACTTTTGAGAGACAGTCACTTCAAATGTCAAAATCAAATCTTCGAGCACTAAGTTATGCATTTAAACAAATAGTTAGTGGGTGCTTTAAACTCCTGCAAAAATATGTGAAATTGAGAGAATGTTTAGTAAAATTTGTGTTTAAATAGGATAAAGTATAAACATCCTGATAAAAGAAACGTGACATAATTAAGGAAAGGTTGAACTACGTTATTTGCGACGCATGATGGCTATAAAACAATTAGATTCAGAATGTTTGGATGCAAAATAATAATAATAAGGATAATTGATTCTATCTACAATGTAGAAGCAATTGAAATGAATGTGACGGATTGTCGCCTCCGCTGCAACGAGTGGATTCTCACTACAGTATCTCGCTCGCATAAACGTATTTTGTACCAGACACACACATAAAGCTTCACACGTGATTCACCCGCAACAACGCGCGGGTTCCCCACTAGTTTATTTAAATATAACTACTTATGCGATTAATAAAATTTAAACGAACATAAATGAACCTTCCGTCAAATAAGTTTATTTATTTAAAAGGAAAACTTTTTTGTTCATAAACGAACTTTCCGTCAAATAAGTTTACGAACAATTTATGAATGTTCGGTTCACTTAATTACATGCCTACCTGCATGCTTCTTCCCTCGCTTTTAAATATTTATTCAAACATCAATTTTTTTTAATGGTAAATTTTTTAACACCTTAATTTCACCTCATCTTGCACTTACAAGGATTTGAACTCATAACCTTACATTTGTAAATAAGGACACCATACCACTAGACCCTGAGGTTAGAAGTTATTCAAATATCAATTAAATACTCCGTATTGAATATGGACAAAAATAGTAATATCATGTTTCTGTGTTTTATTTTGTTTTCCAAAGCATATAAAAAGAAGTAAGAAGGCGACAGTGGTAACGTAGAGTGGGATTTTTGGTAACGTTAATTATTTCTCGTAAAGCACAGAGAGAAGCATCACCATGAAGTTTACATTGGGAACCATCTATCTCACACTATTATATGTTTTTGTTTCTTTCTGCTGCAACACGCCATAAAATATGCTACTTCACATATATAAATAAAATAAAATTATAATAAGATATTCAAGTTTTAAGATCGGCCTAGTGGTCTGGCGCCACATGCCAAGTTACCATGGAAGGCTCTTAAGATGACGGGACAGTAATCAACAATGTTTTTAGGACCGGATCAGACGTTGATTCAGACACCTCGGTGATTCCCGGTTCAACCGGTCCAACCGAGTCTAACAAAACAAACCAGTCAAAAAGTCAACAAAAATCACAAAAATTCTATTAAAATCCGGTCTAACCAAGTCGATTTCCGGTTCAACCGGCCGGATCACCGAACCAACCCGGTTCAATAGCATTCCGATCGAACCATGCGACTCAGACTGGCCGGGGGTCCGATTTATGGTTCAACCGGTCGGACCGGCCGGTCCGATCCGGTCTCCAAAACATTGGTAATCACGACTAGAGCCTATTTTATTCGGCAACACAATTTTTTTTATAAAATTTCTATATGCATGTGTTATTTTGATAGAAAACTCATTTTAAACTTAAAGCTTAATCTCATTGAAAACTTATTTAAACCTAAAAAACTTATTATCTTATTTATAAGCTTAAGACTCATTTAAAACTCAAAACTCAAGGATAAGTCACCTAAATCTTCATGGAACATATCTTTAGTTGCTCAAACAGCACACCTAAATCTTCAATGATGTCACTCAAGTCACCTTTAGTTATTGTCGATGACTAAACATATCTGTTGAGCACCCACTAAAGTCTATTCGTACGAGAACCTCTCTTAAAAAAAGTTTCATATGCTCCAAAATAATAAGTGTTGTTGGGAATATTTAACTTTTTTAACCTTGATGATTAGACAATACTAGGGACGATTTGATTTTAAGCTTTATTGACAAGAATGTAACAAGAATAGGATGATATGCCTTGTAGACAGACCTACATGGCACACGATTCTGTCTTTACCTTTTTAAAGTATTGAGTATTGACCTTCACTTAGTGTGGCAAAACGGGCAGGGTGGATTCGTAACTGGTTCACGTTAGAACCTGTTTATGAAAGTATTTTATATGGTGAGGATCAAAATTTGTTATGAACAAATAACTTGGGATTGAAACCGGTCATTTTAGAAAACCAAATTGGATTCCATCATAATGGGTTTGTATCGTTTCAAACATATAGGTCCAAAAAACTATATATTTAGATATCATAATGCACATCTAAGTTAATGAAGGGGAGTAACAATTGTTAGGAACTTAGGATCTCAAAAATACTAAAAGCATTATTATCTTTGTAAGCTATAAAGTAAAGATATATTTGAAGTAAAAGTGGATATTAAGGTAAGTTTTTTTTAAAGAAAAACAATGTTGCTATAATTTGATATTAACTTGATTAAAAAAATTAAAAAATTAATTTTGACTAAAAACAATTATTTTTTGAGGGATGATATAGTATTAATGTGATTCCTCGCATTTTCAGGTTCATACTTTAACTAAACTCTAGTTAACTCGTACTTACATTCATAGCATTTTACTTAACTAGGGTTAGTTAGGTAAGTCACACGTTGCACAGTTATAGGTTAATAACTGCATGAAGTGGTAATTCGGGAATTACCGGACTACATACACAAGTGTTGAACCCCAAACGTTGGTGAATTGTCAAACATGCATGGTCATATGTGTAATTGGATGATAGTGGATGTGAATTAACATGATTATGTGAATTATTGCTTCATAGATGACCGTTACGTTAATCCTAAGAATTATGTGCACTTTGTGATCAGTATGTAATTAATATGTTATGGGATGACTAAAACTATAGTTTTTATGTGATTTAGTGGGAATAATATTATTTGACTTATTCTCGGGGCTAAGTCTTATTAACGGGTCCGTTTAACAAGATAAGGACCCACAAACCCGTAGTTTTGGCCCAATGCTCAAATCCTAGCTTAATATATTTATAAAAAAAACATAGGGAACCCCAGTTCCCCATATTCACGGCCGCAAGTCCCCACCCCATACACTCTCTCAATTTCAATCAAACAATCAATCTTCTTATGTGGATTCAAGTGGTGTAGGGTGGAACCTTCAAACCTTAAGGATTTCTTTCATAGGAAAGTGTAATTTTTATAAGTTTTATGATGATTCATAATGTTTTGAAAAGCTTTTAAAAACCCTAGAAACCCTATGTGTATAAATCGCATGTATGTGTTTATATGTGAATTCTTGGATGTTTTGTATGAAAGTTTATGAGAATTGATTTAGGTAATCATAAATAAAGTTTTGGAAGGTGAAAAATATGGATTCAAACCTAATAATATGTGATGATTACATGATATAGGCGATTATGGATGATTAGGGTTTATAGAATGAACATGTGTTTAGGTCGAATTAACATGTGTTTAGGTCGAATTAACATATATTAGGTCAAATGAACTTGTGTATGGGTCGAATGAACTTCCAGAAATCCTGATTCGACCTTACACCTTGCTATGTGCGATTTTTGATGTAAACTAAGTGTTTTATGCATGAACCTTATGTGTAATCTATATGTACTTGATTAGTTTATGTAATGGGTCACCAACGGGATGTCGGGTCGGTCTGGTGTGTCAGTTTAATAGTCAAACATGTTTTCAAACATACTTAGTCATGATCTGGACAATCGGGGACTAATTAATCTACGGGTTATTAGTCAAAACACTTATGCAAACTTTTATGATAAATCGCCATTATTTGGGACTATCAAGACTATGTCTATAATTAAGGGAAGCAAACTAAGGTGAGTGTCACAGCCCCATTCTTTACTGTTTTCATACTTTTGGGGGAGAAACATGCGGTACGAACTTACAAACTTTTAGACCAACATATTACATTATATCACATGGATACTTAGTGACTTTTATTCATCGGTAAAGACCTCTCAAACTTAGTGAACCATTAATATGTGGATACATAGCGGGGAAAGTGTGAATAGATCTATTGGGTCTGGCAAGCCCCACACGGGCCGATTGGAGGTCAGTAGCGGGTGCATATTTGTCCTACAAACTTACAGCACCGGGTGATGAACCGGTGACGGGTATAGAGGCATTCTAACGTTCAGCAGTGGTTCACGACACTATAGTATCATGTAACGATGTCTAGCTAGCATCAGGTATAGATGTAAGAATTGTTGAGTCTGGATTACAACTGTTACAAACTTTACTTCTGTGACTCACCGGCACTGTATGTGTTGACTAACTTTGCATGTTTCTCAGGTCGCTAAGGTAGCAGGGAGTCTTAGGCACATTGGAGTCGCACTGCGTCTGGTCTTGCATTCATAAGTAAACCATGTTTGGTTTAACTACATACATTTGAAACTTTGGTTTTGTAAACTTTATGCTTCCGCTGTCGTTGTCTGGTTTAGTTTTGAACTTTTAAACTGCGTGGTTGGTTATTTTTACGTTATTTTCATATCATATAGTTGTCGTTTTATTGTGACTGTTGACTTGGATCCTGGTATGTCACGCGCCTCACGGTAAAACCCCGCAAGTGAAATTTGAGGGTGTGACACCTGATGATCATGGTGGAAATCTCCACCATGGTCGCGGACGCGAGAGAGGGAAACATATTGATGGGTGGCTGAAACCAAAGAAGAGAGATTGTTGGGGGTAGTGATGGGTAGTAACCATACTCCATGTTAGTGGAAGAGAGAGATTATGGAAGATGTGTATTGATGTGACGTTAAGGTATGTGTTAGCTATGACCACTCCATTAGTGACCACACCCATAAGCCTAATATAATATGGGTAAGATGTAAGTGCTAAAAGCTGACTTTTTTCAAATATGTATAGGTATTTACTTTTCAAAATAAATAATCTGAAGCAAAATTGTGGTTTTCGATTTAGGGGTTGTTTTGGTAATTTCTGAATGGGTAAGTACTGAACTAATAAAATGTTTGAACCATTAAGTGCTGAACCAATAAAATTTCTGAACCATTCAGACTCAATATAATACTTACACATTCAGAGGTCTGACTGATTTAGAAATTTATCTCATTAAAAGCTTGTTATGATAAACAACCTCTTAATATATTTATTTAAGTGGGTTAAGTTATTCTACAAAGGCTACAAAAAATGAGAACGGTGAGAAGCCACTAGAAAATGACATGTGTCCAAAGGATTAAACAAGTGGGGGAGGGGGGTAATTTTGTCAAAAAAAAAATGTGCACATGCAAGTCACATGCCATTTCCACCTTCATTTTTAAACGTCCGTAACTTTTTTATACGTCATCGATTTAAAAAAAAAAATTATACCATAAAATTGAGCGTCTTTTTATCTTTAATATGAGTACCAAATTGTTATACTTTTGAAAAAAAAGAGTCAAAAACCCAGTTGCGTAAGACACAATGGAGTGTAAAACACAATGAGCACCCATAAATATGCCATGAATAATAGGGTATAAAACATAATCAACAGTCTAATAAAACACAATGGACGACATACTAAAGACACAATGAACAGAAGACTAAAACACAATGAATATTTTTGAAAAAAAAAAGTTGAAAACCCAGTTGCGTAAGACACAATGGATGACATACTAAAGATACAATGAACAGAAGACTAAAACACGATGAATACTTATGAAAAAAAAGTCAAAAACCCAGTTGCGTAAAACACAATGGACGACATAATAAAGACACAATGAACAGAAGACTAAAACACAATGAATACTTAAAAAAAAGTTGAAAACCCAGTTGCATAAGACACAATGGAGATAACGTAAAACACAATGAGTACCAATTAAATATGCAATGAACAATAGGGTATAAAACATGATGGACGACATACTAAAGACACAATGAACAAAGACTAAAACACAATGAAAAATAGACTTAAACACAATGAACAAAATAATAAAACACAATGTACACCTAAATACAACACTCATTTGAGTAAAACACAATGAAAAGCATACTAAAAACACAATGAACAAAGTTAAATCATGTATATACTAAAATAACATAAACAACATATTTATAAAACACACGTGCATACTATAACACAATGAACGAGCAGAAGACACAACGGAGAAGAAAACTCATTTAACACGATTTTTTTTTCCAATTTTAATGTAGCAATGTGGTACTCATATTAAAGATAAAAAACGTTCGTTAATATGGTGAAATTTTTTTTTAACAAAAAATATCATATGAAAAAGTTATAGACGTTTTAAAATCATAAGGGGAATTGACATGTGCATTACATGCGGAGAGAGAAAGTCAACAAATATGGTTTTCCTTTTATGTCCTTCCTCTAATTTTTTTTTTTTTCAAACAAACTAATCTCAACCCTTCAAATATAAGATCAATGGATCACAATCCTTCTTACTCTTTGTACAAAAATTGTATTATCTATCTATATATATATATATATATAAAAGAAAACGTATATGCTGATGTGACGTGTAATGGAGGCCTCAACCTTCCCTTGAGAGTGCCACGTGGCATCATAATGGAGAGTTTTTGGTGTTTTTGAATTATTTTCTTTTTTAATTAAATTGAGTTATTTTAGGAAAAAAGAATTTAAAAATAAATTTAAAATTATCTCTCTCATATTTCCTCCCATAATTTTTAAACGTTTATATCTTTTATATATGAGATTTTTTAAAGAAAAAAATTACACCAAATTAACGAGCGTTTTATTATTTTTCCAACGAGTACCATAGTGCTATATAAAAAACGGAGAAAAAATTGACTATTTTTGTGGGGTTTCGTTCATACAGGAAAAAAAACACACAAAGTGTTCATGTTATTCATTAATCATGTTTTTTCTTTTAAACCGGGTTCTTATCTGCGATGTTGAAAATCAGCCCAATCGCCATGTTATCATTGGAATTTTACTAGGTATACTTCATCAAGAGAAGCTAGGAGAAAGAATCGCGCAACACTGCAACACATGGTGTCAGCTTATAGCAAGGTTATTTTTTTATTTATTTAATTACAAGAGTAATAATTATTACTATTAGTATTAGTATTATTAGAATAGTTATATTTTTCAACCCCGGGATGCTCCCAGGAAGAATTGATAGTTGCTGACGTGACGTTCAATGGTGGCCTCAACCATCTCTTGATTATGCCACGTGGCATAATGAGATGCAATGGTTACAACTTTCAACTTAAGTGTTTGTTTAGTTGATTAGGTTAGGAATTATAAGAGCCATTAGAATGTGAGAAATTAGAGAGATGTGATGAGTTTTTGAATAGTTGCAGCTTACATAAGTGATTCTTTAGATGATTACTGATTAGGTTTTAGATTAGGGAATATGAGTTATTACTAATTAGAATACTATGAACATGCAATGATTGAGAGATTTTGTGGTTAGTTAACTTAAGCCATTTGCAATAAGTTATCACGTAAAATTAGATTTTTCAACCCGGGACCTTCCCGAGATAATCAGCTAGGGTATTTAATATAACCCTTATTTAACCCGTATTCAAGACCAAACAAAAGAATATAAAACAAATATAGAACTTGTTTCCTTTTCAAATCAACTCGAAATTCAAGAAAATAATGAATTATTTTTACAATAACATGATTTTTATTCACTAAACTTACATATCTTTTCTTTTCACCACCCTCTTTTTATAAATAAAAAGTAGAGATTAATATTCACATCGGACAAAAAAACTAAAAAAAAGTAGGTCTGGACCCAGGTGAATTAACTATTAAGTGAAGCTCAGTGCCACCCCACTTCTCATTATAAATACCATCTCCCCACCCTAAAACCTAAGATCCCCTCCTCTCCGACCACCTTCAATATCTCCGGCAATGTCTACAACCATCACCACCTCCGGTGCCCAACCACCGTTCACTTATATGGACGACAAATGGAAGCTCTCAAAAAAAGAAAGCATCCCAATAAGAAGCCGTTCTAGTTCCACTTCTTCTCTGATCAGAAACCCATCTTCTTCTTCTTCCTCCTCCGCCGTCGCCGCCGTATCCCACCGCCGGTGTGCATTCACAAGAAAATGTGCTCGTTTGGTCAAAGAACAACGAGCTAGATTCTACATCATGAGACGCTGCGTCACAATGCTCGTTTGTTGGCGTGATTATGGCGACTCTTAATGTAAGTCCCACATCGGTTGAGAAGGAGAACGAAGCCTTTAATATAAAAAAAGAGGGTGTGAACATTCTCTATTTGTTTTTGCCTGGGCGAGCAATTTATTGGATGAAAACAAAACCGTGAGTTCCTGGATGAAACGATATCTTTACGATATTTTTTTTTCAAGGTTTATTTTGGGATGTTACATTTAATTATTGAGGAAAGATGAGAAATTGTACAGTGATTTAGGTAAATAGGACTTTTTTGTGTAGGTTTAATTAAATTTATGGTTAGTTATTTGTTTTTTTTTTTTTTTTTTTTTTTTGGGCGTTATTTATTGGATTCAAATGCGAAAAAAAAAATGTGATTATGGAGATTATTTAATTTGTGTTTATGGGTGTTTGAACACTGTTGTTTGATGATTGAAGTAGAGAGATTCCATTTAACTACAGCAGGTGCAGCAATGTGATTCAGTGTGTTTTGCTGACACACGTCTTTTTTTAAATAATTTTTTTTCAATATAACTGAGTTTTGCATCAATAATTCTCGCTTTAACTCCACTGTTATATCAATAATTTTTATATTTACCCTTGTTGAGGTGTTAAGGTTAGAACTTACAACATTACATCTCCCCTCTAAATATTATATGTCTCTATCAACTGAATTAGCCACTTACAACCTTACAATATATCGGTAAATTATTAGTAAAATACAAGTATAAAATATACTTTAGAAAAGTAACTAATTTTTTTAATGGTTGGATGAGCGTTTCTGTGTGCTCAAAAGATTCTGTATATTCCACTGTTTTTGACTTGAAAATAATGTTTGTATTTATATTTTTATACCTTAATATACGGAATTAGTTATTAAAAACTATTTTGCTGTGACTTTTATGCCTTCTAAAACGCCGCATTTACAAGCTTTTCTCATCATGCACGTCGTTGCTTCCATTGCAAGAATAAAAATGTACGGAGACAATGGATCTCTTTGTCTTAAACCTATTGAGCATACGAATTCGCTCGAAGGCGAACCATTTACTAAAACCGATGTACGGGACATGGATAATACTGACGCCATCCACATCCTCCACTTTGCCGGGAAGTTTAGCTTTTCCAAAACTGTCAACAAGAACTCCCAACTTAGTGAATCGTATGCCTTCTCAATATCAACCTTAAATAACATCTTGGCAAAGTGTAATTTAACCCTATATAAAAAAATAGCGGAACCACAGTTTAAACGATAAAGCTTTTAATCAAAATACATTTTACCGCATGGCACTTTTTTTTGACGAATTAGTTATGTGTTCATTTGTTCTCACCATTTGGCGGAGTTGCATGGAGAAATGAAGATAAGAGCTGAGGTCATTTAGTCTCAAGTTTAAATCCGATCTAGAGGGGTTTTACTATAGTGGGCCTTGCAGAGCCGGCTCAACCTTTTTGGTGGCCCAAAGCGAACTTCAAAATTGTGGCGCTTTTAAATACACTTAAGTCTAGAAAAATGGGTGGTTGGGTTGGGATGCGTGATTTAAAAGGATTCATTATGGATCATATTATTTTATCATAATATACATTGGCAACAAACCCATACCATCAAACATAAAATTTCCAAAATCCTCCCGCATATCAACTAAACAGGGGATAGCAAATAAATTGTTTTCAACCAAAAAAGACTTGTAACGGCTTTAGCAATCCAAATTAAATGATAACTATTCAATATCCAAGAGAAACATAAAATTAAATGAAACCCCATACCATAACTTCTGTTAGTGGGATTTGAACCCAAGTTTTAGAAAAAAAAAAAAAAAAAAAAAGGTTTTTTAAAAGAGTGAAGCCTTAAACGCTAAAGACAAAGGAACTAAAAATAAAAGACCAAAGTGTTTGTTGGCTGGGATTCGAACCCAAGCCTAAAATAAGGCAAAAAGATTTTACCACCGGACTAGAATTACCTTTCCTAAAAGAACAACGAAGTAAGTTTTATATATGCTATACGTATTGTATTTTTTTTTTCAAAAAAATGAGGCTCAAAACATTTGGGGGCCCAAAGCCCTAGCTTAGTTTTACTTATGTTTGGGCCGCCCTGGGCCTTCGGGCGACGAATTTTTCCTCGAATTGGTGGCTTGGTAGACAATGGCTTCCAGTAGGCAGCCATTTATCAGTGCTAACCTACTTAGAGGGTGTTTGGGATTGAGTTTCAAAACAATTTATTGACTTATTGGCTTTTCCAAAAAGCCAATAAGTCAACAAGCTGTTTGTGTAACCTAAAAACACTTTCTGTTTTGACCTTTGGCTTTTGGCTTTTAAGGGTGGAAAAACTGTTTTTGAAAAGTTAGAAATTCTGGCTTTTGGCTTTTGGAAAAAAATTACAAATTTACCACCTAAACAACCAATATTCACAATAAGTTAAGCGAAACACTTAAAAAAGACAATCTATTTACTTTTTGACGTCTCTCATCCCAAAAGCTAATCCAAACACTTTTTTTAAAACTCCTTTTCAAAAAGTTATAAACCAATAAGCATTTTTGACCAAAAGCACTTTTACATTTCCAAACTCAATCCCAAACACCTTCTTACAGTCCAGATGATATTTAGTCATTCGTTAAAAAAGTTATGTGTTCATTTGATGGCATGTATAACATGGTGTGACTAAATGTAATTAGGGTTAAGGTTTTAGACATGGGGTATGTTTGGCAAAATTAGCTGGAAGCTGGTAGCTGAAAGCTTTTTAAATATATTTTGGTGTTTGGCAGAGTAACTGAAGCTTTTAATAAAATGTGTAAAATGACCAAAATGGCATAATTAAAAACTTGTAAAGAATGTTTTTATTTTATTTTTAAAATAGAATGGGTATTTGCGTCATTTACTAATTAAAAGCTTGTAGCTAGTAGAGCTTTTTCTTAAAAGCTAGTACTAGTAGATTTTCACTATAGAGCTTTTTTTCTAACCTAAAAGCTTCCAGCTCCTTTAACCAAACAAAGCTTTTTATTGAGTAGGAGTTTTTTTCTTAAAAACATGAAGCTTGAAGCTCCTAAAAGCTCTTAAAGGTTCTTAAAAGTTCTTTGTCAAACATACCCATGAAATCATAAAAATAGACATGTAAGGTGACACTTCAATAGCTAAAATATAAGGACCCAAGGTGGATAGTAGTTAATATAAGGGGTCAGAATGTAATTAGGTTTGTCCTTAGTGTGAATTATTGTTCAAAGGGGTCTCCAGCTAGATTGTTACAGTTTTGGTGGACGTGCCTTTTTTTTTTGGTTGAATATCATATTTAAATATATAAAAAAAAACAAAAACAAAAACTGTTCATATATTTTCTTTTCAAACCATCACGGAGTTGGATTTTTGTTGCGGTATTTTACTTAACGTTGGTAGATATTTATGTTGTCTGTATAAAACTCATAATGTTCAATTTAAAGTAAGTTTATGTTAAGGAAAAAAAAATGCTTCACTAGTATGTGATATATTCATTACTTTTAGTTATATTTCACTAGATTATACCCGGGAGCGTCCCGGGTTAAGAAATTTAGTATGATACATCAATTTTACATATGAAATATACTGATGTATAACTCTAATATTAATATCTAACCTAAAACAAATTAACAATGTACAACTCCAATGCTAATACCTAACCTAAAATAATGTAGAACTTTAATGTAACTCTAATATTAACACATATCCTAAAGACTAAACAAATGTACAACTCTAACATACTAATATTGATACCTAACTTAAAACAACGTATAACTCTATTAACCTATTCGGCTCTGGTTGAAAAAAAAAATCATATTTACTGATTCACACATAATTAGTGACTTGTCTATACATGATTAGTGATTTACCTGAACACTTTGTGTTTTTTTCCTGTATGAACAAAACCCCACAAAAAATTTCTCCGTTTTTTATATAGTACTGTGGTACTCGTTGGAAAGATAATAAAACGCTCGTTAATTTGGTGTAATTTTTTTTAAAAAAAATCTCGTATAATAAAGATATTAACGCTTAAAAATTATGGGAGGAAATATGAGGGTGAAAAATCCAATTTTGTTTTTAAATTATTTTTTTCCTAAAATATCTCAATGCCACATACGATGACACATGGCACATTCAAGGAAGAGAATGCCTCTTTGAGTGTCATATCATTAAAATGGCTTTGGTTTATTATAGGTATAGATATATCGCATACAAGTAAATTGTACGGTTATTAGAAGAACTTGTAGAGCAAAATAATTTATTCATTTTTCCAACTAAAAAAATTAAAGTCTAAAATAAGTTAAAATTATTTGTTTATCGCTTTTGATTTATTTATTTTTTTACTTTGAACAATTTTTTTTTAAACATGAACAAAATTAAGTAAATTTTTTTAAAAATATAAAGGTTTGTGTAGAGTATAATATGATTTAGATTTATTACATTTGTTCTTACGAAAAAACGAGGTTTTTTCTGTTTTGTGGATAACTTTTGTGTCTATAATCTAATTTTCAACCCCAACCCTGTTTTGTTATCAATATAACCATTTTAACGTGTAATGATGTATTACATACAACAACTAATGGTTACACAAAAACCTTAAACACACGTTTATTGTATAATTTTCTTGAAAATGGGTTAAAATAGGTTTTAGCAGTTTAGCGTTTGCCATTCAAAAACAGATGACGGCGCAGCTTGTTGCCCGCTATTTTGATATAATTTTCTCAATTATGGACGTATAATCTAATTTTCAAAGCTAAAAAAATAGTTTTGGTGCTTAGATTTGGTGCTTAGATTTGGTTCTTAATTAATAATTGCATGCTTTTTTGACATTTCGTTCAAATCAATCGTATCTAAAGACTATAATCATGATAATTGGATTTGATAAGATCAAAAGTGACCCTACAGAGAGACGCATTCAGTATGATTCAAGATTGAGTGGATGCCTAAGCATGCTTTGCAACACTAAAACCACTTTTTCTAACATAAAGTTAGAGCATGCTCTTATATTTAATCTTTGGTGTTCATTCCTAATTATACATTATTAAACGTGACTTTATTGTGTTAATGGCAACCATGGTCCATGCATATAAAGACTAGTTTGATCATTCAATTCCATAAACTAAGTGATATGCATCATATAGTGTTTAGACTTTAGATAAGTATATATGCAATCTTAATACAAAGTACGTTTATGTAGTATTATTTTAAGATGTACTTTACTATATTCGTTAGCTCATTTTTTTTAACAAAACTAGAGCTCGTTTTAAGTTTTTAACACTCACTTAGGTTATGTAAGATCAAATTGCATTAAGACCCCATGATCTCACAGTTAAGATTGGGATCCTATGTAAGGTTATATGAGTTGGTATTCAAAGCTCACTCACATTAGAAAACAAAGAACAAAATATATTGAAGGTAAATGCCTTCATAACTCACATGCCAATTCAGAAAAACTTACATTGAAATCGAAGATGAAATCATGAATGTGAACTGGGCTTGTCTTTGACACAATTCCCTTAAATATATTCGCGGTCTGTTTCTAGGGTACACCGGTTTATAACAGTGGTGGTGCATTGCCGGACTTGCACACTTGCCTGAAAGATAATTGAAACTTGGTTGTTGCGATTGAGTGTATGTGTTTTCGTATGTGTATTATCATGTATCACAAATATGACACAAAAGTCTCTTATAATGGTGGATGAGGAGTCTAACATAATTAGACACTTAATTTTAGTCTTAAAACTATAATCAAGTGTCATAAATAAATTAATTCTACTCAAGAGTTTTTTTTTTTCAATTCACCACATGAAGAGTTATACACTTAATTTTAGTCTTAAAACCATAGTCAAGTGTCATAAATAAATAACTCCACTAAAGAGTTTTCTACAATTCACCACATGAAGAGTTTTACCAATAATTATAATTTCACTAAATTATAATTTCATTATATTAAACCTCTATTAACCTTCCAAATTTCCAACAATCCCCCACTTGAATGAAGATTGATTAAAACACACAAAATTTTCAACAAACCCCCACAAGAATGGGAGTCATTAAGAAACAATCTCATTCTGATTAAATTTCTACAATTGAGTTTTGCATATGATAGGTAGGTGTGACCCTTTGAACCTTCGCTCATGAAACGCACTTAGCCCACTGGCTCTGAGTAGACAGCGATGTCTTTGAACTCGTCTGCCGTTTGTGTGGATGACAATACGCTTCACACAAGACTCTCCCTGACAACGTCAAGTCCCCATAGTTGTGTCCGTTGTAGTCATGGACATGTGCCTGGTTCTGCGAGAGCTCTTAAGTATTGTGCCTCAAAAATACCCTTTGAAGTGACCCCACTTCTTTATCACATAGGTGATTCACTACGACTGGTTACCTCAGTCGAATCATTAAAAGCCATAGGCTTAGCCTCAACCTTGTCACTTTTAGGAATGGACTAGGAAGCTTACCAGATTCCTATGGTAAACTTCCTTTTCCAAAGCGCGGAGTTTCCAACAACTCCCCTCCCCCCACAGTGACCTCACTTGTTCATACAATTAGGTTGTCCTATTGAACTCAGATATTGGGATCTCTAGTCAGGTGAGTTAGGTTTCCTTCGCATGAACTTAATTTTTCAAGGGCTTTAGTCCCATTCCCATGGACGACTTCTTAACTAACTCTCTGCTTGAGCCTTTTGTTAGCGGATTCGCGATGCTATCCTTTGACTTCACACAGTCAACAGTGATAACTCGTATAGAGATTAGTTGTCGTACCGTATTATGCCTACGTCTTATATACCTGTTCATACTGATACACATTGTGATATGAGCTCTGCCAATTGCCGATTGGCTATCACAGTGTATGCATTAGGCCGATGTCGGCTTCGGCCTAGGTATATCCTTCACAAATTGGCGTAGCCTTTCTGCCTATTCATCCTCTTCATATAAAGCGATGAATTTTGATTCCATCATGGATCTAGCAATAACCATTTGCTTAGATGATTTTCACGTTGTCGCAACACCTCAAGTGTGAACACATATCTACTCGTTGCCTTGGAATCATTCGTGTCAGATATCCAATTCGCATCACAGTAACTTTAAATAACTGCTAGATATATCTTATACTGCAGCCCGTAGTCTCGTATGTATCTTAAGTACCGAAGCACCTGTGTCACGCAACTCCAATGACTTGAACTTGGGTTGCTCGTGTATCTACTTAGCTTGTTGCTAAGTCTGGTCTGGTACAACTTATCAGATACATCAAGCTGCCAATAATTCCTGAGTACTATAATTGGTTAACATGCTCACCTAGATTCTTAGCTAGATGTTGACTCGTGTCAATGAGAGTTCTAGCCACATTAGAGTCATTTCCATTGAACTTCTTAAGAATTTTGTCCACATAATAGGACTGACTTTTAATACGTCCATTATGGGTTCGTGTGATTTGTACTTCCAAAATCACATCCATTAATCCCAAATCTGTCATGTCAAATCTTCTATTTTCAATTGCAAGCCACCCCCACATTTAAGTGTTATTGGATAATTTCCAAATTGGTGATGAAATTTTCTCCCTTTCATATGAAGTTTGAGAAAACTTCTCAAGTACCATTATTTACATCCCTACGGGTTGTTTCTTAAATGGCTCTCCCCTACATTGCTTGCACTTTGATTAAGTTTGAGTAATATCACTTATGATGACATTAGACACCTGTGATAAGATGGCGACTATCTATATCTTTGTGTTATTGAGGTCATCCCATTATATTACTCTACTCAGATTTCTCACACAAGCTGTTTCTGAGCTATATGAGTTATCCTTATTTTAAGCCAAATAGAATCATAACCAATAAACTATATATTCGGTCTTCTCGAGTCATTTTTTATTGACTTATAGATTTGTTTCTACAAAATTCATTCTCATGTCATCACATGTGTTTGAATGTTCAAAGTAAATTTATTCTCCGTGGAGCATCTAAATTAACAAGTATTAGTCTAGCATGCTTTAGACTACAAATACTTAGCATGTGAACAGAAGATGCCTTATTCTGATTCTTTAACTATGTATTTGTCTATTAATCGAATGAAAAGTTAATGTTATGTTTATTGTTTCATAATTACACTAAATTCCAGTTTTAAGTTTTATAACATAAAAAGATGTGGGCAGGATTCAAACCCCAAGTGTAAAACGAAATTATCTGTTGTATCTTTTATGTGTTTAAATATAATATTACATTTGTAATAGTATTAAGAAATTTACATTCAAAATACTGGATACAAAATACTGCGTATCATACAACATATATACGAGTTACCTATCTACATTCAAAATACTCGGTATCGTTACATAGACAAAAATTAATAAATGCACTTGACGTGGTTCTGAAATGACAAAAGGCGAGTTCTCGCATCTCCCTATATATGATAGTTTAGTTATTGCAAGGGAGTTCAAAAGCAAGTGAACCTTGAAAATATCATATCAACAACAATTAAGGGCTCCTCGCTTACCTACGTCTGTCCCTAGAACTCTCGGAGTCCACCACTGCTACCACAACGACCGACATCCTTTCTGCCTGGGAGAAAGATGTTCCAACAACGACATGACATAGATTTGGGAGGTGCATGATCACTCCCATATTGTAAACTACCAAACCGAAGTTGCATTGTACATGTGTTATACAACGTGCAAATGTAACAACGATCCAAACCTTTGAAAACTTTATAAAAAAAACTGAATATAACATAATGAGAAGACATAACGAGAAGAAAAACACACAACTGGTTTGTGAAGGGGTCTACCCTATTTATACACGAATTACGAAGAAAAAAAATCGGCGGCTCAAGTCGTCTTCGTGAAAGCCAAAGTCAAGCTGTCTCCTCGGCGGCTCAAGCCGAGCCACAAGACACTTGATGCCGTCTCCCACCTCTCAGGAGCCGTCTTGGCGGCGCTCAAACGTCTCAGAGACGCGTCGTAGGGATTCGGGACACGTGGCTTTTTTTGATTGGTCAGCAGGTCTTCTGTCTCCGGAGTCGGTTTCAAGGCCTCGGGATTTGGAAATCGTCTCTTCAAAAACGGTTGGCGTGACTATTTCGATGAAATACCTTAGTCAATAGCTATTCTTGTGGTTTTCGCAAATAAAAATCTAGATATCAACATGAAAGTAATAACATACGGACTATTGATATATTAATATTGATCACTATCCATTCATCTATGTTATCCATGGATAATAAATTAAAGTCCTTTAGTTTGTTTCTTGACCACTTTACATTCGTTTATGTTATCCAATTATTTACCAAGACAATTCTGACTAAAAAGTTGTTCAAAAGACGAGCATATCTTTGTATGCCTCCCCGATTTGAGTTTTACTTTTTACTTTGTGTTAGGCTTGCTATATTCTTGTTTTATATTGATCTTAATACGTATTTAAATACCAGATGCTCGCAATCATCTGATTCGATATGTGATAATGCCTAAATAGAGTACTCTAATACAGTTTTATGCACAACTCAACTCATGACGAATTGATAAAAGAACAAGTACGTATAAAGTGTTCTACTTTTTCTCCTAAAGTTGATAAGAGAACAAGTATGTATGTCTATTGTATAGTGAGATATTAAAAAGAATTTTGTAAGTCAAGTTTACATGTTTATAGATTCACAAATCACAATATTGACCACCAAAATATTGTCATGACTAAACCATAATACAAATATCAATAAATGATAATCTTATCAACTTATAAACAAATGCTTATTAGTAAATTATTACAACTTGATGATTAATCAATTGGTGTGTGTTTTGATTTGTGTGTAGGGCGGACCTAGGCCTGAAGGCCGCTATAGTGTCCTCAATATATAAGGTAATTAGGATTCATACACCCTGACCCACATCACTTACCAATAGGAGGCTACCACATACCCTAAAATATGATGTCACACACCCTATTAACATATCTAGTTAACAACCATGTTAACTAGAAATCAGGAATCTACTACGAATACATATCTAGCTAGTTAACAAGTATGTTAACTTGAAATCATCTACTACGAATTTTTATTGTAGTTTTCTCAATATATATATAGTTTGGTTTTTTGCCTTTTTTTTGTGTAGTTTAACTTATATTTAACAAGATTTTTTTTTATTTTGAAGAAATGAAATCCAATCTCAAAACATGTGGAAACCAATTGCTTGATGTGAAGACACCTTCTACTTTTTTTAACCGCACATGTTACTTCTACCCTACTTTACACCGATAATTATGAAATACTCTCTTTGCCAGATTTAAACTTGATACCTCCCATTCTGTTTATGCGTTTTGATCTATGTTATGTTAGGCTTAATGGTGTGGAGGTGGCGCCGCCTCCACCTCAGCCGTTTTGTGTACAATTGCGCCCCTCCCTATTTCTCGGGCTTCATAGGGGCGCCATCCACCTCTTCCCCAAGCAAAGCCAAGGAAATTACGGGCATTAACGTGGGCCCGCTCTCTTTTGCACTAGTAAGTTTCTTTTCATTTTTTTTGTATCTTCTTTTAAAAATAATCAAATGAATGGGTAATGATGAGGAGATTTTATTTTATTTCCTAGATGTCATTAGAAGGAGACAATTGAGCTCCCTTTTAACGTGACCTTAAGATGACGTTAAAATATCATAATAAAGCCCATATGGGCTTCATTCCACAACCAAATATCCTTAAGATGCAATGTTTGTGTGAGATGTGCATTGACGATCGATGAAGATTGGTGTTTGGTGGTGGTCGCTAAAGATGTTCAAAGATGAGGAGTTGGTCATGAGTCATGATGTGGTTTAATGGGTCCACCGTCGGTGAAACGTCACTTCAAACAATTCCCAAGGCTCATCAATAGGAAACTTCATTAACCAAACATGCGCTTAAACCAACATGTGTCCTTTTCAACTTGTATAATAAATATAAGTTTTTAAAAATAGTCAATTACTTTTTTGGAATAAATTTGAATGTGACGATACACATTTAATGATATGATATTGTGGATAAAATGTGTGGGGGAGATGTTGCTCATTTTGTCCTTTAAACACTTATTACCATTTGGGAGTCACATGTCATTGTCTTCACTTGGTCCATCTACACAACTTTGTACTTTTTTTAAACTTATTGTTTTTTGTAATAAATCTTTATAAAATTGCATATCAATGAATGCATTATACGGCTCTCGTTCTTTTGAATGAACATGTTAAAGATCTGTATTGGCTTTTTCATTTGCATTCTAAGATCACTGTCCAACAACACGCGGCCTCTCCTCGATTCAGCGTATGTGACTGAACAAAGTTCCATGGTATATTGCTATGCAACTTCTTGTTTTTGCACACAATTATCGACATACAAACTAGCATTCATCTCTGAATGCAAGCTAGAGTCGCGTGCGAGATTTGGTGGCATAAAGTTTGTTATGTATTTATGTTTTTAAACAATGTTTATGTGATTAAATTTTTTTGAACAATTCTTAAGTTGGTAGATGCTATTTGGTGGTGAACAATGCTTGTATTTAGTGATGCTAGTTATGAGTTTTTTTTTTCAACTTGAACCAAATAACCTAACATGACAGGTTTGTGATAGTAGAGGCCAGAGGGTATTCCTATATTGGGCTTATATGATGTCTAGGCCAGCCCAAATTGGGCCGTTAATTTTTAGCACACACTAGGGTTGTAAACTCGCCAAGGCGCTCGTGAGTTATTTGATCTGCTAGCTAAAAGCTCGAACCCAAACATAAGTTTGTTCAATAAATGACCATGAGCCTCAGCTTCACTTATTAAGCTTAAATCGGCTCACGAGCTTGAACAACCCAACTATGTATATATATATCAAATATATTAACGTAGTAATTATAAGTGTGTATAAAGTTATGACAAAAGCAATAACAGAAAACATATAGAAAACATAATTATAAGTTATATAAATTTATTAACAAATAATAAGCGATTCGAGAGCTTGAAAAGTAGTTACAAGCCGAGCTTTAGCTTGAGCTTTAGAAACAAAGCTCGAACCAAGCCAATCTCCAGCTCTTGATCTCATAAGTTAAACGAGCTTGAGTTCAAGCCTAATATAGCCACAACTTGACTCAGCTCGTTTACACCCCTAGATCACACCCTTCTTCGTACATAAAACGCAAGGTAATCTCATATCCAAGGGTTCCTTCTCTCTCTTCAAGCAACATCTCTCTTATTTGTGACGATACTTATCTATCTTATACTCAAACACGTTGCATGTGCATACTCACACCTTATGTACACAACTATGGTGATCCTTGCTAACTTGATCTACAGTTCGAAGTCTATAGAGGCTCACGCGCAAACGGTTTGGATCTTTCTAGCAACAACAAATTCGTCATGGCCTTTAGGCCAAATAAATATACTGTAATTCAAACTACTCTATTTGTCTAATAATTAACAGCATACCAAATGTACACTAATATATAAGTTTTTTTTTTTTAGGGATGAAAAAAATGTACTCTGTTAATAAAAAATGGGGACGTTTTCTTTCTGGATTGAGACATTGGTCTGGTATCTTTTGTGACCGTGAGGCCTTATTTGGTGGACCTGGGCCTTCTTTCCGTTCTTTAGAGTTTAGTCAAAGATCTTTGGGCCTATTAATTGGATCATGCATTTAACATACAAAATTAGACAGAAGTGATATTTAGAACCCCGATAATAACTTGGAAACCATTCCACTACAAGAAAATTAGACAAACAAAAACCTTACAAACATCGTTTTGTACAAAAATATATATATACATGTTGGTTTACCCTTTACAACCGTGAACAAGCCCTGAGAAAATCAATTATAGCATATGCACCATCCTTTCGATCGCCATATCGAAAAATTGGCCTCTCCGTCAACTTGATGTCAATAACGCCTTTCTACATGGCACACTTCATGAGGATGTCTTCATAACTCAACCACTAGGTATATTCATCCTCAATTTCTCAACCATGTTTGCAAGCTCAAAAAATCACTTTATGGTCTAAAGCAAGCTCCCATAGCTTGGTACAATGAGCTTACAAACTTTCTCCTTCAATTTGGGTTTCAAAATTCGCTATCAGATGCATGTCTTTTCATGTACAATTGCCATAATACTACTTGTTACTTTATGGTCTATGTGGATGACATTTTCCTCATAGGAAATCAGCCCAAGTTACTTGATCACTTCATCCGCACATTAAGCAACAAATTCTTCGTAAAAGATCTTGGAATGCTCCACCACTTTCTTGGTGTTGAAGTTATTCCCACACCTAACGAGCTCTTTCTATCTTAACACCGGCACATTCAAAAGATCCTACACCAATTCCAAATGGAGGGAGCAAAAGAAGTTACCACCCCTCTTAGCACAACCGGCCCACTATGTGCAACTGATCCCTCACCCTCGGTTGATGCTACTCCATACCGCAAGCTTGTTGGCTCCCTTCAATATCTAGCCTTCACCAGTCCCAACATTTTCTTTGCCATCAACAAGCTCTCTCAGTGTATGCATAACCCACGTCAAGCGCATTGGCAAGCTCTCAAACGTGTCATTCGCTATCTCAAAGGCACCATTCACTATGGTCTATTTCTCAACTGTAATTTTCCTCCCACTCTCTCGGCCTTTTTGGATTTTGTTTGGAGAGGTACTAATGATGTCAGTACCCATGACCTCTTGGTCTAGTGGTATGGTGTCCCCCTTTACAAATGTGAGGTTGTGGGTTCAAATCCTTGCAAATGCAAGGTTAGGTGAAAATAAGGTGGTATAAAATTTGTCGTTAAAAAAAATGATGTCAGTCAGTCAACTACAGCTTATATACTTTACCTTCGCACTAATATCATATCATGAAAATTTACAAGACAAAAGTCGGTCTCTAGGTCATCATCAAAGCGGAGTATAAGGCCTTAGCCAATGCCTCGGCTGAACTAACTGGGCTTAAACACCTTCTGCAAGAGACTGGCATCACTGCACCTAAACTACCAACTCTGTTCTGTGACAACATCGGTGCAACGTATCTTTGTGCAAATCCAGTTTATCACTCAAGAATGAAACATGTCGCACTTTACTATCACTTTGTTCGGAACATGTTACAAGTGGACTCCTACGTGTGCTCCACATCAACTCACAAGATCAACTCGCTGATATGTTAACGAAGCTATTGGTACGGACACCGTTCCTGCGAAATCGATCCAAGATTGGGAGTCTCTGATGGATCCTACACGTTGTAGGGCGTATAAAGGAAGGTGCCCCTAATTAGCACAAGTTACAGCCTCAAAATATGCAGTCAAGATATGATTAAATGAACATTTAATTCCTTGTAATTACCTTCCCTAAATTAGCTCTTTCTCCTCTTATATTTGTCAATATAGGTCCTTCACGGGTAGCTCAGTTGGTGAATGGACCAGGGATCTCTCTTGGAGGTCTCAGGTTCGATTCCCACGAAGGACATAATGAGAAATGATGGATGACTCATGGCCTATGGTCATGAGTTCGAGTCTTGATCTCGCCAGGTTTTACCGGTTCACTACTGTCGTGCCTTCAGGCGGGTATGTGGGTCGGGTTTTCCCTGGAAGCGGGCTAGGGGCTTCGTGCGTCCGGGGTGGGCCGGGCTGTGCCCCTGTCTTTGCCACTGGGAGGCCGCGTACGAAGTACCCGGCGTTGTTTAGTTGGCCGTTCAAAAAAAAAATATATATTTGTCAATATAGGGCATGCAATAGTATAAAGGAAAATACAATTCATTTCATAAAAACACAGCTCTATATAGAATCGATGCCCGGTTTTAGGGATAGATCACACAACTTAAGCCCCCATTTAACTCTATTACTTGAACATGTTAAACACTATGCCTCTTCTTCGTTCTTATGACATGCAGATCGAACTCTAAAATTATAAACTGGGCAAGTTCCTTTCTGCTGAAGCCATGGATCAATGCAATTTGCGTGGAACTGCAACAATATGTCCGGCTTTTGAAATTGCAGCCACTATATTACTAACGGGCTCTAAAAAAATCCTAGTACCCATGCCATAAACGTAAAAAAGACTGTGACATACTTGATGCAGCCTGCAGGCATGACAAACTATTAACTACATCGCTTACAATAACTTGCTCCAAGTAAACACTACAAGTCAATTCAACTTCTGAGGTCTTTCCACTAACTGTGTTATCAGTCTCTACCGTTTGCTACTAGAAAAAAAAAACAAATTCATTTAGTTTTAGTTTGTGAGGATAAAATGAGGAACATGTGTCCCACAAAGAGAACAACAGAAAGTTGACAAATTCTCATTAGAGTTTACAACGTTGTACTTATGAATAGGAAGCGAATTTGCATCTTCCTCACTCGTGGAATTGACACTTGAAGCACTGTCCATGTCCAGAAGAGGAAGCGATTTCCCAAGCACTTCTCTCTCTCTCATGGAAATTCAAAACACATATCGTAATAGTTTTTTTTTATAAGATTTCGTTGTTCTTTTAAAATACATGTTCGTCTCCGTAAAGGTGGATTAATTAAGTCATGACATTCGATCGATCTAGACACATAAGTAATTTCTGTCAATTTTTTTCTTTTTGGTTATGTTCATAAATTCTCAAGCAATACATGAATATGTGGATTCAATAAGTAGAAATAACTAAATAAATATCTGAGTAGTGTTTCCACTAGAAACTCGACGTTAGGCTGCCTATTGTAGAAACTAGAAGTAGGTTGGTATTATCAACAGAAAATATTATATTGCCTAAAAGATGAATTTTACTATTTTATGTATAAATGTTTAACAACGAACTTTTAAGAGCTTTTACGAGTAAAAAGCTTCAAGCTTTTATGAAAAAGATCATACTCAATAAAAAACTTTGTTTGGTTGAAAGCTTTTAGGTTAGAGAAAAATCTCTATATTGAAAAGCTACTAGTACTGACGTTTAAGAAAAAGCTCTACTAGCTACAAGCTTTTAATTAGTAAATGACACAAATCTTCATTCTATTTTAAAAATAAAATAAAAATCTTCTTTACAAGCTTTTAATTATGCCAATTTTAGTCATTTTATGGAGTACATTTTATTAAAAGCTCCAGCTACTCTGTTAAACACCAAAATATATTTAAAAAACTTCCAGCTACCAGCCACCAGCTTGTTTTGCCAAACATACCCAAAGTCCTCAAAATTAAAACACACAAACCCTAGCCTAATACATATTTTTTTAGCTTAAAGTATTAAGTATCATGATATCGGCAAATCCGTTTTCTTTATTTCCGTATTTAGGTACAAATAGTTGGTTCAAGACTTCAAGGACAATGATCTAATGGCACATGAAGTGTCTTAAGAGGATCATAAATGGAGCAAACATTCAATTATTTGCTTTATCTATGATTTACATAATATTTTTATGTTGATCAATCACGGAAATTCAACACATATAGCACTATTTTTTTTTGTATTAAAATTTCGTTTTTCTTTTAAAATACAAAATACATGTTCGATCAGGGTGGTAGGGCACCATGTCCCCCTGTTGGAATTTTAGTGTGTGAATGAGAGTCACTTGTTCCACATCGGTGTGGGAATAAAAAGTGGATTGGTTTATATATGGAACCAAATAAAAGACAATAAATTCTTCTTGTCACATTTTATTTGGGAACCTACCCGCGCACAGAGGTTTGCAAAAATGGATTCTGGGTCGTAAAAATTTCTGAACCAATGCGACATCGTCTTCTGCTGTGGTTAAGTGGGCGATTAATTGACATTAATCTTGAGTTTGATTAACATCATTATTTTGTGCATAAGACACAACAAATACTCTCAACACACATACGCGACAGGATCAAACGCAACAGCAAAATTATGATTATCTTTTAGGCAAGTATGCAAGTCCGGCAATGCACCACCATTGTTAATAACCGGTGACCACGAATTTGTTTAAGGGAATTGTGTCAAACACAAGCCCGATTCACGTTGATGATTTTGTCTTCGATTTCAATGTAAGTTTTTCTACCCCTCCCCAAACTGACACATTCTACCGCTATAATTAAGTCTTGACTTTCGGTCAATCTTGACACATGAGTAATTTATGCCGTTTTCTCTTTTTGGTTATGTTCATAAAGTCTCAAGCAATATTCATGTAGATTCAGTAGGTTGAAATAACTAAATATCTAAGTTATGATTTCCTCTAGAAAGTCAGAATTAGGTTGCCTATTGTAGAAACAAGAAGTTGTTTGGTATTATCGACAGAAAATATCATATTGCCTAAAAGATGAATTTTACTATTTTATGTCCTCAGAAATTAAAATGCACTCACCCTAGCTTAAATGTACGTATATTTTTTTTGAAGGGTGACTTTCTATGTACTGGACCAAATTGGTCATCGGGTTTCGTCTAATACGTTACCCGTCAGCTCCGCCCGCGAACACGATGTTCTATCGGGCCCCGGCTGCCGCGCAAACTGACCTTCGCCAGGAAACCATACTGCCCCCACACGAGAAACTCGCTAGGTAAAACCGGGTTGCCCTCCGGATCGAACCATGCCTCGGTAGGAACTATCCATCATTGGGTCTCTCCAAATGCAGACAACAAGAATCAAACTCAAG
This sequence comes from Ambrosia x helenae, assembly GCA_030844895.1. Lineage (NCBI taxonomy): Eukaryota > Viridiplantae > Streptophyta > Magnoliopsida > Asterales > Asteraceae > Ambrosia > Ambrosia x helenae. The sequence goes on from CM061231.1 coordinate 13,641,700, forward strand.
CCTCCCAATAGAAGGTTGAGCCTCTTCCAACTAAGCTGCAAGTGGGGTTTTAAATGTACGTATATAACTTCATGTTTTTTTTAGCTTAAAGTATAAAGTATCATATTTCCGTTTTCAGACAAATAGTTGGTTCAAGGACAATGATCTAATGGCACATGAACTGTCTTAAGAGGTTCATAAATTGAGCAAACATTCAATTATATGCTTTATCTGTGATTTACATATTTTAATGCTTATTTTTTTAACGTACAACCAAGTATAAGCCAGATACTCTGTACGCAGCTCTCAATGGCCAAAGAAACCATAAACGGCCATTACCCAGATGGACGGAGCCCCTCGCCCACCATCCACCAATTCCAGGAAAAACCCGACCATCCACCCCCCGAAGGCACGACAATAGAATAATCGGGAAAACTTGACGCTCTCAAAATTTGAACTTTTGACCTTTCAGCCGTAGGTTTTCTATCACTGAGCCTCAATACCACTCCACCATAAGGTGAGTGACATTTCTTATGCTCATTTTATGAAGATGTGAGGCTTACATCAGTTATTTTTATCATCACATCAATCATCGATGTTTATCGTCTCAAAAATCATTCTTACGGATAATTTAAAAAACATTGCACATTATAAAGAATGAGTTAGGATCAAATACACAGTGAAAAAAAAAACAGGAAGTCGTAGGAAGTGTATCAAACAAACTTTGATTAAACTTATCAAAACGATAATTATATGGATCGACTATAAGAAACTAAGCCAATTATAGAAAGGAATAGATTACCGCCTTTGCTTTGCTTCGTGCGGCGGCATATCATTGGTTGATAGCCTGTCGCGGACACGTGGCATCCTCATGATGGTGACACGTCCGCCATCCATTGATTGACTGACTGTCTGTTTCCCTGTACTAATGTCTCTTCTGACGCTAATCATTAGTGGAGATTGTTGATGACGTGGCATTGTACCATCTGATTGGCCAAGCCACACTGGCGCTGTATATGTTGTCTGCTCTGCGCTTGACGCCATGTCACTGCCATGTGTACCTTTGGTCGACGCTAGACTCTTGCTGTTAGCAGACGCTGATTGGCTGCACATGCGCCTCCTTCTTTGGCACGTGTCCCTTGGCTTTGATTGGTTTGTACAGGATCATCCTTTTTGTACTTTGTGTCCCTTTGGCCTCCTTCCTTGTCACACATCCCTTGGCTTTATTTACTTCATACAGGATCGTCCTTTATGTACTTTGTGTCCCCTTGGCTCGCGCGAGGCTTTCCGTACAAGCTTCATCAAAGCTGAGGGTGCACTTACTGTTGCGCCCCCGTTGTTGTTGCGAATACGCATGCTCCCCGCGCGTGTGAGTTTGCGCTGGTCGTTTTCTTCCTTGTCGACTGTCTTTGCGCTTTCTTGGATATGGGCCTACCATAGTTTGCACATGGATTTGAGATCATATCCCTTCACCAAGTTTGATACACGACAATAGAGATAAAAAAAAATACAGGTTTGACCACATAACCACATCATGATAGAATGTGATAAGTATGCCGAGTTTAAGGACCCAAGTAGGATATGTGTCAGTTTATGTATATATTTAGACACAATGTTTCATATAATTCATCATGAATAACAAAAAATCACACACTTATGACAACATATATGTTTTTGTCCGTTATGTCATCATGGTTACATCCCAAGTAGATAGATGATAGATAAGGTTTCTATAAATTGACAAGAAAAATGTGGCCATAACTTGAGGCAAGCCTTGAATGTATATGTTTGAACATTGAATGTCATAACTTGCACCGGTGGTTGGCAGTATAAGATGACGAATATGATCAACACTAGATTATACCCTGGGAGTGTCCCGGGTTGAAAAATTTAATATAATACATCAATTTTACATATGAAATAGACTGATGTATAACTCTAATATTAATATCTAACCTAAAACAAATTAACAATGTACAACTCCAATGCTAACACCTAACCTAAAAGAATGTAGAACTTTAATGTAAGTCTAATATTAACACCTATCCTAAAGACTAAACAAATGTACAACTCTAACATACTAATATTGATACCTAACTTAAAACAACGTATAACTCTATTAACCTAGTCGGCTTTGGTTGAATTTTTTTTTCATATTTACTGATTTAAACATAATTAGTGACTTGTCTATACATGATTAATGATTTACCTGAACACTTTGTGTTTTTTTTTCTTGTATGAACAAAATCCCACAAAAAAATTTCTCCGTTTTTTATATAGCACTATGGTACTCATTGGAAAGATAATAAAACGCTCGTTAATTTAGTGTAATTTTTTTTCTTTAAAAAATCTCGTATATTAAAGATATTAACGTTTAAAATTTATGGGAGGAAACATGAGGGTGAAAAATCCAATTTTGTTTTTAAATTATTTTTTTCCTAAAATATCCCAATGTCACATGGGATGACACATGGCACACTCAAGGAAGAAAATGTCTCTTTGAGTGTCATGTCATTAAAATGGCTTTGGTTTATTATATGTATAGATAGATATGTAGAGTTTACTAAATAACATATAAAATAGGAAGAAACATTTTTCATTTTATAAATAAGAACAACAATTTCGTATTGGAAGAAAAAAAACCAAATCAGCTCGTATTGAAACCAAAAACCATAAAAATTGTTTGAGTGGTATGATATCAGCTCAGTTCGGTTTGGTAAAAATTATGTGTATTACAAAATAAATAAAAATGTATTTATGATGGCTTAATTACATAGAAGGTGACTCGCGTAACTAATAAAAATGAATATAGTATACAGATAAAATCAAGATATTGTTTCGGTGTTCACGAGATATGACCTCTTAACATAACCCCAAGGGGTTTTAGAAAGCTACCGACATGACCGTAAGTTTAGTTATAAATTAAGGCAGTCGACATGGACCATTTTAGTCAACTTTGGATCTATTTTGACTTTCCTTTTTATGTTGAAAATGCCAAAACCAATTCCCACTTGTATCATCTCCTTTCCCTCTTTCAGTCTTCTGAGCATAAATGGTAATGGACTCGGTATGGAATGAGTTCTAGTAATTCTCGTTATATTATGCTTAATTATAAAAAAAAAGTGTTTCGTACCGGTTGGGTATCTATTGATAATTAATCATCGCATTCATAGGTATACTCGCAGGTATCTGGTATACCCGTATATAACAATTTTATAATTTAAAAATGCCAAGTTACAATAACTTAACATACTAATTATTATACTTCTAAGTTAGTCTCATACTTGTACCAAATGTTTTTATATGACTGAAAGTGACCTTTAACAACTTAATTACACAAATGAAAATCTAATAAACAGGTTGTAGTCTTTAGCCATTATTTATATTTTATTTTATTAATCAAAATACTAGTGGATAGTGATATTCAACACGCGCATGTTGCTTGGTCATATAATGAACACAACATTCCACATTTCAAATCAATAAAACAGCCTGTTCCAGTAAATATTTAGGACACAAAATTCTAACAAAACGTGGTTCATGTCACACTAAACCTTTTTATTTATTTTTATTTCATGTCAAAAATGTTTTTTTAATCATTTTAATCTAAAAAAAAAACTGATTTTATATATTTTAAAAACCTGTTTTAACTATTAAATCTAACGCTCCGTTCACGAGTTACTTGAGGAGGGAAAAGAAATGAAAAGAACATAAAGAAAGGAAAGGAAAAAAAAAAAAGAAAAAGAAAAAAAAAGAAAAGGACACATATCATTTCCTTTCTTAAATGAAACTCAGGAACACATATTTTGTTTTTCTTTCTTTTCCTCCACTAAATGAAACTTAGAACACAATCAAATTTTTCTTTCCTTTCATTTCTTTTCTCTCATTAAGTTAACTCAGGAACACACCGTAAATGAAGTACCAGTAGTGGTTAAAAATCAATGCTAGTTTTCTTCTTAAAAAAACACACATGAATCATCACCCAACGTTTAGTTTGTGTTTTCTTCTTCATTTTCATCTCTTTTAGTTATTTTACGTAGACAACTCACCACCACACAATCCCAAAAAAAAATCTTCGCAATTGGTATTCCAGCAGGTATATGCATCATAACATTCTTAGAATTTGATATTACTTTTGTGTATCACTCTTCAAAAACCTCGCGACTCGCAGCTCGGTTCGTAGTTCGCTAAAAAAACCAGCTTGAAACAAACTAGCTAAAATACTTTATTTGAAACGACCTGAGCCGAGCTAAGTCATTTTGAAACTGAGCGAGCTCGGCTCAGCTGGTTGGCTTGTACTTAGGTTCATTTAACTCCGTAATTGTGCTCGAGCAGAGCTGCTTCATTTAATTTCGAGCTTGAGCTCGAACTCATGCTGGCTCGACTCTTTTACGGCGCTAGTTTTGTGCACCGAAAATTAGCATAAACAAAAACATAAGTATTCGTCAGTCGAATTGAATTTATAAAGCTTTTATAAAAGAGAACAAAAACAATATCTTCACATATTGAACAAAAATTTAAGCTAAACTAAGGGAAAAAAAATTGCAAGTATTATAAAGATTCATATGTTGTTATCTCATCATGTTTTGATATATACATTGAGCCTTGACCCAATCAGCCCATTTCACCATCTCCTTGGCTCATTATGTGCATCAAATGCTACTGCCATTCGTCTCGATGACATTGATCTACTTCTTTGGCTGGCCCGATCATCCGAACTCGAGCTAGAACTCGAAGCCAAAGCCCGTCTCCTATTCCTCGAAAACCCACCTCCGAAACACGAAAACAAATTCCTTAAAACCCGACTCAACCCATTTCGTTCTCGGGTCACATCCCCTCTCGAAGCCCATTGTATCCGCCTCGGAACCCCATTGTGGTTAAACCCGCCATCCATTTCCGTAAACACCACGGGTAATTCTCGCTCCCCGCCTCTTCTCCCACCCGTAAACCTCCCAACCGCGAACCCACCCCCGGGCAATCTCCATATGGTGAGCCCGGCCGCTTCCTCTTCATGGCCCGATTGGTTGTTAACTCCATTTTGACCCCCATTTTGGCTCGATGCATCCGGCCCATCCGATGGGAGCTCGCGGCGACAAACAGGACACGAATTACGCAACGCGAGCCACGGGAGGATGCAATCGGGATGATACATATGCTGACATGGCATTTCCTTAGCTTCTGACCCTAAATCAAAAGGCTCCTTACACACAGCACAATATGACTCAATTGATACATGATTATCCTGTATTTCTATTGTAGGCATTGCTTCAATAGCAGCCTTAGATGCAGGGGCATTATTGTCAATTCGCCCTAACCCATTACCCTCTATCTGAGCCAACTGATCCAACAACCTATCAAAACCCGACCCGAGTAAAAACTCTGACATACTCGCCGGTAACGGCCTTAAACCCGACCGGCTCCATCATCATAAAACAATTCAAACCCGGTTCCAGCACCCGACCCGACTTCCTCAGCAGATTCTTCTGGTGTGCTTGTGGGCCCACGGAGAACAATAACCGGGTTAAACGGTGACCGGTCACCACCGTTACGTCTACCTCTCCGGACAACCGGTGGGCTAGGACTCCGACCCGGACCCGGACTCTGTAACCCGTTACCGTTACCGTTACCCATGTACATGGCTGCAGCTGGAAACCGACTCCGGTACAAATCCGACCCGGACCCGTGTAATCGGGTCGGGGAAGTAATCTCTTCTATGAATCCTCCGTTGCAATCAGGGCAAGATAATAAAGAATCTTGGAGATGGGTTCGGATCCTAACGGATCGGTTGCATCTGTAGCACCAATAAGACGACGATAACGACCCAACCGTTGACATCTATGATTTTTAATAAACCGATTGGAAAAAAGACACAAACCCAGATTCTAATTACCTGATTTACGATGACCCAATTGATTTCGTTACCAGAAACGCTTAAAAAATCGAAGCTTGATTTTCTTGAAATGAAGGTGAAAAAACAAGGATATTATTGTGTGAACTGGGAATAAGGAATCTTCAATCAAGAAAGGGAATAATAATAATAATCAATCTCTCCGGTGAGGGTAGAGAGAGAAAGAGTGGGTGTTTTAGAGAGAGAGAGAAAGAGAAGGTGAAATTATTATATGAAGGAAAAGGGAACGCGTGAGAGAGATTGGCGTGACATAAACGCTTACAATTACCAGACACAATACACGACTTTATTGGACGGAGTCAAAGTTATTATTTCATTTCAAAATAATATTATTTACGTTTTGCTACCTTTGTTTGTTATGGTAGTGATGTATTTGGCACCTATGTTTTATGATGTGAAAACTAGAAACGGAGTAGAAGATAACAGTTTGGTTTGGATTAAATAATAGTTGAGGGATCGTTGATGTAACTTGCTTATTATTCTTTGCTTTTGCTCCTTCTTGGATAGTTGGATCTATTTTTTTTTAACGGTCAAATGGGTTGTTTCTCCTTTTCGTGCTATCCAAAACTTTGGTTGAGGACAAGAGGTGACATCATTAATGCCATTGGGTTGGCGGCACAACAGTAGAAGTAGAAGGAAAGCTTCTAGAAACACCTAAAGGAGAGAGTTATGAGTTCAAGTCTCAAAAGGTAACACAATTTGCATCATTTGAGTTTTTTTTTTTTTTTTCCTATTTCAACCTTACCGATACAGCATTGTGGGTTGGGTCTTCTCTCGGCCCGGGAATCGATGTAGCCACTTATGCCTTTGTGGCGTCCAGATCTCAATCCTGGGGGTTGCAAGACCATATTTTACGAAACAACGGGTTTGCTAACACGGATTCGGATTTTGTTTGCGCTTTGGAACGCCTGCATGAAAATCTCCCTGACTTTGATCTTGGCTGTTTCTCCAATAAAGACACCGCCCCCAAAAAGCCACATAAAACCTTGGCGAATGCACTTTATTGTCGAATCGCACGAAGTCTCGGGGAAGATTTTTGCTTGACCCACGCCAGAAAGCCGTAATGGAATGCTTACAGAGGCCCTACGCCCAAGATTTCCTAAACAGTTATCCCTATCGAAGGACTGGGGCAACGAATGTCAGCGGTGGAATATAGAACAATTCTTAAATATCGATTGATGGTTCCCATATTTCCCGATGACAAAAGATGTCCGGTTTGCCGTATATCGTGTTTGGATAAATATGGGGAGCATGCCCTCCATTGTAGAGAGTTACCGGGGTTTAAGTACAGGCACAATTTCGTTCGGGACGTTTTAATGGATATTCTTAGACGAGCAGGGATCTCGGCCAAGAAGGAGGCCCCAATTAACTTTCTTACAGACCGGCAGAAGGGAGGTCCACTTTACATCCGGCTGACCTGCTAGTGTTTGGTTGGGAAGGTGGGAAACACGCATGCGTGGACCTTACGGGTGTGTCTCCTTTAGCGGGATTCAGGGAGAGAGGGTTTGTGGCGGGGCAAGCGGTACTTAGAGCAGAGTCGAACAAGGTGGCAAAGCACGCTAAAGCGTGCGAGGATAACCAACATGATTTTGTCCCTTTGGCCTTTGACACTTTTGGCTCATTGGCACCGGAAGCGATCAGATTTCTGACGAGAGTCCAACGGGTGGTCCACAGCAACTTCTCGACTCCCAGAGACGAGGATTTGTTTTCTCTAGATTAGGGTTCTCTATCCAGAAGGGGGTGGCGGCGCAGCTTATTGTTCGCTTACCTGCTATTCTTATATAATTTGCCCCTTTTGTTGAAATGAAAATCTAATAATCTTAAAAAAAATAATAATAATAATAATAATAATTTAAAAACAGCCACAAAACTTCTTTATATTAAAATGGCATTTTTCGAGCTTTTTATGTGGAACTCAAAAGAACTCAAAAGTTGATCGTGAGTTTTGTTAAGCTAAATAAGCTGACCTTGTGCGTACTCGTCTCATTAAGGGTGGTCAAGGCATTCCCACTAAAGTTGTCGAGCCCCACCCCATCTTGCCGATCGGTTACTCCTTACCGATCAGTGAAGTTTTTAACTGTTGTTGAGAGGGTGGTGACGGTGTTGCTGATCGACAACGATGCCGGGTGAAGCTAGCCAAGAAGTGCTACGCCTCCCTAACACTCATTACAGGAAGTAATGTTTAATTTTTGGAGAAATATATTTAAAGTAGCTTTAGACAGGTCGGTAGTCATAACTATTTGTTTAAGATTCATGGGGATAAATAATTAACGGGATTGGTGGTTTGAGCATGTGGTTTGTGGTATCAATCATAAAGTGATGTTAGACTGTTCAGTGATTAATTAAAGAAACTTTACCGACCACATATTACATTTACCTTTGTTTATGAATCTAAATTATATACGATTTCTGAGTTTTAAACTGTTGATTTTTTGTCATGTTTTGACTTTATTCCAGTTTGTGACTATATATATTATCCGTATTGTATCACCTAAAAATTATGATAATACAAAAATACATATCATTTATACATTTTTTTAAGTAGCGTTTAGAAATAACATTTATTTACAAGTTGGCACTTTGCACATATATATAGTCCATTATATAATCAAAATTTCCGCATACACTTCTTTTGGTGTTGAGCTCGGCTCGTTCACAATTCTACTATTTTTCGTGCACAAGAAACCAATTGATTTAATCTCATCCATCATAATTGGAACGACAATCTTCTTCCCAGAAAAGACAACTTCATCGCGAAGTTTCGAAATATACCAGCAAGCAAGCAAAATAAACGAATGAACCAGCCTCATGTGACTTTTAGTACAAGATAAATAAAATCTACTTGAAAACATCTATAAATAAATAAAAAACCTCGTCCTTAGTTATATCTCAAATTAGGAACGTCATAGGTACTGTTTCCCTCACATCTCTATTTTATTCGACTTTGGTGAAGTAACTACATAGTAACATAGATATACAGTTAATATTTGAAATCGTTATAAAAATATTTTTTTACTAAGATACAATTTTTATTTGATTTGGGTGAAATAGAACTATAAACTCTTGTGGTTTGACACAAATATCAACTCAAGTCCATAAGATTTTTTGACTTTTTTTAGTTCAAAAGTTTGGTTTTCGTATCGATTACAATTAGGTGCTGTTTGTTTTTTTTGCTCAGAAGCACTTCTGACCTCTTTTGTCTGCACCACGCAGACGTGCGCAGACGTTTGGGGTCTGCAGATTGTTTTTTGGAAGACCTTTCACTCAAAAAAGGTCTTCCTGACCTCTTCTTGGTGCAGACTTGTTCCAAACTCTTCTAAGGTTTCAAAGGTCTTCTCCACTTCTCTTCTCCTCACCCACCACCACCACCACCACCGTCCACCACCACCACCAACCACGGTCTACCACCACCACAGTCCACCACCACCACCGTCCACAACTACGTCCACCACCACCTCCATCCACCACCACCACCACCACCCACCACCACCCACCACCACCCACTACCACCACCGTCCAACACCACCACCCACCACCACCACCATCCACCACGGTCCACCACCACGGTCCACCACCACGGTCCACCACCACCGTCCACCACCACCACCATCACCATCCACCACCACCATCGTCCACCACCACCACCACCGTCCACCACCACCCACCACTACCACCACCGTCTACCACCACCACGGTCCACCACCGCCCACCACCACCCACCACTACCACCACCGTCTACCACCACCACGGTCCACCACCACCACCACCGTCTACCGCCAGACTGCTGTAAAAAATCAGTTTATTTAAATTTTAGTTTATTTCAGCAGCCTGCAGACATTAACAAACAAACAGTCTTCTTTTTGCAGACTGCAGACCTTTGGTCCACCTCTTCTCATGCAGATGTCTGCAGATGTGGTCCACAGACTGCAGACTTTTTTCTGCAGAAAAAACAAACAACACCTTACAATCCAATCTACTAACCCTATCTATATATATACTACTCTCTCTCTCTCTCTCTATATATATATATATATATATATATATATATATATATATATATGCGCATGTGTGTATCATCGTCGACCACCACCAAGAGCGACTACCATCAGAAACCACCATTGCTGTAGCCACCCATCTTCATCTTCACTAAATGGTTTTTCCAGTCTGATCAGTAAACCAGTAAGACGACTAGTTTGTTGTTCAGTCTAATTATGAAAACACTGGATTTAATAAGATGAATATGCATTTTTCTCCGAATGTGAAAGTTGATATTTTTTAAGAGGATTGATATGTTAAAATTTGACAATTCACAAGTTATGGAGACTTTGCCATCTAAGTTGGTCAATCACAATAAATTACTCATGAAAGTCAGAATTTAGTTCACCTTATAACCTGTTTTGCAAGAAGGCATGATACAAATTAAATATTCGCTTCTAGATGTTCAACACGAAGTTATAACTATATAAATAAAATGTTTATTTGTATCAAGATATTTGACTATCGAATATTTTAAGCATTAAAACTTGGATGTTGAAATGCAATTTTTTTTTTTTTATAGATTTGCTTTATATTATTCCTAAACAAGAAAAATTACATCAAGATAACGGACAGGTGGGCAACAAGTTGCGCCGCCATCCCTTTCTGAATAACAAATCCTAACCTACTAAAAACGTAACCCTGCCCACCGGAGCCGAGACACTACTATTAATAACCCGCTGAACCCTAGTCAGGAAACGGGTAGCCTCCGGTGCCAATGAGCCAAAGGTATCAAAGGCCAATGGTACAAAAACGTGTTGGTTCTCCTCGCAGGCTTTAGCATGTTTTTCTATCTTCTTTGCCTCTGCTTTCCGCACCGCTTGGCCTGCTACAAAGCCACTATCCCTCAACCCAACTAGGTGAGATACACCCGTCAAGTCAACACAAGCATGCTTCCCCCCGGCCCACCCAAAGACAAGGAGATCTGATGGTCGTAGAGTGGATCTCCCTTCCGCTGGATCCGAGAGGAAGTTCACAGGGGCCTCCTTTTTGGCTGAGATCCTAGCCCGTCTTAAAATGTCCCACAAAATGTCTCGAACCTAGTCATGCTGATATTTGAAACCGGGTAACTACTTACAATGAACCGCATGTTCCTCGTATTCATCCAGGCAGACCTTACGACAAATAAGACATATTCCATCCTCCTGATACATGGGGATCATCAGACGATATTTAAGAATGGCCCTGTATTCAATAGCGGACATGCTTTGTCCTAGACCTTCGATCGGGATAACAGTCAGGAAATCTTAAGCATGGGGGCTTTGCAAGCATTCAATAACTGCCCTCTGACGGGGGACAAACTAAAAACTTCACCCAGGCTCTGTGTGATTTTGCCAAAAAGGGCATTCGCCAAAGTTTTCTGAGGCTTTGGGGGGGGGGGTGTCCTTGTTAGAAAAATCGCCAATATCAAAACCTGGGAGATAATCATTTAGCTTTTCGAGGGCTTGCACGTAGTCCAAGTCTGCGCCGAAAACCCCGCTATTTCGTAGGATATGGTCTTGAAGGTTCCAGGACTGAGCTCGCGACGCCACAAACGCATACATGCCGACATCCTTGATCGCGTGTCGAAGTGCTAATCAAAAACTAAATAAAAAACTACTCCTTAGCTACAACTGACTGCAGTATAGGAAGTAGGGTTGTCGAACCTCAGGGAGTTTGTGGAAAGTGCTAATTTACTAACTACTAATTAAATTAAAATTAACTAAAGTAATTTTATGAAGTTTAATGTAAAAGTGCTGCAGTGCTGCAAAACGAGGTAATTATCAACTGAATTATGTTAATACCATATCTAGGAAATCACATAGACATGACTTTGTATAAGTTGTTCGACCCAATTCAGCTATCATAACATTAATTGCAAAGTTAAATTAATCCTAGTGCAAGAAAACCAAGATACGATAACATAATGCAATAATATTAATCAACCAAACTGTCTAGATCAGTGAAACATACAATTAGACGCAAAGAACCTTAAGGTGTTTACAAAATCTAATCCAAGTAATAAGTATCAAACATAAAACAATTGATAAAATAACCAAATCGTTCACCCGGAGAAACCGCAAGATAATTAGCCTTGCATCTTCATGATTTTCGCTTCAAGAATTATTCTTAATCGTACGAGCATTAACCGGGATCAATGGATCTCTTCAAAATACTCAAAACCCTCCTTTGGAGCTCTCAAAATTCGTCCCCTTGCTTGCCTCCACGAATTAGGGTTTTTGTTATGAGTATCCCCTTGAAAAATACCAAAATCTAATAAAAATCCATTTTTTCCGTCAGACATGCCCCTCATACCCATGAAGAGTTCAACCATTCTCCTCATGAGGTATTGTAACAACCGGCAAAATTAAGGTAATTCCGTACTAATTAATTAAACGCGATTAACGTAATTAAACGTAATTATGTGTTGATTGTTTAACTGAGGCCTTAGAAAGATAGCAACTCCCAAATAATGCATAGGAATGCATAAGTTTAATGACAAAGCATGATAGGATCGTGCGCAAGCAAATCTATCCGGTATGGACACTGGCGATTACCCGGTAAAAGTTAAATAAGTGAAACGAACCCCGGACATCCGGAATATATAATAAATGATATTTTCACAAAATATAATGGGTTTTGGAAACCAAAGCCATACGTGAAAGCTTATTGTACAAATCTCCTGGTAACGAATAAAGTGCGCGTACCGCACCCGATACGCGCGTAACACGTAATTTCACCCGGCAAAAGCCGAAATAAATTATCAGTAATTAAACTGGACTAAATTTAAGGAATATTAATGGTATTTTAATATTCGGGTGACACGCGGTTGAAAACCCAAGAATACCCGGACGGTACCCGAACAAGATTAACTTAAACATAATAATATTGGGTAATATTTAGCAAAGTGGACCCCACCCAAGACACCCAAGGGGCTGGCCTAGGGGCCCACCCAAGTGGGTTAAAACTCTTAATTATCCTCTTTAACCTTTCATCTCCTTAATAATCCAATGATTAGAAAGATAATAATAATATTAATGCATGCAATTGTATTGGGTAGAAAATTAACTAATCACTCCCCCTCTCTCTCTCTCAAAAACTCGGCCCAAACACCCCTAATATTATCAAGATCATTTCAATATCTTCCATAATCCTTCAAGATCTTACACAAAGATTTCCATCCAATCCAAGCAAGATACTAGTGATCTTGGAAGATTTGAAAGAAAGATAATATAACCCACTTGAGAATACTTGGAAAAAAATCACAAATTTCTTCTTCTTCTTCTTCTCCCTTGGCCGTGAGTTTACACCCCTCCATCAACATTGTTCTTTCAATTTTTACACTAACAAATCATCTCTAAATCATCATCCATCAAAACCCCTTTGTGTGTTCAAGAGCTTGGAGCTTAACCCCTTTGAAAAAACACACTAAACCCCATCCAATCCAAGGTTGTTGTCTTCCCTAGCCTTGAGCTAGTAGTAAGTTTTACCTTGTTTGATTCTTAATGTTCCTATTTTGTGCTTTTGAAAGCAAGTTGTACATTGATGGGTAATGAAATGGTTTTATAAAGATAATGTGTTTTGCTAGATTAAAAATGGAAGAATAATAATAACATAAATGAATCTTGGATTTATGTTAATAAATGTAATATTTGGAGAAAATGTGATAAAATGAACATACACTTGAGTTAATGGATGATTTGAGCATGATTGATGAAAAGGACTTGAATATGATGGAAGATGATTTTAATCATCATAAGATAATAAGTTAATGCCAAAAATATATTAAAATGGGTTAGAGAATCATAGGTGAAAAAGTTCCATATTCAAAGTCTACTCACTTGAATAAGTGAAAAGTTGATATTTTGGATAAAAATATGGAACAAACATGTTAATAGCATCTAGGATGGATTATAAGATTATTAAATGTGGAATGAAGTAAAAATAATCAAGCATTAAGAAAATGGTTCTTCAAAGTCCACTAAAATGGAAGAAAATGCCAACCATGAAAAATAAGATGAAAAATGCAACAAATATAAGTTAAAGGACTAATATTATAACTTGGAAAGTCGAGGGACTAAAATATGTATTTTAGAAACTTTAGTCCAAAAATGCATTAACGAAGAGTTCGGTGTCAAAAGCATAAATAATAGCTTTCCAAGTGTAGTTTTTGATAAACATGAGAAACTTACTTGTGTATAAATTAAAAGAGGCATTTTTATAAAAATGGAAGTTTTATAAAATAAAAGGGTAAGTTAACATAAGGATTTTATAAAAATAAGATTTTATAAAATATTAGTAAAGACTTGGGAAAACTTGTACAAAAATGGATACTTTTATATAAATGGGAATATAAAAGTATCGGAAACATTTTTGGGTTACAAGTTGAACAAGTTGGGCTAAACGTACAAAAGTATATTTTCCGAGAAATATACGTTCGGAATTGGAAGTAGGAATAATATTTCCATAGAACGCGTAATGGAAGTAAATGTGAAAAACGCTAACTAACGAACTTAGTTACATGAGCTAACGTAAACGGACATATGAGAAAAATGCCATTACGACAAGATAAAAATATACATATATATTTTAAGGAAATAAAATATATATAACAAGGGTGAAACGTGCGTAACACTTTCCTAAGTGTAGAAAGAATATTCGTGGGAGAAAACACAACGTAACGAATTAAAAACGATAAACGACACATGAACTTAACAAGTAGTATCCACGCGATGGTATATGTACATATGCTCGTTTTCGACGAAATTCTAGTATATCTATTTGAATGGGAAAATAGATATGCGAGAAGGAAAACCGAGACGAGTAGGTGAAGTATATCTACGAACGTGTGAATACCGACAAGATCCTAGTGCATTTATTTAAATGGGAAGATAAATGTACGGTGTGGTGAGTCTAGTCGGGCGTTAAGAATATATTACCGAACGACAAGAACTTAGCATATTAATTTGAATGGGAAAATAAACATGTGGCAAGTGAGTCGGGACGGATAATAAGAAATCACATTATATCGAGCGAAACGATCCTAAGTATAATTATTTAAATGGGAAAATAATTATACGTTGGGTAGAGTCGTGTCGAGAATAATAATGTACAAGTCACAAAGAATATTAATAAGAATAATATATGACTTGTAAGAAAAGGGTAATCCATCGCCAATGAACCTAGGGTACGAAACTATTAAACGGGAATTGGGATAAAGACGTGGTCGGGAAGTTGGGTGTACAACTTGCCAAGGCACATGCACCGAAGGTGTAGTGACTTATACGCCTAGAACATTTGTAGGTGCGAGATCACAAACTTTACTATTTTCTTCTTTGAGCCGAGCACAGTTACAGGTGAGTCTCACGGCCCCATTTCTAAACTATTTAACGTTTTTACGGGGAAAGATATGTTGGGATTTGTTTGACGGGTTGGACACTTGAGTTGTGATCGCCACTCGGGGTTGAGACCTCCCCACTATAATCATTAATTCAGGAAAGTGAAACCGAAGGAATATTTGAATAGTACTATTGGTGCCTGACAAGGCCCACCCCTAATCGATAGCGTCGATTATGCATCGGCGTATGCCTGGGGTGCACGTATTCTGAAATCAAGTCGTAGGAATACCGAGTAACGACTTGGGGCGGGGGCATTATTAATTGTCTTGGTTTGGTTATGGGCTCAAGTGAAATTGTAGGACTTTGCAACTCCTATAAATGTCATAACAAGGATATTCCCACTTAATAAAGTTTTATTAAATACAAAACCTGTGAACTCACCAATATATATATATATTGACGATTTTTAAACATATCTTTCAGGTAATTGACAGGTGAAGGTTAACATGGCGAGCAGGGTCGGGGGAATCTCCAAGTTGGGCGTTGGATGTCATGAAGGGGTCTCGTCTCTCTATCCCAAGGATTTCGGGATATAGGGAGGAGCCTCCCTATTTATTTCAAAAACAATTTTAAGATTATGTACGAATAATTTGACATGATTTTCGGCGTTGAATAAATGCCCGTTTGTTTAATTAATATTGTGGTTTGCATTAATCTTGGCTTAATCCTCTTGAACCGTCGCGCCACGTGTTTCCGCCATAGGCGTGGTGTGACAGGTATGGCGCCTAATTTCAGCAAGTTGGGCTTGGCTTTGGGCTTCCTTCATTTGGGCTTCATTTTTCTTGGTCCAATTAGCTTAATTCTTCAACTAATAATAATTCTTGGCCCAATTCTTCCTAGCTCTTCAAAATAAACTTCTTTTATCTTCAACGCTCGAGCCCGAATGTTCGGTTCCTGATATTATTTCTTCAATTCACGTCCTTTTTCGCCGAACATCTAAAATCACCAAAAATGACATAAATAATAACTAAAAATACTAAAACTATATACAACCTATAAAATTACCAAATACTCAAAACATACTATAAACTCCCTAAAATAATAAACAAATGACTCGAAAAACTATTAAAATGCTAAGGAAAAATGCATGTGTTTTACAACACATCAATCCTTCGTGGAGAGGAGCCCTAATCCTCCATGCGCATCGGCTTCCACCATTGTAGGTCACCAAAGAAAGGCCCCCACATACCACTATGTCTTCAATGGCTTCCCTTAGACCCTTGTCAAAACATGACACTGCTTCATCCATCATGGGGGTTGGCAGGTTCGTAACCCAAAAAGCAACCCCCATACAGGACCTGAGCAAGAGGAGTTCACTCTGGGGATCCCTAAGGCATGGCAAGAGTTTCATAAGTTCAACCGCGCGTGATGCCCTCCACCTTGCCAATTTGCGGATAAAATGAGAGTCCGGCTAATGGCACCTCCGAAAAGCTTCACCCTTTTTTCTGGCCTACCAATCTCACTGGGAAAAAGCAATTTAGATATTAATTTTTATTTTTTGACTGAGCTTTGATTTAATTTATTTCTAGTCATATACTAATAATCTGAATTTTGCTTGATCATTGTACGATTAAAATTATGATTCATCTTTTAAGAAATAGTTACATTATTTCAACGAGTTTACATGTAATTTGTTCGAGTTTACTAAGATTATATAACATGTAAATTTAGGTCAATTTAAATTGTACAATGGGTGGGTCACTAGTATAAAATTTGCGAACTTAAAATGGATTCAAGTAGACGAGAGCACAACGTGTCATAACTTTGTCTCCAAACACTTGTTAGTTGATGGCGTCAACCATGATCATCCCCGATAAACCTAAAAAAAATGGGCCTAGAATTTGGTGAAGGTTGAATGAATTTTTTTTTTTTTTTTTTAATTTGAAATTTTCTTTCATATACATTTCAAGACAGAAAATTACATTAAGATAGCGGGCAGGCGGGCAACAAGCTGCGCCGCCACCCCTTTCTGGATAGCAAATCCTAATCTACTAAAAACATAACCATGTCCACCCGGAGCCGAGACACTACTGTGAATAACCCGCTGGACCCTGGTCAGGAAACGGGTAGCCTCCGGTGCCAATGAGCCAAAGGTATCAAAAGCCAAAGGTATAAAAACGTGTTGGTTCTCCTCGCAGGCTTTAGCATGTTTTTCTACCTTCTTTGCCTCTGCTTTCCGGACCGCTTGCCCTGCAACAAAGCCACTATCCCTCAACCCAACTAGGGGAGATACACCCGTCAGGTCAACACAAGCATGCTTCCCCCCGGCCCACCCAAAGACAAGGAGATCTGCTGGTCGTAGGGTGGATCTCCCTTCTGCTGGATCCGAGAGGAAGTTTACAGGGGCCTCCTTCTTGGCTGAGATCCCAGCCCGTCTTAAAATGTCCCACAGAATGTCTCGAACCCAATCATGCCGATATTTAAAACCGGGCAACTCCTTACAATGAACCGCGTGTTCCCCGTATTCATCCAGGCAGGCCTTTGAACTTGAGATTTCTAAATTATATTCAAATAAATGTATCATGTTCTCTCGAGAGTCAACAGTCCATCCATGACATAGACGGGTATGACTTTGAATCGATTTTATGAGTGCCAAGGATCTTCTGGTCTTCGTCTTCCATCTCTGTTTAAAAACAATGAAAACAGAGCATAAGCCATTGTCTTAGGACTGTTAAAAGCATCCCCCTGATTGTCGTATGGCTTTTGCGCATGCTTTAACAAGTGCCATTCGTAAGGTTGTGGCCTCTCCGGGTTCTGTTGAAAACTAGGTCAAGCTTTTGCTTTTCCCTCGTTGTACTCTCAAGGTTGTTACTCCGTCTTCTAGGCAGGAGAAAAGGTCTGGGAACCGTAAGTCTTTGCAATGTGACAACATTCGACAGGCTTTATCTATGTGGAAAGATGGTTCCGGTTTTGCAGATTTGGTTGCGTTGCTTTTTTCAGATGAAGGGGGAAGGGTCCTCCCGGAGAGGGCAACGTCAGCGGAGGGATCCGATGAGGTCAACCCCAACGTCAGGCAGTGCCTTAGGAAGGTTAGTGATGGTCACTTCACTGCAGCGGTTAAAGTGTTGTGTTCCAATGGGATTGCCCCCCCAGGGGAATCTACCATGCAAGCTCTTATTGACAAGCACCCCATTGTGCCGCCTCCCAATCTCCCCTCCCTACCCCTGACCCAAGCGGCCTTAACTGTGGAAGATGAGTGTGTTTATCGATGTGTGAAATCGTTCCCGAAAGGGACATCCTGTGGGCGTGATGGCCTGCGAGCTCAACACTTGATGGACGCCCTTGGTGGCGAAGAGACAGCTACGACATCTGGGTTACTAGCTGCCATCTCTGAATTAGTTAATCTGTGGCTGGGGGGGGGGGTTGTGCCCCAAGGTGCTCGCAGAATATATTACTTCGGCCCCCTCACTCCGTTGCTTAAGCCTGACAATGGAATCTGCCCTAATGCCGTAGGGGCCATATGGAGGAGACTGGTTTCTAAGGTGGCCATGAAGAAAGTGGGGAAAGAAGTTGTTAAATATTTAGGGACTTTCAGTTTGGGGTTGGAATTCCAAATGGGGCGGAGGCTGTGCTTCATAGTGCTAACAGGTTTCTCGATTCGTTCCATGATGATGGCTCACTTGCTATGCTTACGGTTGATTTTTCTAACGCTTTCAACGCTATTGATCGCACTGCTCTGTTACGGGAAGTTCACTGTCAATGCCCTTCCATTTTCCCGTGGGTTCAGTTCCTATATGCTCAGCCAGCTAGGTTGTATGTGGGGAATGAGCGTATTGGGGCCTACGCTGGGGTTCAGCAAGGGGACCCTTTGGGGCTCTTGCTCTTTGCTCTAGCTTTACATCCCCTCGTGCTCAAGGTACAAGATAACTGCGACCTTCCCTTCCATGCTTGGTACTTAGATGACGGGACGATTATCTGGGATTCTATTCAGGTGGCTAAAGCACTTGACATTATTAGCCTGGAGGGGCCATCTCTGGGGCTCCAGCTCAATATTGGAAAAACTGAGCTTTTCTGGCCGTCGTGTGATGGGGGAAGATTCGGCCAGGTCTGTTTCCTAGTGACATTGGCAGACCGGAGCGGGGGGTCAAACTGCTTGGTGGGGCAGTCAGTTGCGACGCCGGCTTCATAAGTGATCTATCTGCTAAAAGGGCGGCGCCGGCTGTTGGCCTCATGGGCTCCTCCCTAGATTGCGGGATCCCCAAAGCGAGCTTCTATTGCTTAGATCATGTATGGGTGTGGCCAAGTTGCTCTTTGGTTTGCGTACCTGTCAGCCTCCCTTTGTGGAAAATGCTGTTTCCTGTTTCGACAAAGGCCTTCGGGAGGCCATAGAGGACATTGTTGTTTGTGGGGGGGCTTTTTTTGGGGACCTCCAGTGGCGGGTTGCGACTTTACCGCTTCGACTTGGTGGGTTAGGCCTCTCCTCAGCCCGGGACGTGGCTGCCTATGCTTTTGTGGCCTCCAGATCCCAGTCCTGGGGGCTGCAAGACCACATATTACGTAACACTGGGGTTGCTCACGTTGACACAGATTATTCTGGCACTATTGCCCTTTTACAACGATCCCTTCCTGAAGTTTGGAGGAGGATTTCCGTCTGTCCGTCCGACAGAAGGCCGTCTTAGAATGCCTGCAAAAGCCTCACGCCCAGGACTTCCTTACTGTGTTACCTATTGAAGGCTTGGGCAACGGATGTCAGCAGTAGAGTACAGGGCAATCCTTAAATACCGGCTGATGATACCTATTTTCCCCGATGATGAAAATTGTCAGGTCTGCCGCAAAGCATGTCTTGATAAGTATAGGGAACATGCGTTACATTGTAAGGAATTGCCAGGGTTTAAATATCGGCACGATTTTGTCCAGGATGCTTTGGCAGACATTCTTAGAAGAGCGGGGATCTCCGCAAGAAAAGAGACGTCAGTTAATTTTCTCACAGACCTCGCGGAGGGGAGGTCCACCTTGCGCCCAGCAGACGTCTTAGTTTTTTTGTTAGGAAGGTGGGAAACATGCGTGTGTTGATCTTACCGGGGTGTCCACCCTTGTTGGGCTTCGGGATAGTAGGTTTGTGGCCGGGCAAGCGGTCATGAGAGCTGAATCCAAGAAAGTGGAAAAGCATGCTAAAGCATGTGAGGATAATTAGCATGTTTTCGTTCCCTTGGCCTTCGACACGTTCGGTTCCTTGGCACCGGAGGCGGTACGGTTTTTGGCTCGGGTTCAACGAGTAGTGCACAACAACTTATCCACCCCCCAAGGGCGGGGTTTTGTTTTTAGTAGATTGGGATTTTCTATTCAAAAAGGGGTGACGGCGCAGCTTGTTGCCCGCTTACCTACCATCCTTATGTAATTTACGTTTTTTTTTTTGTCAATGGAAACTTAATTATATTAAGATTGTTTTTCTGAATCCATTAACAAAACGTTTTGTGTATAATAAACATATTTGTATGCTAACTACATTATTTTATATATATATATATATATATATATATAGGGGGCGGTTATTCTACAAAAATAAAGAAACGTGCGAAGGATGCGAAGGATATTTATACATGATAATTACGTAATGATAATTACGTAATGTTTTTTATGTTCATGAAAGCATTACGTAATTATCATTACGTAATTATCATTAAGTAATTATCATGCATTTGTACATGATAATTACGTAATGATAATTACGTAATGTTTTTTATGTTCATGAAAGCATTACGTAATTATCATTACGTAATTATCATTACGTAATTATCATGCATTTGTGCATTACGTAATTATCATTACGTAATTATCACGTACAAAGTGATCCTTCGCACGCTTCGCACGATTTTATATTTTTGTATTTGATCCTGCCCCTATATATATATATATATATATATATATATATATATATATATATAGGATTTGGTTCAAATGAGAACCTTTTCCCAAATTGAGAACTAGAGAACCATTCTGGGCCACACATTTCTCTAAGGCAAAAAATAATTTTTTTTTTTTTTTGCAAAAATCGCTGCTTTATATGTAAGGAATTTTTTTTTTTTTTGTATTTTTTTTTAGTATACACATGTGTATAATTGCATTATACACATATGTATAATGCTATATACACATATGTATAACTGAAATATACACATATGTATAGCTGAAAAATGCTATATACACATATGTATAATTGCTATATACACATATGTATAATTGTCATATACACATATGTATAAATGAAAAAAAAAATTCAAAAAAAATAAAAAATTTTTTTTCCTTGCATAAAAATGTGCGATTAAAGCAAAAAAAAAAAAAAAAAAAAAAAAATTTTTTTTTTTTTTTGCCTTTATATGAAATTTGTGGCTCAGAATGGTTCTCTCAGTTCTCAAATAGGGGTTGGTTCTCTTAGGATCCCTACCCTATATATATATATATAGGGGGCGGTTATTCTACAAAAAACAAACATTCGTGCGAAGCGTGCGAAGGAATGCTAACCGTCGATCAAACAACAATCTTACGTCATTAATTAAAAAAGTACGCGGTGTCAAATTCGTAAATAAGTGAGAGATTAGACAGTTAATAAGGGTATAATCGTCAATTTTTCTAAAATCAAATTATAAGAGACCGTTCAGTATCATTAATCGCTCAAAACTTCTCCCCAAAATTACATAATAAACTCTGAAACCCTAGTTAAAATCATCAATAAACTCCATTTCTACAGAAGATTAACCATGAAATACTCAAAAGTATACGAAAGTAAGTACATTACGTTATTCTGTACCAAATTTTACATTGAAAAACTATATAATAACTTACATTATGCATGTTACAGGAAGAAAGAGAGGAACAGAGTATGAAACTGAAAAGAACGACGTTGATGAAGGTAAATAAGTATTACGTCAATTAATATTGTTAATACGTTGTGAAATTTTACTAAAATACGTATTTCTAATTATCAGGCCCTAGCAAAATTCAAAAAACCAATGATAAAACTGACAAATCAGAGAGAAGAACAAAAGCAAACCATGACAGGCCTTCAAGGAAAAATGGTACAGAGAAATTTATTTTGAATTTATTTTGTTATGTGTTACGTTATTTTAGTAATATAACTATAAATGATTTTGTATATGATACGTTATTTTAGTAATCGGAATGTAGTGATTCTGTCAAAAATGTTAAATGCTTTTAGAAAAATGATTATGTCTATGGTGCATCATAATTATGTCTATATTGCGTTATTTTGGTAATGGAAATGTACTAATTATGTCAATGTTACATCATTTTAGTAATGGAAAGTATGTCTGTGTTACGTAATTTTATTAATAGAACTAGAAATGATTATGTCTGTATTACGTTATTTTGGTAATGAAATTTGTAATGATTATGTCCTTGTTACGTTATTTTAGTAATGAAAATGTAGTTATTCTGTCATTGTTAAGCAATTGTAGTTTATGATTATGTAT
Organism: Ambrosia x helenae; assembly: GCA_030844895.1. Lineage (NCBI taxonomy): Eukaryota > Viridiplantae > Streptophyta > Magnoliopsida > Asterales > Asteraceae > Ambrosia > Ambrosia x helenae. The sequence goes on from CM061231.1 coordinate 13,664,430, forward strand.
ATGTTACGTTATTTTGGTAATGAAAATGTAGTTATTCTGTCATTGTTAAGCAATTGTAGTTTATGATTATGTATATGTTACGTTATTTTGGTAATGAAAATGTAGTTATTCTGTCATTGTTAAGCAATTTTGTTAAATGAAAAACAATAGTTTATGATTATGTCTATATTACGTTATTTTGATAATGAAATTTGTAATGATTCTGGCCATAAATATATGATGATTATGTATATGTTACGTTATTTTAGTAATGAAAAAGTAGTTATTCTGTCATTGTTAAGCAATTTTGTAAATGAAAACAATAGTTTATGATTATGTCTTTGTTACGTTATTTTAATAATGAAATTTGTAATGATTCTGGCCATAAATATATGATGATTATGTATATGTTACGTTATTTTAGTAATGAAAAAGTAGTTATTCTGTCATTGTTAAGCAATTTTGTAAATGAAAACAATAGTTTATGATTATGTCTTTGTTACGTTATTTTAATAATGAAATTTGTAATGATTCTGGCCATAAATATATGATGATTATGTATATGTTACGTTATTTTAGTAATGAAAAAGTAGTTATTCTGTCATTGTTAAGCAATTTTGTAAATGAAAAAACACTAGTTTATGATTATGTCTTTGTTACGTTATTTTAGTAATGAAAAAGTAGTTATTCTGTCATTGTTAAGCAATTTTGTAAATGAAAACACTAGTTTATGATTATGTCTTTGTTACGTTATTTTAGTAATGAAAATGTAGTTATTCTGTCATTGTTAAGCAATTTTGGTAAATGAAAAACACTAGTTATGATTATATGTCTATATTACGTTATTTTGGTAATGAAATTTGTAATTATTCTGTCATTGTTACGTAATTATAACATTTGATAATAACGCAGAGATCAATGAAAATGAATTACTCCTACAACAACAGCCTGCAAATTCACCAGAAGAGCCTCAAAATTCACCACAGAGAAAGCAATTTGTTCTGTACTCGAATATAAAATTACAAGTAAGGGCGTCTGTTGATAACATGAATGAGGCGATGGCAAGCTTATCAAGTGCACAGAAAAAAGCAATCAAACAGATGGGATTTGAAGCTTTTATATCAATGAACATCAAAACAGTGCCAACAAAGTTAGCAAGATGGTTATTAGTGAATTATGATGATAGACGAGATGAATTGAATGTAGGAAACCACATAATTCAAGTTACAAGCAACAAAGTTCAACAAGTACTTGGTGTCCCAATGGGTAACCAGACAGTAAATGAAAAGAACAAACCAAGGAAGGGTTCATCTAACACGCTTACTGTATGGAAGTCCCAGTTTGAGCATAACAAGATTTTAATCTCGGATGTGAAGAAGAAAATAATTGAAAGCAAAAGCGGAGACTGGATTTTCAAGTTGAACTTCCTTGTACTTTACAACTCTATATTTGGGCAAGTAACAAAGAGTTCAACAGTAAATCAAATGTTCTTGAAAGGAGTGAAAGATGACAAATCAATCAAAAAATTGAATTGGTGTGAGTACTTAATTTCCTGTCTCAAAAGAACGAAGGCAAGCTGGAACGGAACTGAAATGTATAATGGACCTTTGCCTTTTCTTGCGGTATGTTTTTTATTCATAATTATGTAAATGTATAAGAAATACAAAATTACGTAATGTGTTATTACTAATTACGTAATGATCAAATGTTAACTTTATTCACATGACAGATGCTTTATGTACATGAAAAAAGGTTATCACATGCTCCTGAAACAGCACAAACACCAGCAATTAAGTACATTAGCACCCATAATTTGTCTGATGTTGATAAACATTTGTATGACAATGGGCCATTTTCAACTGATGAAGAAGATAATGATGAGGATGAAGAAGGAAATGATGAAGTAGAAAGTCCTAGAGATGAAGAAGGAAATGATGAAGATAATGATGAGGATGAAGAAGATGATGGTGGAAATGAAGATGCTGGTGGTGATGGTGAAGAAGCTGATGCAGAAAAAATGAATGAAGATGCATACATTCAGCATGATGAACAGCAGATCTTTCTTGAACAACAAATCCTTGTGGATAATCTTCAAAATCAAGATTCAGAAGAATTCAACAACGTCTTTGAAACAACAAAATCACTCTCTGACATTGATGAAATCTTGGAAAATTACAACACTCCACAAGTCCCTATTGTAAGTGCAATAACTGTATAAAAATTACATAACATGCATATGTATATATGATTTTAAAAAATCACGTAATGTTTGCAGGTTGGTGATGCAAAAAAGGCAACAACACCAAAAATACAAAAAGTTGCAAATCAAAAATCAACAGATGAGAGCATAAAAGGGTCAACAAGGAAAAAGACAATGGGAAAGAAGAAAAACAAAAGTCCTTACCCAGTTAATGAGAATGTAAGTAACTGTAATTTATTATGTCAAACATCAACAGAAATAATGTAATTTATTCACGTATTGTTTGCAGGAATGGATTTCAAAAATAGAAAACAAAATGGAAAAGTTTCAAACATATGTTGCTGAAATAGATGAAATTTTCGAAGAAGCCACTTCAAATTTTTTAGACAGCAACATTATACGTGAGAAGCAAACAACATGGAAGTCATGGGTAGCAAGTTATAAATCAAGTAATGAGAAAAACATAGAAGGTAAAATTTACGTAATGTATATTTAAATGATAAAAAAGTTAGTTAAAAATTACGTAATGGATATCAAAAAAGTATATTAGTAGTTGCAGGTGAAAAGGAAAACCAGAACAGTGTTAGCACAGGGATGCTAGATGCAATAGTGATTGCAGCTGAAACACTAGAAGGTAAAAAAAAATCACGTGACACATTATTTGTCAAAAACTTATTAATGATCAGAATACGTAATTACAGGTGAAAGGGAAGATTTGAATGAAAAGACAACAACTTCACAGAGTGTTAGCACCGGAATGCTAAATGTAATGATCGCCGCAACTGAACAATTTGAGAAAACAAATGAAGAAGAAGCTGTGAACAACATAATGGATGCTTTGAACGATGCAACAAGAAATGAACAACCTGTCAATGAAGGTAAAAAATCACGTAACAGATTATTTGTCAAAAACTTATTAATGTTCATAATACGTAATTACAGGTGAAAAAAAAGATTTGAATGAAACGGCAACAACTTCGCAAAGTGTTAGCACAGGAATGCTATATGCAATGATTGCCGCAACTGAACAGCTTGAAGAAACAAATAAAGAAGAAGCTTTGACAGATATAATGGATGCTTTGAAAGACGCAACAACAAATGAACTACCGGCCGATAAAGGTAAAAAAATTACGTAATGTATATTAAAAATGTTTATACTAAATGGAACTTATATGAATATATATAAATTGTTAACTAAAATCAGGAAATGAGGCCCTAGAGAGTGAAAGCACAGATATGATTGCTGAGATGATAAAAGCAGCCGACAAAGAAGAAAAAAATGCAGCTTTGCAAACTTCAACCACACAAACATCATCCGAAAATGTCAGTTCGCAATTCTTGAAAGAATTGAATGAGTTTGAAGAGAGATCTAGGAAAGGAAAACAGATCGAGACATCGGAAGGAAACAAAATAGAAGAAATACAGAAAGAAACCTATGAAGGACCAAGTTTCGATCTGAATATCTCACAAGATGATACACCTACAGATGTAATTCCAGATCTACCATTCCTACAAAACTCTGAAGCTGATATCGAAACACCAAAAACAGTAGGGAGACTAATAGTTAGTCAATCACTGGAGTCAACCATAGCCAATAAACACGTTGAACGTGCAAAAAGAGGAAGGATGTTGGCTGGACCTCTGAAGTCTCCTTACATTCAACGGCAGGTGGTGATGAAGAACAAGATAACTGAAGATGAAAACATAGTTGCGCAGTTTATATTTGCAGCAACCGAGGCAACACAGTAAGAAAAACCTTATATTACTTTAATTTGTCATTAGAAAAATTACATAATGAATATTTTCAGAAACATAGTTTATTACAAAAAATTACGTAATGTGTATTAAAACTTATCTTCCACAGTGACATTGTATTCGAGCCAGAAGATGGGACTCCATTCTTCAAAGTGGTATTTGAATGCTTATACCCTGGGATAACATTATCATCTAATGTTTTGGATGCATGGTCGCATGTGCTGAACCACGACGAGAAGAAAAGAGCTCCGGGTTCACCATTTAGATTGTTTGTTCAAACAAATATTCTGGTATGCTCCTTAGCTTTTTCATGTAATACATAAAATTATAATAACGTAATGGTTATGCTAAAATACGTAATGTATGCTAAATTTACAGCCAAGTGACTGCTTCACGCCTGAGTATGATGATTTAAAGCGAATGGACACCATGACATCGAACTTAAATCTTGCACTTAGCAAAAATGAAATAAAATCAATCAATGAGGTGGATTTGTTGTTCATGCCCATCGTATCTTCGGACCACATATATGTAATATGTTTCAACATGAAGACCCCGAAGATAGAAATACTAGACAACAGCAAGCTTGGAGCGAATAGCAAATATGACAACATCGTAGTGCCATTGGTAAAAAAAAAATATTTTTACTTAATATTATTTTGATGTTAGTTAATTACGTAATGCTTATGATAAAATTACGTAATGTATGCAGAAAGAAGCTTTATGCAACTATATGATGGTCAATGAACACCCCATGACTCCTAAAATGGTAAGTAAAAATCCAGTGAGAGTCCAAATGGAATGGAGAACTTCACATAACAAAATCGATTGTGGGGTGTTCACAATGAGACATATGGAGACTTTCATGAGCACATATAGAAGAAAATGGGTAACTGATTTTCAAAAAGAAGGAGCAGCTCAACAAGTGCAGATTGATGACCTTCGCTACAAATATCTATCAAAAATCCTACTCTCCGATGCCAACAAAAATAAAAATTTAATTGATCGTCTGGCTAGGGAGTTTCATCAAAAGGAATACAGTGAGAAAGCGAAGTACAAGAAGAACTTATTCCAAACTCTAGTGAAAAGACAAAATGATCATGTTTGAAATAGTTTTAATTCCACGTGTCGGAAAATGTCATGATACAATTTAACATTTGGTTTATGTATGACAAAATGTCCTGATACAATTTAACATTTTGCTTGTCACATACTACATTATATGAATGATTATGTATGTTTCTGATTATGTTGAATGATAATGTATGAATGATTATGTATGAAACTGATAATGGTTACCTAACATACAATTACGTAACATACAAAAAACATGTATGATAATGGTTATATGTTAATCATGTATGAAACTGATAATGGTTACCTAACATAAAATTACGTAACATGTGAAAAAAAATGTAAAGTAATGGTTATATGTGAATGATTATGCTATGATACAATTACGTAACATGTCAACTAATTACGTAATGAAATGCAAAAAAACCATATGTGTACAAAAAAATCACGTAACAATGTAAAAAAAAAATGTTTCAATCATCGCAAACTTCATATTCCGAATCTAGACTATTATCCGCATCTGCTTCATTGACGGATTCTTTCCCTTTGTTGTTAGCTGTTGAAGTCCCTTTAAGAACTTCACAGGTGCGCCTATCATGACCACTACCCCCACATACTTTGCAATTTCTTGATCTCTTCCCTGCACGACTAATCGCTTGTTCACGTTTTGATTTAAACCTTTTGCGTGACCCACAACCCTTATTCCTAATACCATGAGGAACACGAACAGCAGCCTCAGTTTGATGTGGAGCCCCAATAATAGCTTGAATAATTTCTTTCTTCTTGGCTGATATCCTCTGAATACCAGCTTCATCTGTCTTCTCTTTCGTCGCTTTTAGCTCGTCTCTAAACAGCTTCAACTTTTCAAAATCAGTAATCAACTTATTAACTACATACTCACTCAAATGCATTATATCACGAACAACATCATTAACACTTTGATGGTCCACATTTTCATCAGTATGCATCACCAACGACAAGCTCGACCGAGAGGGACTATTGCAAATAACATCACTCCTCCAGCGATCAAGAATGTATCTGCTGGGAATTTCATTTATATCACACAACCTTAAAACTAAAAAGGCATGTCGACACAATAAACCATATCGCTCAAAACGCTTGCAAGAACATAAAATTGTCAAATCTTCCAGGTTAAATTTAACCTGCAATACAAAAAAGATCTCCATAAAAAAATAAAATACGTAATGAGGTATATGAAACTGAGAGACTAATTAAATAGGTAATTACGTAATGTCTGTTACAATGATATGTAAAAAATTACGTAACATAGAAAAATAAACTATACATACCTCTATCAAACCGGCACCATACGCAGAACGATCTTTTATTAGAAACGTCCCTATATCTCCTTCATGTGAAAGAAAGACATTTATGCATTTATGCACAGATCCGTAAATTTCTTCTTGGACATCAAAGAAAATACTTCTTGTATATAATTTCGCAGCTTGCACCTCAATAGCATAATCAGTCCAAAAATCCGGTGTTTTATACCTCGTCTCATGATCATTTTTCCTATGAGTATACCTTTGAGATTCCATGGCAGTATCAAAATGACTAATAAACTCAAGAAGCGTTAATTGAGCATTTGAAACTTGACCAAAAAAATGATTTTCACATTCAGATCTTGAAGTAGTACGCATAAGACCTGACATTGGCTCATCGCGATAAAAAGCAGGAATCCACATTGCTCTATTTGAATAAATGTCACACAACCAGTCGTGGTAAAAGAGATTAAAATCAAAAACAAGTTGCTCCCACCCCTTTTCAAACTCTTCTGGTGAAATAGAATCTGTCCAAACAATGTCGCAAATACGCTGTTTAAAATCTTCATTGTTGCATAATGCAGGACCAACCTATAAAAATAACAAAAACACATATTGTTATGAATTTGAATAATCACGTAATAAAAATATGTTATGCAAATAAAAAGCCTTGAAAATCACGTAACATACACAAAATCAAAAAAATCATATCATAAAAAAAAATCACGTAATATACCTTATCAAAAATACGTAACATATAAAAAAATCAAAAATCATAGCAAAAAATGACATATACCTTATCAGCAACCTTTTTCATGATGTGCCACATGCACAATCTATGCCTACTATTTGGTAAAACTGATGCAACTGCTTGTTTTATAGCAGGATCTTGATCGGTAACTACAACAAGCGGTTCTTTACCAAAACACTTCTTGAAACAAGTTAACAGCCATGAGTAGGATTCAATTGTCTCTGAACTCAGCAATCCAGCACCTAAAGTTATATTGTTGCAGTGATTATCGATACCGGTAAATGGAACAAATACCATCTTGTATCTAAAAAAGAAAAAAAATTTAAGTAAACTGAAATAATTACGTAAAATGAATAACATAATTACGTAATGAACTTACTTGTTAGAATTGAAAGTAGCATCGAATGAAACAACATCACCAAAAACTTTATAACTTCTTTTTGCATGCTCATCAGCCCAAAATAATCCAGTTAACTGTCGTTTAGTGTCATGACTATACTCAAAATAAAAATCAGGAAGAAAGTCCTGCTTCTTCTGCAGCATATTAACTACCATATCCGCATCATACTCACCAATATATAAGTTCAAATCCCTTTTAAAATTTTTGAAATCTGCAGCAGTAGCACCAACTTGTTCAAAACCACCATAAATCGTCCTCATTAGATTAAAAGCCTTAACTGGACCCATGTTTACTTTGGACATATTGCACAACACTTGCATTTGTTGATATGTCAAATTACGTGATGATGGAAGAAATTGCATATCTTCTGGAGAAACCAAAAAATGGTTATGCTCTTCAACAAACTTTGAAACTTTAAAATTTTGTCCATTCTCTGACGAAAAAACTATATGAGCATTACAACCTGTTCTCTGCGATGGTTTATTCCTACTTTTAGCATTTTGAAGACTATCAAACGCTTTACAAGGTTTGAATCCTTCCTTTGAACAAACCAAATGCTTCAACTTAAGAATCTCACCATGAACATATTGACCTCCTTTGCGAACACTAAATCCAGCATTTTTTGCATATGTCACATAAAACTCATACGCATGATCAATCGATGGAAATACCATATCAACACATGGCGTCATAGAGGAGGCAACTTGTGGTTTATAAACTGTTGAAACAGCCTGAGTAGAACTACTTTCACCTCTATCATTGAAAATAAAACCTGAAATCACGTAATAACTATTAACACAGTAACATAAAAAATGCCTAATAAAAGCATAAAATATAATAACGTAATGAAATAACGTAATGAAAGTTACGTAACATGAATATAATAAAAACAAAAAAAAAACACGTAAAAATGTGGCATTGTGATATGAAACAAACAAAAACACAAAAAAAAAAAAAAAACGTAAAAACTATCATTAATACAAAGAAATCAATAAAACTAAGAACACATAACAAAACTAAGAACAAATAACGTAATGCTTCCATAAAAATAGAAAAACAACGTACAATCAATAAAAAAAAAGCTGAATTTAATTCAAATTCTACTAAAATAGAAAAACAACGTACAATCAATAAAAAAAAGCTGAAATCACGTAATAACTATTAACACAGTAACATAAAAGATGAATTTAATAACAAAACTAAGAACAAATAACGTAATGCTTCCATAAAAATAGAAAAACAACGTACAATCAATAAAAAAAAGCTGAATTTAATTCAAATTCTACTAAACAGAAAACGAAATCATTAAAAAGAAAGCAATCGAACAACACATTACGTAATAGATAGCTCAAATTATACCTGCACAATCATTATTCACAGACATCTTTAATGAATGAATAAAGGAAAAATCGTTTGGAGATATAATCGAAAGAGAATGAGCTGATTTATGATTGAATGAACTGATTTATGATTGATTTATACTGAATTCAAAATCTAAAAACAGAGTAAAATACGAATTTGAAATCTGATCCTTTTATAAAAGATATGGGTTTTAAATATCGAGTAAAATGACGATACTACCCTTCAAGAAAACGCGCAGAAGCCTTCGCACGCTTCGCACGTTTTTTAAACTTTTTATTTGAACCGATCCCTATATATATATATATATATATAGGGTAGAGATAAAATGAAAACCTTCTTGAGTTGAGAAAACCTTTGAAAACCTATGTAAAAAAACATTATTTTTTTTTTATGAAAAAATAACTAATGTAAAATACATGTTTTTAAGCATTTTAGACAAGATTATTGGCTTCATGTGGAACCTAAAAAAAGCGAGGAACCATGCCTTTTTAATAAAAAAACGTGGGTTTTGGTTAACGAACTGATTTTGGTATAAATTCAATTCAAACCATGTTTAAATGTAAAAATTTATCGTCTTGGATGATGGATCTTTAGCATTTTAATTTCGTGTGTATAGAACCAATCAATGTCAAATTTGGTTGAGATTTGAGGGTTATAAATGTGTTTGGAGTATTGATCATCGTTTTGATCGTTTTTCTCTAATTCAATCGTTAAAAATGTGTTAGTGATTGAGCTCATTCATTGAAGGTTTTACTTATTAAGTTCATTTGCTTGAGAAAATTAGTAATTAAGCTCATTCATTTAACTTTTAAAAGTCTAGTGATTGAGCCACGTCTAAATACTCATTCACTAAGAATGTCATTTAGTTCTTCCACACCTAAGAGTAAGATCATCCTGAAGAGAGAAAAGGTTGTGTGTGTATGTGTGTGTGATTAAGGCCGGTGTAGATGTTGATGTAAACACCTTCAGTATTGATGAATCTATGTCACTTCGTTCCTTAACGTTTATTTTTGCCAATTTTGTTTATCTTTTATCCAAACACACTGTTTTGCACCATAGTCAATCAGATCTAAAGTCAAATCTTGGACTTACAAAATACAACACCTGTTAAAAATATAACAGGAATTATATAGTTTTGGATATTATTGTTATATTTTTCTCTCATACACTTTTATGTTTGTTTGGTTTACATGTTTTATGTTGTGAGAATTAAAAGTCCAGAAGAAGAGTTCGTGGCCCAGTTGAGTATTGCTGTTCAAGAGTCCAAGAAGCAGGCCCAGCTAACTAGTCCAGTTCGTGTTTAAGTTCAGCCCACATGTGAAGTCCAGTAGCTGTTGTGTTTTTATTCAGATGAGAGGATTGCCAACGTGGCAATCCCCAGTCCTTATTACATACCAAGAGTGGACGTTCCAGATTTGGTGTGGATGTGTTTCTTTTTATTCATCCAACGGTGATCTGAGGTTCGGGTGTGTTTGTTACCGAACCTCATCTGTTCCCTATATAAAGGGTGTCTCGTGCATTGGAGCAGAACTTTACGAGTCATCAGTCTTTGATCGTCTTCATTCTCTCTCTAGTTATTAGGGTTTATATTCAGGATCATATGTCAATGATCTTTGAATTAGTTTGTATTGTCTATTGATCATCTGTTAATGATCATAGGTTAGATTGTGAGCTGATCATCTGTTAATGATCTGGTGTTGATCTGGTCTTTTATTGTGTTTGTTTTGTGATCAGATCTTAGTTTGTTTCTTGTAAAAGTCATTTAGTTTTCCAGTAAATCATTGAGTTGTTTTCTTTGTTGACTCTGATTCACCATTTTTGACATGGTATCAGAGCTATAGGCTCCTGTTGTTTCATCTTCCGTGTTCCTTTTAGGGTTTGATTTGAGCTCTTGTGAGTCTTGACAATATTGGGGTTCTTGTTCCGGATTGTGTTCATTGTTGATTCAAGACATCAATCCTCTGGATTATCCTAGATCTGAAGTTCATCATCAGATCTAGGGTTTGGGAATCTTAATCTGCTGATAAAGCTGGACTCTGGTGGATCTTGGAAGCTATTTTTTCTTGCTCTCTGACTCGTAACCCTAAGTGAAGGTTACGAGTTACGAGTTTTTGGCGAAACCCTAACTTGGGTCCCCTCGGTGAGATTGTTCCTTTTCTGTTCTTTAGTTGTTAAAGGTTGTGTCTAGGAGCATTGACCGGGTTAGGTGGACCGGTATTGGCTCATTATTTGGTTATTTGTCTCTGTGTTGTTGATTAATACTGTAGGACTGTCACTCTCTGTTATAACTCGTTTTAGACTCCCCTGTTAAGACATGTCCAGGCACCTTTGAGTGATGACCCTGGAATCTTGATCACTGGCAGGGTTTCGTCTAATACTTGTTTGAGTGTGACATTTCTATTGTTACTGTTTTCTCTTGTGTGCTTGTGGTTGATTTGAATCTTGTGTGTTTATCATTCTGCAATCATGTCTGATCATGAGAATGATATTAATACTAGTTCAAGTGAAGGTAGAGAGAGACTTGGAGGAGCTACTCTTATCAGTAAGCTTGACTCAAGTGATCCTCTCTATCTTCATGCTAGTGATTCTGCTAATATGACTATCATAAGTGTAAAACTTAAAGGGACAGAAAACTATACTATTTGGTCAAATGCCATGATTCTTGCTTTACAAGTAAAAAATAAGTTGGGTTTTATAAATGGTGAATGCATTAGGTCTATGGATGATCCTGTTCTAGGAAAACAATGGGATCGTGTAACTCTGTGGTTTTAACCTGGATTTTAAACTCTGTATCAGAAGAATTGTATATGGGTCAAGTATATTCTAGACTTGCTTCTGATGTTTGGAAAGACTTAAAAGAAACCTATAATAAAATTGATGGGTCAGTAATATTTGATACTTATCAAAAAATAAATCACTTTAATCAAAATGGTATGGCTGTTGCTGAGTATTATCATAAGTTGCACATAATGTGGCAACAATTAGATCAAATGTTGCAATTACCTGCGTGTACATGTGAAGCTGCTAGACAGTTCAATGACTTTAGTCATTTAATAAAACTGATGCAGTTTTTAATGGTCTTGATACTGTTTACAGTTCTGTTAGGACTAGTTTGTTGATAAGGGATCCTTTACCAACAGTAAAGGAAGCCTTCTCAATTGTTTCAAGAGAAGAGTCACATAGAAGTTCAAATATTGTTATAAATAAAGAACAAGGTCCTACTGTGGGATATTTTGCTAAATCCAGTTTATCTGTTTCAAATAAAAAGAATGCTAGGATTAGTAATCAAAATCCAAATCTAAAGTGTTCACATTGTAATAAAATAGGACACACCATGGATAAGTGTTTTGAAATAATTGGATATCCTGCATGGATGAAAAATAAAACTGGTTTTAACAAAAGAAATGTTTCTAGTAACAATGTCTCTAGTAGTACTCCTCTTGAAACTGAAACTAAGAATTCTATAACTACTTTAACTCCTGATCAGGTGTCACAATTGCTCAGTCTATTAGGTAAGAAGACTGATGAAGCTACAACTAGCTGCAACTCTGCAGGTAGGTCATGTAACTTCTTCTGTTCTGCAAGTAATACCAAACCTGTATTTTCTTTTGCTAATGTCCATGAATTATTTAGAAAGTTAGGATGGATAACTGATTCTGGTGCCAATCAGCACATGGTTATGAATGCTGATTGTGTTATTAATCAAATTAATGTTAGTGACCTAAATATAAAAGTTAATCACCCTAATGGTACAAGTGCAAAGGTTACCACAATAGGAGATGTTAGATTAACTGATGAAGTCACATTGTTTGATGTCTTTGTGGTTCCTGACTACTGTGTCAACTTGCTGTCAGTACATAAACTTGCTAAAGATAGCAAATTAGATGTGTTATTTAATGAAAATAATTGTTACATACAGGATTCTTTAACCAAGAGAGTCCTTGTGACTGGTAGTCAAGTAGATGGATTGTATTTCTGTGGTGAGTCTTCTGTGTTCTCTGGAATGTGTTGTAATAGCTTTGAGATTAAAAATTTGTGGCATGCTAGGCTAGGTCACCCATCTGATGTAGTAATGAAGGTTTTAAAACATGATATTAACCTGAACTCTATAAAAATAGATAGTGATAAACCTTGTGAAACATGTCACAAAGCTAAACAACATAGGGAACCATTCCCTCTAAGTGACCACAAAACTACCTGTTTAGGTGAACTTGTTCACTTAGATGTTTGGGGTCCATATAGGGTTAAAAGCAGGGAAGGTTTTAGGTATTTTTTGACAATAGTAGATGATTATACCAGAACTGTTTGGGTATACTTGATGAGGTTTAAAGATGAAGTTTTTCAAAACATTTTACATTTCTTAGCCATTGTCAAAACTCAGTTCAAAAAGATAGTAAAAACCTTTAGAACAGACAATGGAACAGAATTTATGAATAATAACTTTAAAGATTTGGTAAATAAAAATGGAATACTACATCAGTCCTCATGTGTGTATACACCCCAACAGAATGGAATAGTTGAACGGAAACATAGACACTTGCTAAATGTTGCAAGAACTCTTATGTTTCAAAGTAATTTACCTTTAACTTTTTGGTCTGAAAGTATTCTTACTGCTGCTTATTTAATAAACAGGACACCTTCTTCAGTCTTAAATGGTAGGTCACCTTATGAACTTGTGTATGGTTTTAAGCCCTTGTATAGTCACTTGAAGGTCTTTGGGTGTTTATGTTTTAGTACAGTGTTAAATGAAAGTGATAAATTTAACATACATGCAAATAAATGTGTTTTAATTGGGTATTCAAATGAAAAAAAGGGATATAAGTTGTGGAATCTTGATTTAAAACAAATAATTTTTTCAAGAGATGTAAGGTTCTATGAAACAGTTTTTCCTTTTAAAGAACCAAAGATTTTAAAAGATTTAGATTCCACTGTTTATGAAAATATAAATCAATTAAACTTTTTTGACTCATTTGAGTCTCAAACTAACACACACCCAAATGATCTAGATGGTCCCGATGATGAAGCAAGGGCAACACAAAAATCTGACTATCATGGGCTTCAGCAGCCTGTTGATAGTACAGACACTACTCCTGGTAAGGCTGATGATCAGCAACCAGGTAGTGCTGAAACCAACACTGGTAGGGCTGAGGGTGATAGTTTAGATAATGATGAAATTAACCTGTCTGAGGGACATCCATCATCTAGTAATCATCCATCTGTGGTTAGGAAATCTAGTAGACAGTCTAATCTTCCTAGGAAGTTTAGTGATTTTGTTGTGGAAGGCAAGGTTAAGTATGGTTTAGAAAATGTGGTTAACTATTCTAAACTGACTGCTGATAATTTTTGCTTTGTGTCTATGTTAAACAAAAGTGTTGAACCAAGCTTCTATTATGAGGCTTGTAAAGACCCGAGTTGGGTAAATGCAATGAATGAGGAAATAGAAGCCCTTAATAGGAACCATACTTGGGAACTTGTTAGTTTACCCAAGGATAGAAAAGCAATAGGGTGTAAGTGGATTTATAAAATAAAATATAAATCCACTGGAGAAGTTGATAGATACAAGGCTAGACTTGTAGCCAAAGGCTACAGTCAAAGAGAAGGTTTGGATTTTGATGAAACCTTCTCTCCCGTAGTCAAAATGATTACTATAAGGTGTATTTTGACTATTGCAGTTCAAAATAACTGGCCTTTGTTTCAACTTGATATTAATAATGCTTTTCTATATGGAGATTTGTTTGAGGATGTTTATATGAAACTTCCTGAAGGGTATTTTTCTAAAAATGACACTAGAGTGTGTAAATTGAAAAAATCATTGTATGGTTTAAAGCAAGCCCCAAGAATGTGGAATGCTAAGCTTGTTAGTGTGTTGCTTGAATTAGGATTTATTCAAAGCAAGTGTGATCATAGCATGTTTGTTATGAAAACTGAAAAAATATTTTGTGTGTTACTTGTTTATGTGGATGACATAATTCTGACCGGAAATAATGTAGAATTTATAGAATATGTTAAAACATATTTTAAATCCAAGTTTCTCATTAAAGACTTAGGATCCCTTAAATATTTTCTAGGAATAGAAGTACTTAAGACTAGTGAAGGATTATGCTTGAATCAGAGAAAATATTGCATTGAGTTACTTGCTGAATATGGAATGACTGGTTGTAAGCCTGTTAAATGTCCAATAGAACCAAATCATGTCATTACAAATCTGTGTAATGACAAAAGTGAAAGTTTGGTTGACATAACAAGCTATCAGAGACTTATTGGTAAACTTATTTACCTGTCTCATACTCGACCAGATATAACATATTCTGTGCATGTTCTCAGTCAATTCATGCATAAACCCACTAAAGCTCATCTCATAATAGCTATGAGGGTACTTCGATATCTTAAACAGGCTCCTGGGAAGGGCATACACATAAAACAGTCTTCAGCTCTTGAGTTGGTTGGTTATGCCGACTCAGACTGGGCTAAGTGTGTGCAAACCAGGAAGTCCGTTACTGGATATTGTATATACTTAGGGGATTCATTAGTTGCTTGGAAAAGTAAAAAGCAGTCCACCATTTCTCGATCCACAGCAGAAGCTGAGTTTCGATCCATGTGTACTGCGACATGTGAGATCATGTGGCTGATAAATCTACTTAGTGAACTGAATGTCAAGGTAACTCTTCCTGTGAATTTGTTTTGTGATAATTCAGCCGCTTTGGCAATAGCGGCTAATCCTGTTTTTTACGACAAAACGAAACATTTCGAACTTGATCTTTTTTTCTTGAGAGATCAGATATCTAAAGGATGTATTAAAACAGAACACATCAAAACTGAGAAACAAATTGCAGATATATTTACAAAAGGGTTAAACATTTTACAACATGAACAAATCTGCAGTTGGCTTAATATGATTGATGTGTTTGGCAATAAAAGTGAGGGGGTGTTAAAAATATAACAGGAATTATATAGTTTTGGATATTATTGTTATATTTTTCTCTCATACACTTTTATGTTTGTTTGGTTTACATGTTTTATGTTGTGAGAATTAAAAGTCCAGAAGAAGAGTTCGTGGCCCAGTTGAGTATTGCTGTTCAAGAGTCCAAGAAGCAGCCCAGCTAACTAGTCCAGTTCGTGTTTAAGTTCAGCCCACATGTGAAGTCCAGTAGCTGTTGTGTTTTTATTCAGATGAGAGGATTGCCAACGTGGCAATCCCCAGTCCTTATTACATACCAAGAGTGGACGTTCCAGATTTGGTGTGGATGTGTTTCTTTTTATTCATCCAACGGTGATCTGAGGTTCGGGTGTGTTTGTTACCGAACCTCATCTGTTCCCTATATAAAGGGTGTCTCGTGCATTGGAGCAGAACTTTACGAGTCATCAGTCTTTGATCGTCTTCATTCTCTCTCTAGTTATTAGGGTTTATATTCAGGATCATATGTCAATGATCTTTGAATTAGTTTGTATTGTCTATTGATCATCTGTTAATGATCATAGGTTAGATTGTGAGCTGATCATCTGTTAATGATCTGGTGTTGATCTGGTCTTTTATTGTGTTTGTTTTGTGATCAGATCTTAGTTTGTTTCTTGTAAAAGTCATTTAGTTTTCCAGTAAATCATTGAGTTGTTTTCTTTGTTGACTCTGATTCACCATTTTTGACAACACCAAAAGAATAATTTACGAATAAAAAATTAAAACGTATACAAATCAAAGGCATGGAAAACTTATTTTGAACACAAAATAACAAAACTAGGCTGTTATCGTGTCTGGGCTTTATATGCAAAGAATTGGCCTTGATATCAGCATGTGGGCCGCATCAGGGCTGCTCCTTCTCCTTTCTCGCTGGGCTTCAACCAATTTGACTTCTACTTCACAGTTTGTTAATTTAAGAATTTTTTTTTCTCCACGTAAGTTTACTTTCCAAATATTTTTTACTTTAATATTATTATTATTATTATTATTATTATTATTATTATTATTATTATTATTATTATTATTATTATTATTATTAATCGAACTCAATGTTCACGTCTTGATTATTTTCTCTTCATTTTAACTCCTTTCTTCACGAACACCTATAAAACATTACATAAATAAATAAATAACAAATAAAACGACACTTAACGTATAAAAACCTAATTAAATAATGTACAAAATACACCGAATAAGAGATGACAATTCTTCCTCGCTATTTATCGGACCATTCCCCGCTTTTATTAGCTACCACACACCATTGGACTTTGGTCTGATTCCCTTTAAGTTCTATAGCTCAGAGCTGGAAGTGACGGGATTCGGCGCGGATGTGAAAAAGTTGTTATGAGTCCTTTAGCTTTACGAGACCTCTAGACAATTAGGCTTGTTTTAGTGATGACAATTCTGCTTGTTTTCACAGTCATAAAGAGTAGAATTGTCATCAATAAGCTTCATGGTTATTGCCACTTGGTCATAGACTAGTGGTAGCACAAAAGTGCCTGGGAGAAACAATCCAGGTTCGAACCTGATAGTGGACGAAAAATTAGGGTGAAAGAATTGGCTGTTAAAAAAAGCTTCATGGTTATTACTTTATTGATGTTTGGTGCATTAAGCCAAATTGAATAAAAAAAAACTTTTAACTTCTTTACAAATAGGTTCAAAGAGACCACGGTAATCAGGCCCAAAGTTTAACATACCAACATTTGAAAATTTATGACATAACAATCCCTTCTTCTTATATTTGATTTCTCATGTGGCGAGGTTAAACGTGCGGTCTGGGAATGTGGGATGATAAGGCCCCAAGACCCGATGGTTTTAGTTTTAGGTTCATCAAACATTTTTGGAAGTATTTAAAGACAAATTTCAGTAATTTGATGAACCATTTCCATGCGATAGAGTCTATTTGTTACGGATGTTCCTCCTCTTTTATTGAACTTATACCTCAGTGAAATGACTCAACGAGCTTCAACGATTATAGATCAACAAAACTTCTTGTACTATTAGCAAAGTGACTTCGAAGGTTTTAGGGAATCGTCTCAAGCTTGTCTTGCCCTCAATTATTTATGATTCGCAAACTACCTTCTTAAAGGATAGAAACATTATCAACATCCCATTGATATTTAATAAAATCATCTCTTGGATTAAGAAGAAAAAAATCCAAGGCGTTCTTGTTCAAGATTGATTTCGATAAGGATTTTGACCGCATATCATGGAGTTTTACTATATCTATCCTAAGACAAATGGTGTAATTGGATTGTGAGTGTCCTTAAATTGGCACGTTCGTTGGTAGTTGTAAACGGATCACCAACTTTTGAGTTTCAATTTCAAAGGGGGGCGAGACAGGGAGACCCCTTATTGTTTATAATTGGGATGAAAGCTCTTTCGTGCATGATTATAATGGCGTGTGAGGCGGGTATATTCCAAGGTTTAAAATGCCCAAACGAAGGCCCATAAATCTCCCATCTATTGTTTACGACGATGCTTTACTTATGGGGGATTGGTCACACTCGGACGCATAAACCAAGGCTAGAATCCTTAATTCCTTTTTTCTTGTTCCGGGTCTTTGTATTAATATCCAGAAATTGCAACTTTGTGGTGTGGGGGTTTGCGATTCTTAAGTGCGCACTTTAGCATCTATTCTCTATGTTAAAGTTGATAAGTTCCCCTTTAACTAATTGGGATTATTGGTTGGCGCAAATACTCATCGTGTAGCCGACTGATCAGCAGTCATAGATAAATTTGACGCCCGTCTATCATTATGGAAATATTCAGTTCTATCAACATACGCGAGGAAGGTTAAATCTTCTTAAAATGGTACTTGAATCGCTCTCCACATTATTTTTTGCTTTACAAACCCCGCCGAAAATTATTGAATGTCTAGAGGCGAAGAGAAAATGTTTCTTTGGGAGAAAACACATGAGCGAAAAAAAACAGATAAGTTGGGGAAGGATTACAGGCCTATAGCGCCGAAAGAGGTGGGGGTGGGCTTAGTGTTAACACCATTACATGATTCCAATATCGCATTATTAACCAAATGGTGGTGGAGATTCAAAACTGTAACAATTTCTCTATGGAGGCAACTCATTATTTCTTTTCATAGCTCAAAACACACTTGAAATGTACCCCTTACTTGAAAGGATTATCGGGTACTTGGAACACCATATCAAGGCTACAAAATCACCTTGCAAACTCTTATACAAATCTAGGCAATTTAATCAAAGGTGGTGTTGGTAGAGGTAAGAGTATACAGTTTTGGATAGATTCTTGGGCAGTTACTCGACCTCTCAAAGATCTATTTCCAAACTTGTTTATGATAGAAAAGAAGGACCCCCCCGGAGGACTATTAAAAGAAGCTCAATAATAATATTACATGGTTATGGCGATGGAAAAGGCCACCGAACACTACAAAGGAAGTTTCAGAGTTTGGGGAATGGCAAAGAATAATCCAACAATTTGCTTTATCTAAAGTAGAAGATAAGTGGATTTGGATCAAGGATCCTCAGGTAAATTCTCAGTTCCATCTATTAAATCCATCCTTTTTAATGCCCCCTTCACTTCCTATTTGTTTTTGATGGATTGGAACAATTGAGTCCTTAAAAGGATCAACATCTTCAAGTGGAAAGTACAAATGAATCGGTTGCCTACACATGAAGCTTTGGCAATGAGAAATGTACAAATTTGGAATGTCCTCTTTGTGGTGAATACACAGAAAATACTGACCATCTCTTCATTTCTTATAATTACACCGCAACTATGATACGATAGTTTGTTTCGAGATGGTGTGGGTTGCCACCTATATTTGCTTTTCTGATAAGAGAGTTGCTTACTATCCATAAGTCATGTGGCCTCAATTACAAAAAAAAAAAAAAGTGCAAGATTAAGCAAGATAATCATGTTGGCTTGTTAGTGTGCTACCAAAGATCATGGAAGACATTAGATCGATTGGATATTTATGAATAAAAAATAGGTCTAATCTTAATACTTTTACCTAAAATGATTGGTGTAATTTTCTTTTATAATTGTTTGTTCTTTGTGACACCAACGCTCTCTATGGGAACCCTAACCGCCGTGGAGAGCACCGGCAATCATCAAATGTTCATCGGGATTCTGATGATTTCTCTTCGAGAACAACCTTCTACATAACAAACTTTTCTGATCGGGTAACAGGACTGAAGCTTCGCGAGGCCTTTCGGCCTTTCGTTAAGGTAACGGATGCATGGGTTCCTCGTCGACGGAGTATCAAGGGTAAAGTGTTTGGTTTTGTACGGTGTGAGAAGCTGCCTGATCCTTATGAGGTTTTACCGGAGTTAAACGAGATAACCATTATGGATGCAAGGATCTCTGTTTCACTCGCTTTGTTCGATAGGTTCCATAAGAAGCTACCGTATGGAGAAGACGTGGTGGTGAATAAGGCTTGGGTTCCAAAAGAGAAGAATGTTATGGAAGAGAACTTTCCGGCCATGACTACGGTTTATGGTTCTGCTTCTGGGTCCCGGAAGGTGTTACAAATAGACGTTGAGGTGCTTTGTATCCAAAGCATTCGATTGGCAGGGCGATAGTTGGTGTTTCGGATTCTATTGTTAAACTTAGATCGGTAAAAAAGATGTTGGCTTTGGCTGGGTTCGATGAGGCTGCGGTTTCTTATCTAGGTGGTGTGTCTGTTCTAGTCACTTTCCGTGACGCTACCCAGATGCACGTGTTTTTAAATGAGAAGCAGCAATGGTGGAAGGAAACGTTTGTCTCGGCTACGACATGGTCGGGACAAAACATTCCTTTTGATCGTATTGCGGTTTTGAAGGTTGTTGGCTTGCCTGTTCTTGCTCGGGAGGGTGTAGTTTTTGACATGGTTGGTGGTTTGTTTGGCAAGGTGGTGTGGCCATCCGAATTTTCTTGGCTTGGGATTGATAATGCTATTGGTTATGCTCATGTCCTTACGAGTAGTACTTCAATAATTGATGAAGAAGTTTCGGTTGTCTGGAAGGGCAAAGGATACAATGTTTGGGTTGTTGAAGAAAATTCGGTTTGGATTTCGGAGTTTGAGTCGGCCCCGTTGGTTGAAAAAGACGATGAGATGGAGGAAGGTGAAATTAGAGATCCAATCCCGGATGATCACTCGGTGCCGGTGTTTGAGGATCATGGTCAGAAATCTCCGATCGATGTGGTTGACCGGGATGATACAGAGTTAATGCAACCGGAATCTCAGCCTACAATTCAGGAAGGAAATGCGGAAATTTTGCATGGAGTTGAAGACTTTCCTAATGAAGTTTTGCATGAGGTTCCCGCCCAAGGTTCAAATCATCATTTGGACTCGGGGTTGGGCCATGATAATGAGACGGTATTGCCTGTGGGCCCACAAATGGATAATGAATTGCATGTGGGCTTAGAAGATGTGGGGACTCCTATTGGGCCGGTCTTGTCTGGGCCTAATATGTTTAATTTGGGAAAAGCGTCTGAGACATTTAAGAGTAGAAAGAGATCTCGATTGTTCTTCCACAATTCTCCTGAAGATGTTGAAACTTATTCTCGTCTGTCAGAGTCTGCTGCTCGAATTAACTCACATGTTTGTCCGGATCTTAACATTGGTAGTGTAGAAGAGGTGTTTGATGGGGTGGAGGTTAGTACGGCACAGCTGAATCCGGCTGTTATGGAAGAGGAGCCGGCCACTCTGGTGGAGTTGGTTCCTGTGGATGGTCTGGTTAATGGCGATGATGACGTTAGTATAGAGGCAAAGCAGATTAATGATGAGGTGGACGCTACGGTTCGTGTCTGTGATCTTGTGGGGATAAATCTCCAATCTTTTGTTGGTTCGATTGCTGAAGAGGTGATTTCGGAAGTCGGTATCGCTGGTTGTTAATGAATTATCTATCCGTGAAAGTTCGTGGGATTCGTAGGGCAGGAAAGGTGGACTGGATTCGTGGTTTAAAATCGGCACATGGTGTGAATTTTGTGGCTTTACAGGAGTCAAAGCTTTCAGCTCCTTCTTCTTGGTTTCTGTAAAAAATGTGGGGTAATTCTACTTTTAATTTTGATTTTGTTGATTCGGATGGTGCTTCGGGTGGTTTGGTTTCATTATGGGATCCGGCATGTTTTAGTCTAACTGGCGTTTTAAAGTCGAAACATGTTCTTGTGTTATCTGGTCTTTTGGTGCATGAGGGTCTCCATGTGAATATTGCTAATATTTATGCCCCGAATGATCCTGCTGGTCGTCGGGTTCTGTGGAATGAGTTGTTGTTATACAGAAGGTCGTTACAAGGTCTCTGGATAATGATGGGGGACTTCAATGAGGTTAGGGTAGTTGCGGAAAGGGTTAATTCAGAATTTTTTCCGCAGCAGGCGGCTTTGTTTAATGATTTTATTATGGACGCTGAACTTTTCGAGTATAATATGGGTGGTAACAAATATACGTATATGTCTGGGAAGGGGGATAAGTTGAGTAAATTGGATAGAATTCTGGTTTGTAAAGATTTTATGATGAAATGGCCTGCTGCGAGTGTTACGGTATTGTCTAAGGCTCTCTCGGATCATAGCCCGATTCTGGTTACACTTAAGAGCACTGATTATGGACACATTCCGTTCAGATTTTATAATTCTTGCCTGTTATGCCGGGTTTTGTAGAGTTTGTGAATTCTATTTCAGGTTGTTTTGTGTGCTCGGGGCCCGCTGATTTTTTCTTAGCTGCAAAATTTAAATGGCTGAAGGGCAGGATCAGGTTGTGGGTGGATGCGGAGCGGAAAAGATTAAATGCTAAATTATTGGATTGTTGGAAAATTGTTGATGAATTAGAAGGCATTGCTAATAATCGGCTTCTTTCCGAGGATGAATTGGCTAAGCGGGCAGATGCCAAAAAAGCGTTGTATGAAGAAGAACGGTTGAAAGCCATGGATGCGAAGCAAAAATCTCGGGCTAAATGGGCAATAGATGGGGACGAGAATTCAAAATATTTTCATGGTATCATTAGACTAAACTCGGCCAACAATAGAATTCATGGTATTAAAAGCGATGGTGTATGGATTGCTGAGCCTAATCTGGTCAAAGACAAAATAGCGTCCTTCTTTGCTGATAAATTCAGCCAACCTAATCGGGTTATGCCGCAGTTTGTGTGCCCAGCTGTGAAACGGTTGTCTGATGAGGCTGTGCAGTCTTTGGAGGCTCCGTTTACCTTGGAAGAAATCTCTACTGCCGTTTGGAGTTGTGATGGAGATAAGGCGCCGGGACCGGACGGGTTCAATTTCTCTTTTGTTAAGAAATTCTGGCAGATTTTGAAGCAGGATTTCCTGAGATTATTTGAAGAGTTTTATGCAAAAGGGTGTTTAAGTGAAGGTATTTTCTCGGCATTTATAGCACTTATTCCAAAAGGTCGGAATCAAGACACACTTTCAGACTATCGTCCGATCAGTCTTGTTGGGATATTGAATAAAGTGGTGTCTAAAGTTCTGGTGAACCGTCTGCGGCCTGTCATGCATCACCTTGTGTCCGAGGAACAAACGGCATTTTTAAGTGATCGGAATATTCTTGACGGTCCACTGATTCTTAATGAAACTATTGCATGGCTGAAAAAAGTGCATTTATCTGGGATGATGTTTAAAGTGGATATAGCGAAAGCCTATGATTCATTATACTGGGATTACTTGGATGAATTATTGGGTCAAATGAATTTTTCATCCAAATGGCGGGGATGGATTATGTCCATAGTTTGTAATTCTCGGGCTTCAGTTCTGGTTAATGGCTCGCCTACCTATGAGTTCTCATGTCGCCGCGGGCTTCGGCAAGGCGATCCTCTTTCCCCGTTCCTATTCATCCTTGCTATGGAGGGCTTGTCTTGTATAATTAAAAAGGCGTGTCGGGCGGGAGCTTATCATGGCATTCGGGTTGGTGGTACGGGTCCCCTGATTTCTCATTTTATTTATGCGGATGATGTGGTATTTTGTGGTGAATGGTCCAAGTTCAATGCACTAAATCTTAGACGCCTCCTTCGGGGCTTTTTCTTGATTTCGGGGTTGAAGGTTAGTGCATCCAAGAGTACGTTATATGGGGTGGGGGTGGAAGACAGTGACATTGTGGAGATGGCTTCGGTGTTAAAGTGTATTCCGGACCATTTTCCTTTTACGCATTTGGGTGTCCCAATAGCCTGTAATATGAATTTGATTCGTAATTGGGAGCCGGTCATTGCAAAAGTAAAAAAACGGCTTTCGAGTTGGAAGGCAAAAACCTTATCTTATGGTGGCCGGATAACGTTGCTAAAAGCTGTCTTGAGTTCACTTCCACTTTATTTTTTTTCATTATTCCGGGCCCCTATTCAAGTGATTAACACCTTAGAGAAGCTGAGACGTAAATTTTTCTGGGGTGGTACGGAGGATGTTGATAAAATGAGTTGGATTGCTTGGGAAAAAGTGGTGGTGCCGGAAAAATACGGGGGTCTCGGGTTAGGTTCGCTTAGAGACGCCAACTTGGGCTTATTGTCTAAGTGGTGGTGGCGTTTTAAGACGGATCATAACTCCTTGTGGCGTAACGTAATCTGGGCTGTTCATGGTAATGGCCGCGGCTGGAATGTTCTTCCCAGTAAGATTTCGATTGCTGGAACTTGGAAGCAGATTTCTTCAGTTCCGAATATTATGCAGGGGATGAATATTGATATATATAGTGTGTTGAAAGGAAATTTGCGTGATGGGTCGCAGATTCTATTTTGGTATGATTGGTGGATATCGAATGAGCCTTTGATGATAAAATTCCCCTTGATTTTCGCCCTTGATGTGAACCGGAAGTGTTTTATAGCGGACAAGTTACTGCCAGAAGATAATGGTGCTGTTCGGTTTAAATGGCAGTGGCGTCGGGCAGTTTTTTCGCAAGATGAACAGCAACAGTTTAATGCTTTGCTGCTGTTACTGTATGGGGCTGAATTGTTGACTGGCCCGGACACGTGGACATGGTCCATCGGTGGTTCGGTTGGTTTTTCCGTCAAAGCATTACGGCAATGTCTGTTTGAAGTTCGAAATCAGCTTCTGGCGACTACATATGAATGGTGTAATTGGGTTCCACGTAAAGTGAGTATTATCGCTTGGCGAGCTTTCTTGGATAGACTTCCTACAGCTGAAGCCTTGGTAAAACGGAATATTCAAGTGGATTCGCAGGTTTGCAAGCTCTGCCAACAATCTGTGGAGACGGTTGATCATCTTTTTACAGGTTGCTCGGCGATCTCTGTGGTATGGCAGGTCCTTTTTGTATGGTGTAAGGTGCCGAATGCTTTCGCTTTTCATGTTTCGGACCTTCTTCAATTACATCGTTCGGCATGGAATGATAAGCGCGTTCAGAAGGTATTGTATGGGATTATTCTCACGGCATTCTGGAGCATTTGGAGGGCGAGGAATGATTGCATCTTTAACCAGAAACAACTTGAGGTTCGAAAATTAGTGGAAGAGATAAAAATAATGAGCTATCTGTGGATTACGAACCGTGGGAAAATGGCGAATATGACTTGGGCCGATTGGTGTTCCTTTGACACTCGGAAAATGGTGTAAGGCCTGTTTGTTTTTTTTTTATTGTTTCGGACTGTTTATTTTTTCGAATTTCTGGTTGTATTCTCGGACTTTTTCTACTAGCACCTTGCTAGTCTGTTGAATAATAAAAGTTGGTTGTTCAAAAAAAAAAAAAAAAATTGTTTGTTCTTTGTTTCCTAGCATCATGCTAGTTTGGTTTTATTAAAAGCCGCCGTTCACAAAACAAAAAGTAAACCCCTTTTAAGTTGGTAACATATTCCATTCTTTATGTATTACCCAACAAGCTAAACTATAAATTTCAAGAGTGTCTAATGAGTTACGAAAATTAAATATGATACACGGCTAAAACTTTCACAAACAAATATATAAAACTAAAAGATTCATATGTAACAAATAACAGAGCCCAAAGCGCAGAACAAATAGAGTCTCTTTTCGAAAAAAGAAAAAGTTTTTAATACCGCGATTCTTATACGATCTTTGTGTTTATGCAAAATTATATACCACAAACCTAAATACCAACAATATGCAATCTCAAAATTACCTATATTTAGTTGAATTTTTGAATTTTGGCTCCCCAAGAAAATGAGTGCCCAAAGCCGTAGCCTTCTTTCACTTTCCCTTGGCTCCCCTAGGGGCGGTGTAGCCGACCCAGGCCGTGTCTGGACAACCCTAGCCATCCCCACACCCCATGGCCAAATATAATCTCAATGCACAATTCACTTAATGTTTTTACATGACTCTCTTTATTTTTTTCGTCATATTTAATTTTTATGATTTTTCTTTTAAATTAACTGCTCTTTTCATTTCATAATTTTAACATCAAGATAGCAGGCAGGCGGGCAACAAGTTGCACCGCCACCCATTTCTGGATCGTGAACCTTGATCTGCTAAACACAAACCCCCGCTCCTAGAGTCGAGACATTGCTATGGATAAACTGTTGGACCCTGGTCAACAAAAACGAATAGCTTCTGGTTCCAGGGAGCCAAAGGTATCAAAATCTAGGGGGACAAAACCATTTTGGTTCTCTTTGCAAGCTTTAGCATGCTTTTTCACTTTCTTCGTTTCCGCCCTTCTCATCGCTTGCCTAGCTAGCTACAAATTACCCCTTATCTCTCAAACCAGCTAAAGGAGATACGTCTGTGAGGTCAACACAAGCGTGTTTCCCTTGGTACAACCAAAGACGAGCAAATATGCAGGTCACATAGTGGATCTCCCTTCCGTAAGGTCTGTAAGGAAGTTTACAGGGGCTTCCTTCTTGTCTAAAATCCCATCTCGCGTTAAAATGTCCCATAGAACATTCCACACCCAATCATGTCGGTATTTGAACCTAGGTAGCTCCTTGCGATGAATCGCATGCTCCCCACATTTATCCAGACAGGCCTTGCGGCAAATCGGATATGTTTCATCTTCAGGATACATATAGATCATCAAATGGTAGTTAAGATTAATGACCTTGTATTCGACCGCGGACATGCATTAGCCCAAACCGTCAATCAAGATAACGGTTAGAAAATCGTGGGCATGGGGACCCTACAATCATTCAAAAACCGCCTTCTAATAGCATAATTTTTTTATACACATTCTTTTTTATATCGATTGATACTAGCTGAATACACATGTTTATCCTCAATATAATCAAAAGATTTATCTCATACATTTGTATTATAACAAGGTGGCTAATTATGGACATAAATAGATTCTAATAGCTATATTTCTAACTTTTACAAATTTGATTTCTTTAATATTGGATGTAAATCATTTCGGTCCAATTTTTAAGTATACAGTTTTTGGTATATTTGGTAGGCGGTTAATTATGGGTTTCTATGAAGCATAACATTATCTTTCAATAGCTTGGAATATATGATAGTTTCTTAAGATGTCCATAAATGCTTATACACAAACGTACATATGTATAACCCTATAACATGTAGGGGTAAAAGTTTTTAGTTAAGGATGGTGACTGCTTATCGATCAACCCTTTACCTTAAAAAAACTCAAGTACCATCCAATGAAACAGCCAAACTAGGGCAACAACCTTAATCTCTCTCTTCATTTTAAAAACCAGTGTATATGGCCTTTTCATATAACCCTTATGCTCTTCCTTTTAGATTCTCTTGTTCCTTTCAAGCATTTAATTTCATCCACCTACAACTATATGTACAACTATCACTCTTCCATCAATATGCACAAGTTTGAAAATGGAGCAATATTCACAATACTTGATGTCGGTGAAGACCAACAACAACATTCTAGCCTGTTCTAGCCAGTATTCATGGGAGGAACACGCGTTCGCTGAAGATGCTCGAGGGCCCCTCGGCGGCTTCGTGTGGCCGCCGAGGTCCTATACTTGTAGCTTTTGTAAAAGAGAGTTCAGGTCAGCTCAAGCACTTGGTGGTCACATGAATGTTCATAGGAGAGAAAAGGCTAAGTTCAAGCAAAGTGTAAATGGTACTACATTAACTGACCCTTCTAGGGTTTGTTCAATACCAGCATTAGGTCAAGAAAGTGTAGAAAGTAATTGTGACACAAAGAGTTGTGTTTATGATGGTATTAATAGGGTTGTTGAAACAAGTTTAGTTTTAGGGTTTGACTTGGAGTCGTGTTCGAATACTGGTGGTGGTGGTGGTGGCGGTGTTAAGAAGCGGAAGAGGAATAGTGTTACGCCGCCGATCATGGGCGGGTTAGATCTTGAGTTGAGGCTGGCTAGCTTTCATGCATGTTGAAGTGATCAACATGTACGTTAAGGAATTGAATTAGGGCTAGCTACAATAAATAGTGAATGTTTTCTAATTACTTAGAGAAACTATTGTAATAGATCGAGGTCTTTAATGTCTTGCTATTGATAATTTCTCATGTTAACCATTTGATGTTTACTTTAGATATTTGAAAACAAGTTAATCAAGAAGCATTTGTGTTCATCATATTTAGTTTGAACTTTTTGGTTGTTCAAGTGGTTTAGGGTTGAAGAGTGTTTGTAGGTGGTTTATTACAAGCGTTGCTTGGACATTAACTATAGTGATATGAAAACTTACACTGTGTTCTAGAGATTGACTTAAGAGGGGAAGGGAAAGGATCTCCCTCATTTTCCTTTCTCTCAAATTCCTTCCAAATTCGAAAGATTGAAAATCACCCCAAAATCCTTTATATTATCCCTTTCATTCCCTCTCTTTCCCTCCTACAAAAAACTCTGGAACACATTTTTTCCTCAGTTTCTTCCCAATCCTTTCACTTCCCCTCTTAAATGAAACTCTGGAACAGAGTGTTAGTGGTTAAAGTGTGATTCGTGAGACGTGAGCAAACTTTGTCATATTTGATTAAAGTCTGTTTGTATCATTAGACGACTATCTAGAAACACTTCTATTCCCGTAAACCCAACAAACACCCTTAATAATCCAAAACCACTAAAAAAAGTTATTTAGTTTCTGTTTTCTTGTCTTTTGGTTGTATTATGTAAGGAAAATGGTTATGTTTATGGTCCCAATTTCCTAAGTATTAGTTGATGTCTTTGTCTCATGTGATCAAGGAGCCCAATATGGAGTTGTTAGCATATGATTAATGTTCTAGGTTTTTTTTTTTAATAATAAGCATACTTAATTACAGATAAATACACACTCGTATGGGACGATCAACTAACAAACAAACCCCCCTTTGATGGATCCTCAATATTCTTTATCGCATTGTATATCAATATCATACGGTCGTATAAATTAAATATATATATATTTCACATCTACGGGTATGTTTGGCAAAACTAGCTAGTTGTTGGAAGCTGGTAGTTGTAGCTGGAAGCTATAACTTTTTAAATATTAGCTAGTTGTTGGAAGCTGGTAGTTGTAGCTGGAAGCTATAACTTTTTAAATATATTTTGGTGTTTGGCAGAGTAGCTTAAACTTTTAATAAAATGTATAAAATGACCAAATTGGGTATCACTAATTAAAAGCTTGTATGCATTTTTTTTACGGTAAAATGAGTATTTATGTCATTTACTCATTAAAAGTTTGTAGCTATTAAGAGTTTTTTCTTATTTGCTAATACTAATAGTGTTTCAATATGGAGCTTTTTCTCCTAACCTAAAAGCTTCAAGCCCCTTCAACCAAACAAGGCTTTGGGTATGTTTGGCAAAATTAACTGGTGGCTAGTGGCTGGAAACTGATAGCTGTAGCTTTTTAAATATATTTGGGTGTTTGGCAAAGTAGCTGATAGCTAAAAGCTTGTATGCATGTTTTTTTTTATGATATAATAGGTATTTGTGTCATTTACTCATTAAAAGCTTGTAGCTAGTAGGAGCATTTTGTTAAACGCTAGTACTAGTAGCTTTTCAATATATAGTTTTTTCTTAAACTCTCTCCCCCCTCTCTATGTGTGTGCGTGTGTGTTTGAGACGATTGTGACCATGCTCTGGCACGTTGACCCTCTCAAAACAAAGATCGAAACATAGTGATGAGTGGGAGCAGCTGTAAACTCCGGCGAGTATATGAATCCGTAAAGGGCGACGATGGCGTGGTGGTTTTAAATCAGAGTAGCTAAGGTGTGGCTCGACCGATGGTGTTGTTCTAATCTATCTTGTATGTTATGTTTTTAGGATGTTTTGATACATATTTTTTGTTTTCATGTTATGTTATCCTCCTCTTTTTTTAATATTACCTGATTTTGTTTTGGGGTGCAAGCATAATTTCTGATAATATTATGGAATAGATGAATTTACTTGACTTCCTGTTTTCGTGATTTACAATTACATCATCCGGGGTGTAAACGAGTTGAGTGCCGCCCAACCTCAAAGTTGAATGAGGCGGCTCATAGCTTCCATTGTGTGTTACGCCAGGGGCATTACTCGGTAAAGAATTTTCTTATTGTCCTTTTAATCGTAGTATTTATTTGCAAAATAGAACATGCGATAATTAAGTGAGATATCATTTGGATATTATTTGAGTGTTTGACAAT
This sequence comes from Ambrosia x helenae, assembly GCA_030844895.1. Classification (NCBI taxonomy): domain Eukaryota; kingdom Viridiplantae; phylum Streptophyta; class Magnoliopsida; order Asterales; family Asteraceae; genus Ambrosia; species Ambrosia x helenae. The sequence continues at coordinate 13,694,625 of CM061231.1, forward strand.
TTTTTATTAATTAAATAAATTGAATATAATGTTTGAAGGTACCTTATATATAACGTTTGTCAAGAATGTTTATGGAGTGACATTTGGGGAGTATCTGAAGGCAGTATTCTGGTATTTGAATTTAGCCGCTTTTATTGCTGATCAGTCAAGTGATCGATATTGTTGTGCTGCTGCAATTTCATGTAGGACCGATTTTAGACAATTCAACAATCATGAGTTGGTTTGTCCAGTGTGTGGAATCCACTAGCACTACGCAGAAAAAGGGCTTTAGCCACACCAGAAAAGTGTGACCATATACCTTTTGCCACACTTATTTTTTTCAGGACAAGTATGACCAAAGGTCGAGTCATCGTAGGTGTGATACAGCCACATTAACTTTTAGTGGCCGTAGCTACTAAAAAATGTGGCTAAATGGTACCAATATTTTTTTGTTGGAATCAAAGATTCCCCTCATTAAGTGTGGCTAAATGGTAGCAACTGCCACATGAAATTACTCTAAGTGTGACTGTTTCAATTATATAGTCACATAAATTTACTAAAAAGTTTGTTTAGGCCACATCAATTATAAAAATGTGTGGCAAAAAGGGTTGTTGTAATTAAGTTTTCAGTCCATTAAGTGTGTCTAAAGGATCGTAACGGCAACATGAATTTCTTGTAAGTGTGACCAGTTCTATTATATGGTAACGTGAATTTATTGTAAGCGTGGCTAATGATTATTTATTGCCACATGAAATTTAGTATTTTTAAGTGTGACTATTGCTTAACCTTTACTCACACATAATTTTTTTTTTTACCATGGCGTTTAGTATCATTCCGTCACACAAACATAAAACAAAGTGACAATGGTGTAGCTAATGGTTATTTAGAGCCACACGACATTTTGTAATTTTAAGTGGCTATTGTTTAACATTTGGTCACACATGATTTCTTTTTACTATGACGTTCACCATCATTTCGTCACACAAACCAAAAGACAAAGTGACTGGTGTGGCTAATGGTTCATTTATAGCCATGAGAAATTTTGAAATTTTAAGTGTAGTTATTGTTTATCCTTTGATCACACATATTGGTTGTGGTTTACTATGACATTTTTTTATATTTAGCCATTTAATAATCAATATTTTGTAAAATAATTAAAAACATCAGTAAACATACATGAGAACACATAAAAACAAGATTATATTAAGAATAATAAACCAAAATCCATACATAATTTTTTAATTTAACTATTAAAGACGTAAACTACAAATCAAAAGCTATCTAGAAATGATACAGAAACTGTAACAGAACCTACGTAACACCTAGCAAGACTAGCAATAGTAGTAACCGCAACAAAACCTACATCACTCCTTGCAGCAACTGATCCACAATGTTCCAGGTATTTACGACTAGGTCTTCAACTTTTTTGTGGATTGTCCAACCTTCTTTCTCGTATCTTTAATATTTGAAACATTTCACTCAATAGTTACCGGTGAGCAATTCACACTCATAATAGTTTAACAATATATTTAACATAAAAGCTCCACTTCCTCATGGCTAACAATGCAACTAGACCAAACATGGTATTTTTGCTTTAGAGCTATATAGAGTGATGTTGTTGAATGTGTAGTGACCCACATCTAATTTAAGAAATACAATACATACCTAACTTCCTATGTTTGACACATCTCGATCTACAACGCATTATGATGCGAAAACTCAAATCAACCGGTCTCGAAATCAACAGAGAGCAAATATTCGAGATTAAATCCAAATCACTCTCCCCTAACATAACAACATCGTCGTCATCGGTCACATAATCATACGCCAAGCAACAGTTCCTCTCATGAGTCTAGCAATCATACGTATAGGAGCATATCCAACTTATCCTGTAAGAAAAATATAGCTCAATTAGTACGTTGCTGAAACCACACTATAAGCCTAAAGATTAACAATTTTATGCAACCACATATCTATTAGATTTCAAATAAGAGATTCTTTCAAAAACATATGCCTGAAATTTACACAAGCTAGTTACCCTTGTTGACAAATATACCAAACTGATCCTTCTACAACAGCTTTAATAACATACTGCAGGTTTGAGAACATCATATATAATAGGTTTAACAACATCATACACAACATTCAAGTAGTTGTATCATTTCCCCTAAATCATACAGGTTTCACAATACCATAAACACCAGCTTCATTAATGTATTCTAAGCCGATCTAATTAATCACATATAATATCATATATTATGAGAAAACATGTATTACCAGGAAACTTGTACAGTTTAACATATCTGCCACTAGATCCAGAAGCAAGACACATGGAATTAGGGCTCAGAGTCAATGTAGTGACGATGCCTTCATGATTACAAATAAGTCTCGCTCATGGCCTCAACATCCTCATCAGTATGACCATGAGCTCAGGCTTGGCTCAGCTTATTAGTACCCCTAAAATTAAAAAAAGCAAAAGGCGAATCATCTAATATTCATTTCCTTATATAAACCATTGAAAAGTTTTACTATAAGTTTATAAAATAGAATGAAAAGAATTCATTTAGGCCTGAATTATTTTGGCCAAAACCAAACTTGTAGTTTTTAAAAAACGACTTGTTTTGACCCGAACCCAATCTACTCATAAACTGCTCTGAACCAAACCTAAAGGTTTTGAACTATTACACAATGGTCACATGAACAATTAAGATGTGTGACTAAAAGTAGGCCGAAAGGTTTTGAAATGTGAAAAATGACGTTTAGCCACACATTTAAGCGAAAGTGTGGCAGGGCGTTTTTTGAAAAAGTGTGACCGTAGGCCTATTTTGGCGTAGTGTAGACGATGTTTAGATAACAAAAACGCCAACAAACACGCACACGAGATCAATAAACCTACTTTTTATATCCAATCTTATTATATATATGTTTCCACATTCCAACGTTGATGCCCTCCACCTCCAAAGCCCTCTGGCCTCTGCCATCCACCTCCAACACCCTTCTCCAGCACTAAGTATGTTTGGACAATTATGTTATATTTTGGGTGGATATATTTAATGTTTTAATGTATGTGAATTCGATGTTATTCAAAAGTTAATATTTGTCCGTTTGTGTTTGTTTCTATTCATGAACACTTCTTTGTGTTCATTTGCGTTCATGAACACTTGTTTGTGTTAATTAATGTCCGTTTATGTTCGTGTACGTTCATGAACAAAATTAACAAACGAACACAAACATGAGTGTTTTCTTAACAAACGAACACGAACATAAAATCTCGTTTGGTAAGTGTTCATGAACTGTTCGTGAACACATAATTTTCTTAACAAACGAACACAAACAATGCCTTGTTCGTGTTCGTTCTGTTCGTTTGCAGCCTTACTCCCGGGATATAAACTACTTGTCTATATATATTAAATCATGTAGTTAATTAATTGGGATCAGTATAGTTAATTTTAAATGAAGGAATTAAAGAATTTAGGATACGTTGAAAGTTAAAGTTTCAAAATTTGATAAATTAATAGAAAATGTTAAAGTTGGCCAAGTTAACCATATAATATGTTTATAATAATTAAGTGTGGTTTTCTGAGTAGGGTTGGGTTATTCTACAAAGGCTACAAAAAATGAGAAGGGTGAGAAGGATACAAAAAACACAATAGATCATCAAATATGACACAATGAGCCACAAAATATAACACAGTGCCAAAAAATATAACACAATGTTGAAGAAAAAAGACACAATGAATTGAAAAAATGACACAACGATGAAAATAAGAAAAAGACACAATGGTACATAAAAGACACATTGATATAACGCATATTCTAAAAACTACAAGCTAAAACCCCAAAAAAAACGAAGACCTAAAAACTAACGACGTAGGGTTCGATAAGACGATTCCAATGCCGCTTGAATGAGTTCAATCGGAGTCCGTTTGATACCCTTCCTACGACTTCCTATTTTTCTTTCATTGTGTATTTGATCCTAACCCTTTCTGAGTAATATGCCATTTTGGATGTTCTAAGATTCCGGTTTGGACGATATAAACACCAGCAAGAAGACACGGGTTATCTCAGGGAAAGAGAGAAGATATAGTCTTGTATTATACAGATAATTAAAAGAATTAAAGCGACTGGACTGGTTACATGCTACGGACCTCCAGGCTAGTATTATTTCAAGCTCACACATCTATTTAACCATACTTCTTAAAACCATCCGTAATGGTTAATGCACGTTAAGAGACATTTTCTATCACATCAGTAACATACTTTCAGAAAATGTGTAATGGTTATCGCCCATTAATGCATTTTCAATCAATACTTTCCATTTTTTTTATCCTCATTGGGCGTTATATATACTAGAAACGCTCCTCTCTCTTTATCAGGGGTGAAGCATCATTGGAGCCAGGGGTGCCCGGCCCCCTCCATTTTTTGGCGTAGTGATGAAAGTTTGTGTTTTCCATAGAGCGGTGTTGAGGTAGTTATCTAGCTCATTATGCATGATCTAATCTTTGATTGATTAATCAATATCATATAAGTGAGTCTTGTACATATATATGATCTTCCCTACAAGTCCAAAGCTTGGGTGCGGCGGTAACACCTCTGCTAGTCATTTTAGTCATTTTAGTAGTGGTGCGGGTAGGGTGTTCAGATATAACCACTTATACCCACTCTATATAATATAGAGATCACACTCACATCATTATGGAGGAGCTGATGTGAATACTCTAACTTGAAGGTCTGGTGGGGTCAATCCTATTCAAAACAACATTTAGTTGTTTAAAAAGGGATTAATTACATATATCCCCATATTTTCAACTATAATTGCATATATACCCAACCCAAAATTTAAATTACATATATTCCCTTACAAAACTTCATAAATTACATATATACCCATTCTATTAAAAATACATTGGAAAATAATTATTTTACCCCAATTCTTTTACTAAACTATATTCGCTACAAGTCATACAACACGTTCCATGCATCCTACAACTTATATCCCATACGATCTTTCCAACTTAGTAAGTTATGAACACCGAGAACATGTAACATGCAAAATGTTTTCATGCATCCTACAACTTGATTTCACCAAAATGAATGTTCTAACACTCTTACATAATCATTACTAAGCCCTCATATCATTACATTCTTCATAACATGTAATGATATGAAGTGCTTAATAATAGAATCGGTATATTTGATATTTTTAGCTTTTGGGAATGGGAAATAGGGAAAATGGCCAAAATAGCCCGTTGACCGGGCGTTTTGCACAAATAGCCCTCTCCACCCTCTTTGGAGAGAGGGGTCACGGTTCCCAACATGCCTGAACCGTCTCCCGAGAGGCTTCCCATTTCAGCCAACAGAGGACCGCCACGTGTTGTTGTTGATCCCGAGACAGACCTGAGACGTGAGACAGACCTGAGACGTCTCCGGTGACGTCTCAGAGACGCTTCCGGTGACGTCTCAGAGACGCTTCCGGTGACGTCTCGGAAGACGTCTCCGGTGAAGACGAAGAACAAGAAAAAAACAGTAAACTTCGTCGAAGAAGACGGAGAACTCACCGGAGAAGACGAAGAAACAAGAATCAGTACACCAGCAGGGTCACCGGACCGGTGACCGGCCCTTCTGTTTCCGGCGAACCCTCAGCAAGCCTATGACTAGCCGTCGTCTTCCTCCCTCTCTGTCCGTCTTTCTCTCTCTACTCTCTGGTCTCACCATCTCTCTCGCAGATCTCTCTCTAACTCGGATACAGGCAGAAAGATGAGCTGATAAAACAGCTAATCGTCCACGAGCAGAAATACTGGAGAATATTATTAATTTGTGTGAGGAATTGGTTGGGTTTGTGAATAATATATGTGTAAAAAAGGGTTGTTGCTTGTGAGTGTTCCTTACAGACACATAAAGAGGGTTCAGGAGAGAGAAAGAGGGTTCAGGAGAGAGAAAGGTCTGTCTTGGGATCAACAACGACACGTGGCGGTCTTCTGTTGGCTGAAATGGGAAGCCTCTCAGGAGACGGTTCAGGCATGTTGGGAATCGTGACCCCTCTCTCCAAAGAGGGTGGAGAGGGCTATTTGTGCAAAACGCCCGGTTAACGGGCTATTTTGGTCATTTTCCCTGGGAAATATGTAAATAAAATTTTGACTTTGGTATATATGTAATTTATAAAGTTTGGAGGGGGATATATGTAAATGGGCCCACAACTGGTCTTCCATGAACTTTTGCCTCGTTTATACATCCTCATCCAGTTAACCAAGAAATGGCTAATGCGAGACTTGTGCGGGCACCCATGACTTGCTTGTGCTTCAGTGCCCATCCGCAGCCTTGGGCTCAAAGCGCACCCATTATAGGCTCCGTGCTCTAAAGTATTTTTTTGAAGGTCGTCTCCGAGAACTATAAAAATGTTTTGGGCCTGGGGCCACTACAAATAAACCAGACCCATATAATTTAATCCTAGTCATCATAATATATAAAAAAAAATATAATGCGACAATAATTGTTATATAACCCATCAAAATAAAAGTATTATACCAAAATAATCAAAATTTACCTACTTAAGCGAATCGTGCGTCCCACACCTTCCCTTCCAAATTCTCTCGCCTTCACATATTAGGCCCACACGATTGCTTTTTAAGTTGTTTAAATTTCATTTTGGGGTTGGTCTTTTGATGGGTTATAATTTTATTGATTTTGGGCCTTATTAGATAGTTTGATATTAAAAAAAAAAATTGATCACAATAGCTCACAACACACACGTTGGATTATAAAAAAAAGTCGGGCCCTCGAGATTTTCAGGCTTGAGGTCGTCGCCCGCACCGCCCCTATTAAGGGCCGGCCATGGCGAGACTTGTGCGGGCACTCGTGACTTGCTTGTCCTTCAGCGCACATCCGCAGCCTTGGGCTCAAAGCGCAAGCATTATAGGTGCTCCGTGCTCTAAAGTATTTTTTGAATCTATGATATTTTTTGAATGACAAATGTTGCATCTCCTATACTGTTACACCAATAATTCTAAATTATACTCATACGATTTGAACATTTGATATTCCCTTTAAGAGGCATATAAGTGGGTTAATTCGGAAAAGAAAAACAATAGCTTGATCAAGTAATGCTATTTTAGCTTTATCTTTAAAAAAAAGATCACACTCGGCCTAAAAAACAGCTATGTTTGGGTAAGCTATGTTATTACCGAATAGCGTAGGTTGTTGAAGAGTGAGGAGCCGAAACGCCACTTCATTCCGGCAACGGAATAACCGGGGGATTACCAATCCTAGACCCATCACAACCTTTTTCATATCGAACTTACCTACTGGGGTGACCGATTCTTTGCTGTGGAAAGCCTTTCAACCGCATGGAATCGTGAAGGACGCTTATGTAGCAAGGAAAACCGATGCTAAGGGGAATTGGTTTGGTTTTGTTAGATACCTTGGGTGAGGAATATCAACGAGGTGCTGCAAAATATGAACAACGTTAAGATCGACGAAGCTAAACTTGGGGTATCAGTAGCCAAATATGATAAGAATAATAGCAAGATGAGGCAGATGGGTGGTCACAGAAGGGAGGAGAATAGGACGTTTCATCAATCTTTGGTGAACCATGTCCATGCTCCGAGGAATGCAGGTACATCTACTGGTTATATCCCAGTTAATATGGGGGTTGGAAATATGGGGGCAGGGAATATGGCTTGGGGTATGGGGGCTGGTGTCGTTCGACCACCGTCATCGTCACCGAAATCTCTTACAGTAAATGAGAACGGCGCTTTATACCCCAATCATTGCACCATGAGGACGGTTATAGGCGAAGCTATTGACGTGAAAGCGATTAGAGGAGTGAAGTGCATGATGAAATCCGGGGGTTACGTCGAAAGTCCAGTCAGTCTTATCGGGGGGATGAAGGTTATGATGGTATTTCGTGATAAACGTACTGCCATTGAGTTTATTAGTCGGAAAGAGGAGTTGTGGGACAAGTTCCTAATATCAGCCGAGCTTTGGAATGGTGCCCACATGGAATTTGAAAGAGTTGCTTGTCTGAAAATTAGAGGAATGCCACTTCAGTTGAGGGAGGGGCAATTCTTTAATAGAATTGGCGAATTATTTGGAAGAGTAGTTCATCCATCGGACTTTTCTTGGTTAACGCCAAACAATGCAGAGGGAAGGGTGTGGGTATCGGTGAGCTCGAATGGTCGTGTCGATGAAGAAGTTAATCTGATTTGGAATGGTGTTAACGTACAAGTATGGGTGGCGGAGGAGGAGGATCGTCTACTTCTAAATTTAAGTGAAGAAATAGTGTCGGAAACCATTGGGTCGCCGGCCAAATCGATAGCTTCGGGGGTCGGAATGGATGAGATGGAGGACGGAGAATTCCGCCCTCACAATAACGACGACCAAGGCTTAACCGGAAATATTCCGGTGACGTCTGCTGAACGACCGGCATCAGGGGATGGGATGGAATCTCAACGGTTGCATGGGGGAGTTACAATGCATGGGGAACTTCATGAGACTCCTAGAGTGGGTGAACAGACAATTAATGCAACTTTATTGCAGGAGTGGGGGCCACAATTAGGTGAATTAAGTAAACAAAACTCATTTGATCTTAACAAATCTGTTGGGAGTTTTTTGGTGGGCCAGGGGTGCATGATGGGCCATAACCAAAAATCTAGGAAGAGACCAAGATTTGTAAGAAGCCCAATTAGTGAAGAAGTGGATAACCTGGGTTCTCGCTCGGCCCAATCTAATTTTTTATCTAAATTAGATGCTGCTATGGATAAGACAAATGGAGTTGCCCCTTCCATTCATACTTGTGCTGCTGGTAATAACGAGGATAGAGACATGGAGGTCGATAATATTACCCAGCTTGGGTCAGCGGTTGGTACCGATGGTCTCCATATAATCAGTAATCAAACTGGGGCTGGGGTGGGAAACGGTGTCCAGGATCAGGTTCAAGATGAGGTAGCAAGGACTAGTATAATTGGGTCTCATGGTAACTTCATCAATAACGAAACAGAGCTTGTTGAAGCTGGACTGGTGGTGGGGATTGAACTTAATGAATTCCAAGACGAGGTAAGGGAACTTATCAATGGAGAGGGTGTTATCGGTGGTAATCAATGAATTTTCTTTGCATCAACATAAGGGGGGGTGAGGGATGATAGAAAGACGTCTTGGATTAAAGGACTGAAAACATGTCATGGTTCGCATTTTGTGGGGATTCAGGAGTCTAAATTGGGTGAGGGGGTGTTTTTTCATCTCAACAGTCTTTGGGGAAGATCCGCTTTTTGTTCGGAGCAAGTTCATGCCGAAGGGAGGTCGGGTGGTTTGATTAGTATTTGGGACCCGTCTATGTTCCAGGTATTATCTGTTACTAAAAATAGGTATTTTCTTGCCACTTCCGGTGTGTTAATTGCGTCCGGGGATTTTTTGAATGTGGTTAATGTGTATGCCCCGAATGACCCCGGGTTGAGACGAGGGTTATGGATGGATTTGCTGAATTTCAAAAACTCACATCTGGGTTTATGGGTTTTCTTAGGAGATTTCAACGATGTAAGGTGCCAATCGGAACGAATGAATTCGGAATTCGTGTCTTCTAATGCAGATTACTTTAATGATTTTATTATCAGGGCAGGGGTAGAGGAATACAACATGGGTGGCCATAAGTTTACATATATGTCCGACGATGGTAAGAAATTGAGTAAGCTTGATCGATATTTGGTGTGTGGTTCGTTCAAAGCTAAATGGGGGGACGCTTCAGTAATTGCCTTGTCTAGATTTTTATCTGATCACAGCCCTGTTATACTCTCGGTGGTCGCGACTGATTTTGGACATATCCCGTTTAGGTTCTTCAATTCGTGGCTCGAAATTCCGGGTTTCTTGGAGTATGTGAATAACATATGCCAGAGTTTCTCTTTTTCTGGTCCCGCGGATTTAGCTATTGTTACAAAACTGAAATTTCTAAAAAAGAAGATCAAATGGTGGATTGGTGCAAAAAAAGGGAGGCTGGAGGAGTCATTTAGGCGGCATAAGTCAAATATGGAGGAGTTGGAGGAGGAAGCTGGAGGAGTCATTGAGTCTCGAGCTGAAGCTAAAACGTTCATTTTGGATTTTGAAAGACGGAAACAAATGGATTTAAAACAAAAGGCAAGGGTGAGGTGGGCGGTGGAGGGCGATGAAAACTCCAAATTCTTCCACGGGGTCATTAACGCGAACGTGTCTAATAAAAGAATCAATGGGGTTTTGTCGGACGGTGAATGGATTTCAAATCCAATCTTTATCAAGGATAGGGCGTTCGCCTTTTTTGAACATAAACTCAAGGAACCAATGTCTATTAGACCGAAAATCGTTTGCCACAATATCAATTGCCTTTCTGACTCGGACGCGGATATGTTGGTGAGGCCGTTTTCATTACAAGAAATTAAAGATGCCGTATGGTCGTGTGAGGGAGACAAAGCACCCGGGCCGGATGGTTTCAATTTCAAGTTCTTAAAGAGGTGTTGGAGCGGTTTTCAAGGTGACTTTGTCCGTCTTTTTGAGGAATTCTTTAACGGGGCAGCCTTGGGTCCGGGTTGCGCCTCTTCATTTATTGCCTTAATTCCTAAGAAGAAGGATCCTTTAGACTTCAGGGACTACCGCCCTATTAGCTTGGTGGGGTGCGTTAACAAGGTGTTGTCAAAAGTACTAGTCGCAAGACTTAAGTTGGTTATTGGGAAGCTAATCTCTCCTGAGCAATCCGCTTTTCTATCCGGTAGGAACATCACGGATGGCCCCCTTATCTTGAACGAGGTGATTGGATGGATGAAGAAAGTTAAACGCCAAGGCATGATCTTTAAAGTAGACATTGACAGGAGTTCCTTGAGTCCGTTATGTTGCAAATGAAGTTCCCGGTTAGGTGGTGCAAATGGGTAATGGCGATTGCACTTCGGCGCGCGCATCGGTATTGGTAAATGGCTCGCCGACTCATGAGTTTATTTGTAGTCGTGGACTTAGACAAGGAGATCCACTTTCTCCTTTTTTTGTTTCTCATTGCTATGGAGGCTCTATCGGGTGTCATAAAAAGGGCCGCAAGTGTCGGGTTGTTTCGGGGTGTAACTTGTGGTTCGGGTGAACTTCCTATCTCCCATTTGTTATATGCGGATGATGTGGTCTTCCTAGGGGAATGGTCCGTGAGTAATGCTATGAACCTAAAACGAATTCTTAGGTGTTTCTACCTTGTCTCGGGGCTAAAGGTCAATTTGGGTAAGTGTTGTCTTTTTGGTGTTGGGGTTAGTGATCCGGAAATTTTGCATATGTCGGACGTCTTAAGGTGTAGAGCTGGCTCCTTTCCATTCATATACCTTGGTTTACAAGTCGGCGCCAACATGAATCTTAGTAAACATTGGAAACCGGTGGTAGACGCCTTTAGGAATAAACTATCCATTTGGAAGGCGAAAACTTTATCCTTTGGCGGGCGGGTTACTCTAATTAAATCGGTGCTAAATGCTCTACCAACGTACTATTTTTCATTATTTAAAGCCCCTAGAAAGATTATTGATGAATTAGATAAATTACGGCGCGTGTTCTTTTGGGGTGGCTCCGAGGAAAAGTCGAATATGAATTGGGTTGCGTGGCAAAAGGTTTGTGCTCCGGTTGATCGGGGTGGTTTAGGCTTCGGTTCTCTCCTTGATGTGAATTTATCTATGTTAGCGAAATGGTGGTGGAGGTTCAAAATTGATTCTACCGCCCTTTGGAGAAATATTATTTGGTCTATTCACAGTTCGGCTAGGGATTGGAATCCAATCCCGGCTAAACTTTCTATATCCGGGTCTTGGAAACAAATTCATTCTTCTATGCAGGTCATTAAAGGGTGCGGGGTGGATGTGGGTTGGGCCATTAAAGGGGTTGTGGGTAACGGGTTGGGTATTTCCTTTTGGCTGGACAGTTGGGCGTTGGATACTCCTTTGTCCGTTATGTTCCCTGCTCTGTTCAGCCTCGAAAAGAATAAATTTGCTGCTGTCAAAGATCGGGTGTTGCTGTCAGGTACCGGGTGGGGTTGGGACTGGAAACACGAGTTTTTTTCTGCAGAGGAGCATGCGGAGCTGCTGCTGTTTCAGCAACTGGTGGCTGTTCCACAGCTTTCTCAGGCGTCGGACAGGTGGACTTGGAGGATAGGCGATGGCTGCAACTTCTCTGTGGGTGGTCTCAAGAAAGTTCTAAATTCCAACAGATTTGAGCAAGCGTCCTTCATTCTGGATTGGAATTCCTGGGTACCAAAAAAGGTGGTGATTCTTGCGTGGCGAGCTGAACTGGATAGGCTTCCGACAAGGCACTCTCTTTCAAGACGGAACATTAATATTGGGTCGGACGTTTGTCCGTTCTGCGGTGATGCTGCAGAAACAGTGGACCACTTATTCATGTCTTGTGGTTTTGTACAGATTCTGTGGCAAGTTGTTTTTCAGTGGTGCAACCTTGGTGCAGTGTTCCTATTCCATCTCAAAGACATTCTCCTATTACATAAACATGTAAGTGGCTCAAAGAAGAAGAGGAAGGCGATCAATGCGATTTGTTTGACGACTATGTGGTGCATATGGAAACATAGAAACGAAGCGATTTTCAACCAAAAGCAAGTTAATCTTTCTAAGGTTCTCGGAGATATAAAGGCTCTAAGCTTATTTTGGATTAGAGCACGGGCGAAACAACAATCTCTAGTTTGGAACGTTTGGTGTAATTTTGACTTATCTAGTATCGGGTGGTGATGAATTTGAGTTATCGTCTATGGTGTAATATGTATGTAAGGTGTATAGCTAGTTTTCCGCTAGCTTGGTGGAATAAAAATTTTTCGTTGATCGTTAAAAAAAAAAGTTTGTTGATGGGTTCAGTTCTGCCAAAATAGAAAAATAAAATGATGTTACTGGGTATTGCAGAGAAGCTTAGAATATCTATTTATGGTGGGAATTTAATAATATTAACCCATCAAATTTGTTCCACTCTTGGACTGAAAACCCATCTTTTCTACATGGGTTTTTAGGGATCTGTGGTCTACCTTCACTTCTTTATATGTCTTCATAGGAGAGATGTTTTGGGCTTCATATCAGAGGTATAAACAGAAAATATGTAAGAAAATGGATTTGCCATAAAGAAAATGGACATTGTTTGATTTAACATGTTAAACCTATTTAATTAGATTTTTTTTGAAAAACAAATAACGTCAAACTACTAGTACGATGTTTAACCCATTTATTATTGGGAGGATCCGGTACATTATATTGTTTAAACTAGTTTTTATCCCGGGAGCGTCCCGGGTTAAAATATTTAATATAACATAACAAAATATATTATTATTATTAGATTTGTTATTATTATTATTTTAAAAAAATCTCTGCCATAAGTTATCATATTCAAATATAAAAAAAAACGAATTTCTACGCCGGGGTATAAATCTAGTGTCATTACAAATGAATTCGGAAGTTTGTAATCGATCATTCTAAAAAGAACTAACATGAAATAAGAAAAAAAGTTAATTATTGAAATATCGAACGCATTAGTCTAAGGGTTATGTGATGCGTTAAAAAATTCATGGGTATATGATTGGGTATGTAGTTCGGGTATTTCGGTATGTTGTTTGGGGTAATCGGATCGGGTATCACCAGACTCGACCCAAACCCACAATTTTTTTAAACTAATCCCAAACCCGACACAATACCTGTCGGGTTACAAAAAATAGTCATTTTTTTCTCCGATTTTTATATAGCACTATGGTACTCTTTAGAAAGATAATAAAACGCTCGTTAATTTGATGTAATTTTTTTCTTTAAAAAATCTCGTATATAAAAGATATTAACGTTTAAAAGTTATGGGATGAAACATGAGAGATAAAATAATAAATGTTTAATATTTAGATTTAGTAGATTATGTATTTAATAGATTAGGTTAAAGATTATAATAGATTAGGTTAAATCATATTTATTTCTTATTTTTATTGGTTTATAGTTGCCACATCACATCCTATGTGGCATCTCTCAAAGGAGAGATTGCATAAGAGTATGACATGTAGGATTAATCCCTTTGCAATATATATATACTAGCTGATTACCCCGGGAGGGTCCCGGGGTTGAAAAATCTAATTTTCCGTGATAACCTATTGCAAATGGCTCAAGTTAACTAACCACAAAATCTCTTAATCATTGCATGTTCATAGTATTCTAATCAGTAATAACTCATATTCCCTAATCTAAAACTTAATCAGTAATCATCTAAAGAATCACTTATGTAAGCTGCACTATCAAAAAACTCATCACATCTCTCTAATTTCTCACATTCTAATGGCTCTTATAATTCCTAACCTAATTAACTAAACAAACACTTAAGTTGGAAGTTGTAACCATTGCATCTCATTATGCCACGTGGCATAATCAAGAGATGGTTGAGGCCACAATTGAATGCCACGTCAGCAACTATCAATTCTTCCTGGGAGCGTCTCGGGGTTGAAAAATATAACTATTCTAATAATACTAATACTAATAGTAATAATTATTACTATTGTAATTAAATAAATAAAAAAATAACCCTGCTATAAGCTGACACCATGTGTTGCAGTATTGCGCGATTCTTTCTCCTAGCTTCTCTTGATGAAGTATACCTAGTAAATTCCAATGATAACATGGCGATTGGGCTGATTTTCAACATCGTAGATAAGAACCTGGTTCAAAAGGAAAAAAACATTATTAATGAATAACATGAACACTTTGTGTGTTTTTTTTTTCTGTATGAACAAAACCCCACAAAAAATAGTCGATTTTTCTCCGTTTTTTATATAGCACTATGGTACTCGTTGGAAAGATAATAAAACGCTCGTTAAATTGGTGTAATTTTTTTCTTTAAAACATCCGTATATAAAAGATATAAACGTTTAAAAATTATGAGAGGAAATATGAGAGATAAAAATTTTAAATTTTTTTTTTCCTAAAATAACTCAATTTAATTAAAAAAGAAAATAATTTAAAAACACAAAAAACACTCAATTATTAAGCCACGTGGCACTCTCTAGGGGAGGTTGAGGCCTCCATTGCACGCCACGTCAGCATATACGTTTTCTTTTATATATATTAATAACATGAACACTTTGTGTGTTTTTTTTTTCTGTATGAACAAAACCCCACAAAAAATAGTCGATTTTTTCTCCGTTTTTTATATAGCACTATGGTACTCGTTGGAAAGATAATAAAACGCTCGTTAAATTGGTGTAATTTTTTTCTTTAAAACATCCCGTATATAAAAGATATAAACGTTTAAAAATTATGAGAGGAAATATGAGAGATAAAATTTTAAATTTACTTTTAAAATCTTTTTTCCTAAAATAACTCAATTTAATTAAAAAAGAAAATAATTTAAAAACACAAAAAACACTCAATTATTAAGCCACGTGGCACTCTCAAGGGGAGGTTGAGGCCTCCATTGCACGCCACGTCAGCATATACGTTTTCTTTTATATATATTAATAGACTAGCGGGGTTCTCGCGCGCGTTGCCGCGTATTCGTTGTCATTATCGTTTTGGTTTATTATGGTACCAATGCGACAATGTTAGTCTAAGCGACCACAAAAAATTCCGAAAAAACAGTTGTCTTAAACCAAGTCTCGAACCTATGACATCCCTTTATGGAAATGCAACTCGAACAACTACAACACCAACCCAATTATGACGAAATATATGGAAAAAAAATTAAAATGCCCACTCGAACTTTTTGACGAGACTTATGTCTTCTAGATGGAAAGTCCTATTTTAAAATTTAGACAATAGTTTTTTTTTTCTTGATAGATACCTATGTTAAAATTTAGACAATAGTTTATCTGGTGTAAAATATAGAAAATGTAACATTAGTCGTTAAAAAAAACTTAGAATCGGTTCTCAATAGCAAACACTGTATCATAATTAATATTTTAGTAAATCAAATAATATTGGTTAGTTATGAATGTTTGTTTTATTAATTAACTAGTTTTTATCCCGGGAGCGTCTCGGGTTGAAATATCTAATATGACATAATAAAATATATTATTATTATTTGTAACAAATCTCTACCATAAGTTATCATATTCAAATATAAAAAAACGAATCTCTGCGTCGGGGTATAAATCTAGTGCCATTACAAATGAATTCGGAAGTTTGTAATCGATCATTCTAAAAAGAACTAACATAAAATAAGAAAAAAAAAGTTAATTATTGAAATATCGAACGCATTAGTCTAAGGGTTATGTGATGCGTTAAAAATTCATGAGTATATGTTCGGGTATATAGTTCGGGTATTTGGGTATGTTGTTTCGGGTAATCGGGTCGGGTATCACCTAATCCCAGACCCGACCCAAACCCACAAATTTTTTTTAAACTAATCTCAAACCCGACACAATACCTGTCGGGTTACAAAAAATAGTCATTTTTTTCTCCGTTTTTTATATAACACTATGGTACTCGTTGGAAAGATAATAAAACACTCGTTAATTTGGTGTAATTTTTTTCTTTAAAAAATCTCGTATATAAAAGATATTAACATTTAAAAGTTATGGGAAGAAACATGATTGAAAAAATAGTAAAGTTTTAATATTTAGATTTAGTAGATTAGGTATTTAATAGATTAGGTTAAAGATTATAATAGATTAGGTTAAATCATATTTATTCCTTTTTTTTAATTGGTTTACACTTGCCACATCACATCCTATGTGGCATCTCTCAAAGGAGAGATTGCATAAGAGTATGACATGTAGGATTAATCCCTTTGCAATATATATATATATAGATATTTAAGGAGTAATTCTTGATGTAATGGGTAAATAGAATGGGAGGACCGTAGTATTTGAGAAGTAGAATCAGATTCTTGTGCTTGTTTTTTAAGAAGACTAAAAAATTTAAAAGAATTAGTATGCAAAATGAGCTACAATGCTAAAAAAAATGTCAAATATAATTGTCGCTTTGTGTTTAAAATTGTTCAAAATATTGTACCTCTTTCTTAGCTGGTTAACTCCTTCATTCAGAAACAGTCGAGTTCTATACATGTCGCTTTATACGGTTATTTGTTCTAAATAAAACAATATACATATACTTAGTGACTTCATTTGACATTAACCGTTATTTTATAAAACCACAAGTCTAAGAGAAATTACTTTTCCAGTTCTTAACTTTCTCATGCTGTATAACATCTATCACATGCTCAATAGCCGTGTTATTAGAAATGAGGTTTATAAACAACACTGCATAATCATTCCACATGATACATCGTAAAATGATATCTCTACATGCAAACAATAAATTTACGGTTGTAAATACATATAAAAAAAGAGAACTCAAAATTTGATATACAACATTTATTACATCACTAAATGAGGTAGAACTCCAGTCTCCAAAATAATACAGTACTTAGACCGTCCGTTGTGGCCCGCAAGCAGCCTGCCGCGAGCCACAGCTTTATCCATGTGGCCCTCGCTAGCGACAACGAACTGACGTGAAAGACTGGGCGAGCGATGGAACGTGAGCCAGCTCGCGTCCGTTAGCGGGCTGGCCACAAGTTTCAAATTCAAAAATTAATTACTTTTTTTTAATTTTTTCACCCACCTCCCCTATTTATTCACCCGTATTCTTCATCTTCTTCAACCAAAATTCAATCAAAATCTTCACAAACCTTCAACCTTCATACCTTCATCACAAACCTTCAACCTTCATACCTTCATCACCATCACCAAAATTCAATCAAAATCTTCCCATCCACCAATGTCCTCCAAATGTAGCTAGTGGGAATTGAACCCAAGCCTCCCATAGGAAACTTTTAGGCCCTTAACCAACTGGGCTACAAGTGTTGGACTGTAGTGTATCAACTTTTGGAAACATAAGAATAAACAAAATCTATAACAATATAAAGCAAAGCTTACTCCAAATCTTGAAGATCAAAGTTCATCCGTTTGGTTAATTTTAGAGCTTGTCCAAACACATCCAAATCAAATTACCAGAAACATCTGCAACAAAAATATAAAATACAACTCTATAAAAAATCTATACAAATTAAAGCACCAAAAACTTTAGTAACATAAAGAATGAATGATAAACCAACCAATAGTCGATAGTTTCATTGCTTCTCCATTCAGAATATCTATAATACATTATAAAGGAAGAGTGATGTACAATGTTGTCATTTTGTTATGGGTACAAGTTTTGTAGCTACATATACAATTCAATAAAGCTTATTTAATAAGGGTAAATTAGTCACTTAAAGGTATATTAAGACACTTACAAGGTTATTATTGTAATTTTATCCACCCTCTTTAGTTAAAATATAAATATTGATTCCATCCTTACCCCTACATACCCAATTAACGGTCTTCCTTAAGTGATCGCTGATTCAGTGAGGAAATCAAATCGTCGTGATTAATATTGTTCTTTAACATGATGCAATTGAATGCAATTCAATCCTCTCGGCATTAACTTTTATCTACCGTTCTGGTTTCATCTGATCACCACTATGTTAATACACGACAACCCTTCTTCGAAATTCACTGTCACCACCCCAAATTAACACCAATATTTCCCTCAATCATTTTCATACTTTGTTAAATCTCAATCCCCATCTTACACCATCACTTCTTTTTTCGAAGGTAAATCCGAATTTAATTCTGTAAACTTTTGCTATAGCTATGATTAGAAACTGATTATTTGCAACTTCAACTCATATACATCATTTTTGTTGAATTATTCGTGAAAAAATAATTTGATTTGCTTTTAATCTTTTATTACAGGTAAGCTTGGGAACGGGAAACATCTAAATTTTGGAAAGATGTTTGGTATGGATCAGTTCCGCTTATGGAGAGATGGCCACGGCTATATTGTATTGAAAAGAACAAGAATGCAGTGGTGAGCGAAAGACTTTGCGAGGCTGAATCTGGGATAAATCTGGTCGAAAATTGGGCTGAAGCGGCATACACAGTTGAATTAATATCTGAGTTGCAGGACGTTGATTTGATGCTGTCACAGGTTAAGTTTTCAGAAGGAGAGGATAAGTGGCTTTGGGACGCAGATGATAAAGATACTTTCACAGTAGCTAGAGTTGAACCGAGATGTGCAGCGAAATCAAGATATGAAGTGGGAAGCTTGGGTCCCGATCAAGGTTGATATGTTCGTTTGGAGGCTCGACATGGATAGGATTGCGACCCGGGTGGCATTGGCTAGAAGAAATATTAGAATTGATGATCTATCGTGCCCTTTATGCGATACGGATGAAGAGTCGGCGAAACACGTTTTCATTGATTGTGGTTTCCCCTTCGGGGTCTGGTCCGGCATTTGGCGATGGTGCAGAATCAATCCAACAAGCATTCTGCAGGTTTGTGACCTGCTGCAGATTCCGGACACAATGCTGCAGGTGCCAAAGTGGTGCAGAAAGGCGCTCAGGGGGATCATCATGGTTACGTGTTGGGTTTTATGGCAGGAGCGAAACAAGAAGGTTTTTGAAGGCAATACTCCCAGAGTTTCAGATGTGGTTGCGTCTATTAAGGCGCTTTCTTTCCTTTGGTTTAAAAGTCGCTCTAGATTTAAGTATATTCTTTGGAAAGACTGGGTTTGTTATCCCTTGTATATTGTGTAAAGGTTTTTGTGGCAGTCCTCTTTTTGAGGATTCGCTCGTTTTAATGAAATAAATGTTAAAAAAAAATTTGTTTTATAGAATGCTTGACCCACTTATTTTCAGTTTTTGATCATGCATGTTTTCTTGATTTCAGTTTTTGTACAGGCCCAAGTCACAATGCACATATTTGGTACTTTGGCATTTAATCAGATACAATTGCTAATAGTGAGTGTCTTCAGGTAAACAACTCTATATACTTACTGAATTATACCTGTACAATTGATTGTTTTATGCAAAAAAATATATTTTTTAACATGTAAAATAATCAAAATGATTATCTAAGCCAATTGAAAGTAACCAATGTGAATATTGTGCAACTTATACTGCTAAGCAAATTAAAGTTTGTCAAACCAACATGTATGTGCTTTGTCATAGCAAAGAACATAAGAATGCAATATCAACAATTCAACATTAAAAAAATAAAAATAAAAAATCAATAACAAATTGTTAATTAACCATGGGTAGAAATCACCTGATAAGATATTATACCACTGATACCAATAAAAAAACTAAAATGTTAACCTTCTCCAGCTACAATAAGGGAAAGTACATGGGCAGGAGATAGCACAACTTCCTCCTTAATACCTTCAACAAAGGTTCCCTACACCTAATAATTAGCATACAATCTTATTTAGAATTGTGGATCTGATCTAATTGAAGCAGAACACAATGCCTTCAAAATAGAGGAACCTTCTATAAAGTTATGAATTAAATAGGGCATTAACAACATCACACTATTATATTACTAACGTATGGTTAGTATATCATTGACATGCTTGTCAAACAGGTAAAATATCCAAGTTTTATAAGTTACTACAATTTTGTTGTTCTTTCAGCCAATAAAGCCCCAGCTTTAGGCAATTTTGCTTGGCCGTAACATTTAATCCCAGAATATCAACAAGTTGCTTCCCCTCACCCCTCTCTCAAAACAACAAAAAAGGACCCTTTTCATATACATCGACATCAAGTTCCAATCCAAAAGGTAGTGTATACATTACAATATGTGATTACTAATATATGATTCGTCATTCGTGTACATTACAAATCTTTAACCGTTTGTTTAGATATGTTCACGTGACATTTATATTTCTGATATGTTTGTAATAGGCGATTCAAGTACAAGATAAAAAAGCTACGGCTAACTATTAAGCAACTGTCTCATTGTCACTTAATTATGTCTCCATGTTGCAGAACTTAAA
This sequence comes from Ambrosia x helenae, assembly GCA_030844895.1. Classification (NCBI taxonomy): domain Eukaryota; kingdom Viridiplantae; phylum Streptophyta; class Magnoliopsida; order Asterales; family Asteraceae; genus Ambrosia; species Ambrosia x helenae. The sequence continues at coordinate 13,715,417 of CM061231.1, forward strand.
CAAATTGTTGTCAAATGAAAGAGAATTCAGAGACTTGTCGTCGCAACTGCAAAATGATCTAAAATATATGGGTATGTACTAAGCAGCTTTTCAGTATTTTTACATAAACAATAAATAATTGTTAATATGTTAATTTTTGTATATGGGTTTTTAGAGAGCCAACTAGAGTAGTTATCTACTGCTGCCCAATGATATCAGACGGTTGTTCAAGAAAACATGATTTTATACCATATGGTATGGGATCTAAAAGGTAACATCTTATCTTGTTGGTTAATGTGATCAACATGGAGAAAAATTTAATTAGTTTTTACATATTTCAAAAATTATTCGAGTATACTGCAAAATTTGATCTGCTTCTGATCTGACACAAAAATTGATCGATTATATCGGAGAAGATGGATCTTTGGTGGTTATGGATCCTTCAAAATTGAATAAAGATAGAAAAAAGATGCTCCAGTTCAACCGTGTCTTTGGTCCAAATGCCACTCAAGATTATTCATTAGAAACTTATATATAATTTACCACTTTATGATGTTATTACAAGCTGAAAGAAGTTCGTTAACTAACAAAATGCACTTCTATTAGAGGAGGTATTTGTAGACACTTAACCGCTTATAATATCAGTGATGGATGGTCACAATATGATTTTTTACATGACGGCGGATGAGTCCGGGAAAACACATATAATTGTGAGATGATACTTATTTTTCAGTATAAATTTATGATTGTACTTATATTTAGAAGATACATCTTTATTTATTTTGATAGAGTGGCCTTTCGGGTGCATCAAGAAAAGAATTGGGCATCAATTATTTGGCCCTAAATGATCTATTTGATCTATAAACCCAAGGAAAGATGATGTGAGATATTAACTCTTTGTGCAAATGGTGGACAATTATAATTATGAAGTCAAAGATCTTCTCATTGGTGATTCTGCCTCAACCGGAAAATTAGAGATCCGTAGCTGCATGAGTGAGAACGTTTTAAGCCTTCCTAATGCGACCATGCACCCGGTCAAGTTAACAACCAAAGTCTTAAACTTCCTGAATATTGGTTAAGTGAATAGTGCCGTGAGTTCAACAGCTCTAAACAACCAAAGTAGCCGGCCCCACAAGTCCATCAACTACCAACAAGTTTACGTGTTAAAATGGATCGTTCAAAAAACTTAAAAGTAACGAGTTGTGACATATTATAAAATATTATTAATGAAGTCATACAAATAATTAAAACGAATAGTGTTATAAATTTATATATAGATAATAGTAACTAAATTAAATTAAAATTATAATGAATTAAGTGGTGAAAGATAATGCTAACTAAATGAAATTTAAAATTAATTAGGTGGTGACGGACTAAACAACTACACATAACTTTTTTTATTCTCATGTCATGTTAATTGAAACTGAATTTCTTAGCTTGCCTCCCATCCGTAACCGATGACATTTACGATATCAATTGTTTCATTTAATGACCATTTGTTTAGGATATATAAACCATTTATTCCCGGTTACTTCCTCTCTACTAAACCATACCTTTTTCACTTTACTCTTGATCTTTGTTGTTGTTTTAGATTCAAAGTCCCATTAGATATGATTTCATTGATTTTATGTTTTAAACTCTAATTTTCATTTAGTGGCTTGACATTAACGTTTTGAACACTTCTTTATTTACAGTTTTGCTTTATTTTGAAAGGAGGGCCGGTTGTAGAGGTAGTGATGTTTTTCAAATTAATCAATACTATATACATTGAATAAAACAGTACCCAATGGTTTTTGAGCATATAGGTATAAATTTCAGAAAGGCTTAGTCGAAACACAACGTTTGTGCTTTGAAATCAACATCTTCGCATTTTGTACATTATCACAATGTTGTATTGCAATCCCGTATTTGAATCCCGCCGCAACGCGCGGGTGAACCTACTAGTCTTTAAAAGGAATGAACCTGAACCCATACTCAAGACCTTCCCCTCCATCAACATGCTTGACAGTAGTAAAACGATAAAAAACGATTTTAAAATCATACGCAACAACACTGTAGGGGTCCTTGTTTTCACCAACCCCGAATTTGGACAAAACAACAACATCATCCTCATGAACTTGACTATCAAAAACTTGCACCAAATAAACTGTTAGTAAATTCCAAAACCGTCCTTGAGGTTTGGGCCAATATGCCTGTCCAGTCCATTCTTTTAAAAATTGCTTGAACACTCACTGATCTTTAGGAAAATAAGGCAAATCAGTCTACCACTTAACCCAGTTAGATTTTCTCAGTTAAGTCAGGGGCATTTTCGTCCAATCAGGTGTAAATTCATCTTCTTCACCATTTCTTCTTCCCTGATCAGACCCACCATGCTCACCACCACCACCACCACCACCACTACCCACTATCTCCTCCACCTTTCACCGAGTTTAATAAACCCCAATTAAGATATGCAACAATAATAACCTGTGGATTAAGAAAACCCTTGAGAACAAGACGACCAAGTGATGGGGTCATGTCAACAGAAGCTATTCAAGCTGTTCAATCCCTTAAATTAGCTGCTAAAAACCCTTTCATCGACTCCACCCATTTGTTCTTAATCTGTTCAGGAAAGTGAATAATAAAATGTATCACCATATGGCAAGCTCGTTGGTGAACTTGGATGACAATGAAAGAGCAGAGAAGATTTTGACTGAATGGGGATCTGAGACAGCCTCCGGACCATGGTACTCTGTTCCAGACCTCCGTCTCTGAGACCATCACTTCACTGTCCCACTCGATTATTATTATTATTATTATTATTATTATTATTATTATTATTATTATTATTATTATTATTATTATTATTATTATTATTATTATTATTATTCTCAATCTCAATCCCAATCTCAATTCCATACCATCTCTCTTTTCCTAAAACCTACAAAAAAAAAAAAAAAAAAAAGAAAACAATTAGCCTCTGTTTAACACACAAACTACAAAACAAAGGTAGCATTTTTAAAAATCTTGATTCAACATATATATGATGTACCTGCACATAAGAAATGGTATTAACATGATTAATCCTTCTAACTTTCAACTTAAGGTTTTTGAGACCACTCTTATCTTTACCCTCAGTCCTTTTCTTATTAAACCCACTACCAGTGATTCCAAGCTTCTTGCTTTCTTCCATTGGTGATGACCCTTTTTTTATCCTTGCTGTCACTACCGATTCTGCGATTAAGATTTAAAGGGTTTGAAATGGGTTTTCTTGAAGCAATACAGGTGAAGAAAGAAAGGGATTTGGTGGGTTTAGTTGGGATATTATTACTGTTGAGGAAGGGATTGGATTTAAGAGAAGAAAGGAAAAAAGAACGGTTGGAATGGGTTTAAAAGAAGAAAGGAAACATGTGTTTGATCAAGATGGTTACAGATTTTGCCACCAAAATAGTGGGTTTTTATAGGTGAGTTGGGGAAGAAGACAATGGGGGAAAGAAGACAATTTTATATGTGAGTTGACCATTTTGCCCCTGACTTAACTAAGAAAATCTAACTGGGTTAAGTGGTAGGTCGCTGCACTGGATTCGACACAATCTGAGATGAGGTCGCTGCACCAGTAACTGAGACAAAACCAGTGAAGATTACTGGTATAGGCATTGATCTAGTAACACCTACAGACACTGCTGCACCTGATGAAGTTGTATGTGTTGCTGCTGAAGTTTCAAGCATGGTGATCTTAATAGCTTTAGATAATTTCCCAAAGTGAGTTTTCTTCTTTGACTTCTCAGGAGATCTTTGGGGTTTTCTCTTCAACCTACCACCCTTAGCCTTTGTCTTTCCAGAAGGAGGAGTGTCTAGATCATCATCTATGTCTGCAATCTGTTCATTTGGATCCAATGTGAAAGTGTGATCCTCAGCTAGACGTTTCTTCTCCTCCCATTTCTTATTTTTCTTTACTACCTTAGCAGCTTTTGTAGTTGGGGAGTCGTCTTAATCTGCTGACTACTACACCAACGTTTACTGTAGAGCTAGAATGGCTAAATAACTAATCGGGAACAAATGCTATTACTATGCACGTAAACATTGCCATGCTATAAGCCCATTGGTATAAGAGAGAGAGGAAGAGAGAGAGAGAGAGAATTGAGTCGTTCTCTGATGTGTGACGAGAGGATGTTCATACTTTCATAACTTTATTTCAAATATTCTCTCTAACGTTGAATTCGCATATCATTATGTATTTCAAGAAACTTGATGATTGTTATGGGTTTTTATTGGCGGATCTTGAACTTAGTTTTCGGTAAGATCCATGGTGCGAGCGAACTCAATAAATATAAAATTTCAATAAAATTTACACAACAAATCAAAAAAATTGAGAGCCGGGGCCAAGCCTGGCCAAAGATCCATCCCTAAGAATATTGATTCCCTGATACATATTTTGTGCGGACGAGATTTCAAAGGTAAGATGTTGTGTATAACTTTATATCAACTCAAATTATCTGAATATGTTCTTAAGCTCTCATGCTATCATAAAGAGGTTTCTGTGGTCTTTAGAGCACTCACATTTGGTCCCTCATAATTTTGCAAGAGAAAACCTCACAATTTTGTGAACGTCATAGTCGGAGAGAGTATCGCTTGAGATTTGAAGGACTGGCTGAATCGTTATGATAACCACCACCCATATCTTTTGTGTATGTGTAGATTGAATTGTGAGATCAAATTGTGACTGACTATGAGTATTCTGTCTTCTATTAGTAGGCTTAAAAAACCAGTCGTTTGAAAAGTATTCATTTGAATAATAATTTTTTATTAAATATTTAAATATTTTTTATAAAATTTATTAATTTTATTAAATAGATTTTTATTCCAATTATAATTTATATAAAAAAAGAAAAAAAATAGATTTCACGTGGCACTTTCCCCCTCGCCACTCTCCCATTTTCACCCTTCACACATAAGTCTTATAAGACCAAGTGTAATGGATGCTTAATGGGGCGTGAAGTGGGGAATTCCCACCACCCCCCCCCCCCCCCCATGGTTAATGGGGCGTTAAAGGGTGCCCCGTGAAATATTTCACCGGGTGAAATTTTTTGATGGGCCAATCAATGGCTGACACCTCATTTTTATTTTTTTATTTTTTTTAATTTAAATTTAATACAATTATATATTCACCTCTTTTCACCCACCATTACACCCATTACCTATTTCAAGCCCCTTTCACTCATAAAGTGACCCCACATTGCCACTGAAGAAACAATAAGTATCACGGTGATTACGACTAATCCCCGTGTGGTTTTATACTTGTGTTACGTAAGGATTAATCCTTTACCCAAACCCCGTTGGTTAACCCGTAAAATGATTTAGTGAGTGTGAGGTATGTGCGTGAAATGTGTGTAAACACGAGATGTAAGTGGTTCGGTCGGAAGCGACCTACGTCCACTGTAACTGCCGGAATATTATTGAGAGAGATATTACAAGTGGTATGGGTTACAATGGTTAATTTCTGAATGCCTTTACAAGAAGAAGTATGTCCCTATTTATAGGCATAGTTGTGGGCCGAAGGAAGAGGCCCATGAGACATGTCGTCAGCTTGGGCCCAGTCAAGGCCCAAGTCCATGTTCTTCCTGAAAATGGCGGGAAACGGCCAAATACTGTTGATGACATCATGCTACAGTGTGGTCGTAGTTATAGGTGGACACGTGGCAGGTTCTGGGTGGTGACTAGTGATGTTGTCCTTGCTGCAGTGGTTGGGGCTGCCATCGGCGTCTGATGTAACGTCTGACAGTTGGCAAGGTATGTCTGTTGGTCACTGTGGATGGCAGCATGGGTACAATATGTAACATCGCCAAATTTTCAAATTATAATACGTATATTATTTTCATAATGTGCCTAAGTTTTATTTCCCGACCACACAACTTATATATATATATATATATACATATATATATATATAATAATAATAATAATAATAATAATAATACCCACATACTTAAATTTCACCTTTAAAACAAACCAAGCCAAACCCAACTCTTCTTAAATTTCGGCCCAAACATCATCCCAGCCCAAACCCCATACCAGCAGCCCACTTACCAAGCCCAACCATACTTGTCTGTTGCCTTCTTGTGCACAGCCTCACGAACAGGGAACAAAGAAGAAAAAAAAATTATGTTTCTGCTGGGTATCGAACCGGAGACCAAGCCACCACACCCACACACACAAACCATCTGCTCCACACGTACTTCTTGTTACTAATCCAGCTCGTTTTATCTTTATATCGAACCATTATGCAAACAGTTGACTTAGAAAAGTCAACTGTGTCAACGAGATCCATAATCATCTCAAATTTCCACGCGTTTTTGATCCAGAATTGGTATGTGTTCGTGATTGCCGGTCCATTACAGGTCAAAAACACGTTCAATTAGCATTAAATCGTACCAATTCTACCATTTATACGCGTGCACATTCAAGTCGAGTCAAACATTTCCAATTCCTTGATCTGGACATTTACACTATAAATTGAACATTCACGAGCCTTCACAACTCGCCAATACTCCTTTCTTAACCTCCAATTCTTCTTGAATATCATCTGTTCTTGTTTCACGATCGTGTCTTTGACTTCGAGGGTTGACCGTTCAATCGAGCTTGAAACAACGTTGTAAGTCTAATTTTGTTTGGCACTTGCTCAGTATTTACCCTATGATTAATTAGATTAACATGGTGTAAATTGACCGATTGAAAATACTAGGGCTCGAATGGGATTTTTGGGGAAGAACATCAAGAACAGTTAACATATATAATTTAAACAAACTGAATCCAAACACAACCACAGGTCTAGACCAAGTGGTTGTGTTGTTGCTTTGTTACCCAGCAGACGCGGGTTCGAAACCCGGCTGCCACACCCCTATTGTTCTTTTTTTTTCTTTTGTTTATCAACTTTATATATATATATATATGTTATTTATATCTTATAAATTCATTTAAAAATACTAAAACATTTTTAAAAATTCTACAAAAGTTATCTTATATTAATCTGATGTAAAAGTTCAACTTACAATTTTTAGTTTTCAAAAATTTATTTATTTAATATATATAATAAATAAATCAATTTTATTCTATTTTATTTATAAAAATCTATAAAAATATCAAAACGATCTTATTAATTTCCACAAAAATTATTCTAAGTTTTTATAACAATAAACTTTTCTGAAATGATTTTTTATTTCAGAAAAACCGTTTATTTAATATTTTTAATCAATTTTTGTTAGTTTTAATCATAATTAAATCATAATAAATCCAATTTTTAATATTTTTGCACCAAAATTTTATACAAATTATTTCTGAATATTTAGAACAGAAATATAATTTTTAAACTGATAAATCTTTAATTTTAGTAATTTTTAATTATTAAAGTTAAAGTTTGACAATTTGTAATAAATAGATTTAATAATCTATTTTAAAGAAAATAATTTTATAAAAATTATTTTTATACTTTAAACACATTCTTGTGACCATCTTAGATTTAAATTTCATAAAAAGATTTTTGGTTATTTAATTACAAATATTCTCTAAATTATCAAACATTTTTTAATAATAATCAAACAAGCATTTATCCCCAATTCGAAGCCCTAGAACATATACATTTGTAGACTAGATAGACTTAGACATATTTATTACCTTATTATAGGGTGATACTTGACACATTTGGGCAACACACTATTTTCAAGAGATAACGTTTTGCTAAGGTGAGTTTTACATAGCCCATTTTCTATTTATCACCATTTTTGGGGTGAAACATGTTACAACAATATTTATGCAATTCAATCATCAATGTGTTTATGTGTATTTCTATGTTGCATTATGTCTTGAACATGGCTAGGGTAAGCACAATTCTAGCATAAACATTCATCAACCAAACGGTATACATTGATAGATCTATTGGACTGACAATCCCACCCGGATACGTGCCCCCTACAAAGGTTACGTGGGTGTTTGTTACTGCAATATAAACGAGTGAACCATGAGCGTATGGGATGTACCACAATTACAACAGTCACAAGGTTGATTATGCACTCGATTTACTTCTAGTATGTTTTCGCATATGGACTAGATTGCCATGACACATGAATTGCACAACAATTTTATTCGATTATCAAAACCTATGTAATTCTCATCAACTTTTGTTGACCCAAAACATTTTCAACTTAACATGTTTCAGGTTCTACTTGCTTGAAGATTTGAATTGATGCTTGAAGATATTTGCATAGTTTTATTCAATTTGATGTACAAATTCTTAGAAAAATTGTATTGAACTTACTTAAATTATTTAATGAAATCTATTATTCACCATGAGCTACTGAACAATCATCAATACGTGACATCCCGATGTTTCCGCCATCGGTTGGGGTGTTACAGATTGGTATCAGAGCCATGGTTATAGGGAATTAGGTTATTAGAAAAATAATCTAGTCTATAACCATAGGATTTAACAAGTACTTGCTTCTTTTACTTGCTATACTCTATCTCCCTCCTACTTCTTATCCCTACTTTCATCCTTACAAGAAGATTGCTTTCCATCACTAGGTCTACTCTTAGTTTAATAGGGCAAAATCCTCAGGTTTAGCCTGAACCACCTTGAGATCTCGTCGAAGTTCTAGATTTTAATAACGAACACGTGCAATCTGGAAGGGTGAACGCCTGTATTCTGAGTCTTCTGTCTAGGCTGGCATTGCGCATATATCCCAATCAGACGAGGGACCCGGATGCCTACCTGGGAATTCTCGGGATGAGTGTTCACTTATAGGCTAAAGCATGTCTTCATATGTTATTAGAATCTAGAATCTTTGATAAGTCAACGTTTTCGTTTATTCGTTTTAATGATTAAATGATTACATTCCTTATATAACCTCATTCATTTCATTGTGTCTCTTACAGATCATGCCTCCACGTCGTAGTGCTCGTCTTAACAGTGGTGAAAATCATGATGAAGGGAGTAGCAATCACAACCATAACCATGACACCAACCACAACAACAACAACAACAACAATGGTGTTGATGCTCAACTAGCTGCAATCATTTCTCAACAAATGGCGCAGCAAATCGCAACTCTGGTTCCCAACTTACTAGCTCAAGTCATCCAGTTAAACGGCAACGGCAACGGAAATGGAAATGGAAATCACAACGGGAATGGGAATGGTCTTCCAGCCTGTACCCTTAAGCACTTTAATTCTTGCAATCCCCCAAAGTTCAGTGGAGAAGAAGGAGCTACAGGACTCCTGCAATGGTTTGAGGGTATTGAGAATACCTTCATCAACAGTGAATGCCCCGACAACTTTAAGGTCCATTATGCCATGAGTGTTCTTCACAAGCAAGCACTCACTTGGTGGAATGAAGAAAAACGCACTCGCGGAGCTGAAGCTGCACTAGCCTTAACTTGGGATCAAGCTAAAGACATTATGAAGGCAGAGTTCTGTCCTCGTAATGAAATTAAGAAGCTGGAAGATGAATTTCATGATCTTGCTCAAGACAGTGGGGAAAACCTTGCTTACAACACTCGCTTTCACGAACTTAGCTTACTGCTACCCCACAAAGTCACCCCTTTGCCCATTGCTATCGAAAAATACATTGGTGGCTTACCGATGCAGATTCAAGACACGGTGTGGGGAAGGAACCCTGCTACTTTGGAGGAAGCAAAGCGTTTGGCTGCCACCCTAACAGATAACCACGTGGAACGTCTTTTGTATTTTTTACGTCAGATTTGCGCCGTGGACTTAAATGCTTGCTGGTGATTAATGCGGGTCTGAAGTAATAAATTTCAAATCATTGGCATTCAATTTGTCTCTCATAGCTTGAAGTTAATGCGCCTGGAGGTCGAATGATCAGTTCCTTCTGATGGAAGTTTAATGGTTGCTGACGTGTCAGGTTGTTGTCTGGCGTGCAGACTGAGACATGTCACATCATTGTTGTGGTTTCCAACCTTTCGTCTGGTGTCAGGCGAGTGTGCCGTCACGCGCCTGACGTTCTGTCTTCGTGGTTAAGATTATGCCACGTGTTGGTAGGCACGTGCTCCCTATCAGGTGCGTGTGCTTCTACGCGCCCAATTTGTTTAAAGTGTGAGATCTGTTGACTCGTGTCGTTCATCCGGCGCGTGTTCATCAGAAAGCTGTCTCCCACTTACGATCTGGTCCGTCTGTTGACAGAGTTGACACGTGGCGTCATCTTGCCCTTTGAATTTGAAAGGGCGTAATGGTTGAGTCATAATTCGTGGGTCCCACTGCCATTAATACGATGGGTATATAAGTCTCGTTGAGGCTTATGTGAACGGTTACATTCCCATAATCTTCTTTATATTTCTTTCTTTCTTTCTTCTCTCAATTTTTCCGGCCACCGTCTTCTTTGAAGTTTCCGTTTAATCTCCATAGATCTTCTTGATTTTGGAGATTCATTGTTGAAACTTCGACATTCTGCCTTCTGTTTCTTTGTGTTTGTGTGTTCTTTCTTCCTCTTCATTGGAAGTTTCTTGTGTTCTTCCAAATCCCTTGAAGATTCCGGCGAATCTTCAAGTTTTCCGATCTTCCAGATTCCGGTAGCTTTTCCTTTCTTGCTTAATCTTTAAGATGTCTGATGCATCTGTAAGTCCATCTCCGTCCGCCGAGGATATTAGGGTGGAGCCGGCTGTGGAGGAGGTTGTGGAGGAAGAGGTGCTTGTCGAACATGGCAAGATAAAGGAGAGGGAGCTGATGTCCAACACGTATTGTGTCTGGAGTCAGAAGTCTTTTACTCAGTTTTGCACCATGTATAATATTCTGCCAGAGTGGGAGCCTACCCTTCCATCTCCGACTAGCACCGTTCTCTCTGCGGGGAGTGGTCGGCTGGCCTTATATGAAGCCCACTTTACTAAGTGTGGGTTTCGCTTGCCGTGTACCCGTTTTCAGATTGACACTATGGTGGCTTACGACGTTGGTCCCACACAACTAACCGCCTTCAGGCTTCTGATTTCATATATGAATCTTATTATTAATCTTCGATTTCGTAAACCCTAACTGCAAAAATGCAGATTTGTTTCTCCATCCTCGTCATTCTCAATCTACCAGATTCAAACATCCATGGTATAATTATCCATCCAGATTGAAGGTAAGTTAATGGTTCCGATTCTTAGATTCTTCCTTTTTTGTATTTTCATTGATTGATTAACATATCTCTTTCTCCATTAAAACAAATGCCAAGAAAAGTTAGGGTTTTTATTAGGGTTCCTAAAAATCGTTCATGTAATCTTCTATCTACTTTCAATTCCTCTTTAAGAGTTATCGATCTGGATAGTTTTTTTGCGCCTTGATTTTGCCATTGTTTTCACCATTTTCGCAGTTGTTGGTATATATGGCAACAGATCCAAAAACTTTTGTTATACAAGGATTGCTGGCTTATTATCATCGATGGAAAGGTTTGGTGTTTTTATTATTTGTGTTTTTACATCTTTTAGTTGAGTTTTTGGATTAACAAACGTTATCACTAATCACTGTTTCACTAATCTGTTTTGGGGAAATTGAGATTTTGGTTAGATTTGGTGACGTTTGGTTATGGCTACAGCTTGGTTCTTGGATATGCTTATCCAGCTTTTGAGTGTTTTAAAACCATTGAGAAGCATGGTGCAGGAAATGCAAAATTAAGATTTTGGTGTCAATTTTGGTAAGGTATCTTTTTCTTTTAATTTTTCAAAATATTTATTGATTTTAAGTTGACCAAGTCAACTGTCTTTGTTTTAGGATTTGAAATTTGAATCATCCCCATTTTGTTATAGTAAATTATGAATGTGACATTTATGTGTAATTTTAAATGTCGATAGCAATTGTGTGATTTTTATGTTCAAATGTCGATTGCAAGTGCAGGCCAAAAAAGGAACACATGGTGTGCTTTTTATGTTCAAATGTTGATTTCAAATGTCGATTGCAAGTACCATTTTGCATCGCAGCCGTCATGCGTCTTTGTGTCTGAACATCTTCGATCTACACGCGGGCTATTCCTCTTCGGTATTTTCTTATGAAGATTTCAATCCGACCTTGGATGAGAATCGCCGCGTTGATTGCATCACCGTTTTAAAATCGATAAGCCTCTGTGAGAAATCCTGAAATTGATCTTCAAGGTAAGGATACCTTTCCTAATCGTTTTTTTTTTTTTGTGTGTATAACATTTTAATTCATTCAGATTATGTTTTTTTTTTCTTTTTATTGTGATTGTGCTTTTTATGATGAACTCTCTCATACCATAACCTACACGTTCATGATTATTTTTGTTGTTGTTATTGAAATAATGATAACACTGTTGACTATACCAATATGCTTACATTTACAAATATGGAGATTATGGTCTTGTGTTTTCTAAAGAGATTTCCGCTTTCTAAGTGTCTCCAGATCAAATGAAATAACATCTTGTGGTGATAGAGGTACTACTAACAAGAACCTGCACATCTATCTTTCAAGTAAGAAATCCTCAACTTTAGTTCATTTTAGGTATCTACATTGGTTTGAAACAATATTGGAGGGATTAAATTATTGCTTGATGCTTTGTGTTATGATCAGTTTAATTGAGGTTTTAAATGCTACCGGTTATGTTTTGATCTTTTGTATGGTTACATTTCATGTAATATCATAGGGATGTTAATACGCCAATGAGTGAGAATTTAAATAGATTGATAGATTCTATAATAGCGTTAACTACATGTAGAATTTTAGACTACTAAATCATTTTACATGTGTGTTGGATATGGGGGACTGGAACTACTTTGCAACAGTCAAATCTGAGAAAAGGGCAGCAACTCAACTGGTAAAAGCAACGGAATTATACACAAAGGTTTGATAGCTTTACACTTTTTTCTGATTTTAGCAACCAATTTTCAGTTAGGCATAAAATAATGATGTAGAGTCAAGTATCAATGGAAACAATCAAATGGCTAGATATCTCAATTATTAAATCAAAAGCATCACGAGCCCTAAGGTTTCTTGACCAATAATTTAAATATTCAAAACAAATCATCCTATGGTCATTATTTATTACCTTAAAGTTGGTTACCTTTCTATACTCTATACTTTATACTACTTAGTTTAAGTTTTATTTTAGTATATTTTTTTTTGTGTAGGTGATGATCAGTACCATTTTATATTGTACTTTGTAGCTAAAGTCTAATTTTGACATGTGGATATCATGCTATTGTTTTGTTGTAATAGCAATTTCGAAGACATATTTAGGTACCAAAACGTTACCCGCTTTTACTCATTACACAAATGAAACAGCAAATGACGGAAATAGGTTTGTTTTCCATTCAAATGTTGAAGTCATTTTCTTTTTGTCATATATATATAAACATGTATTTTTAAGGTGTTGGATAAGGCTTTGTTTGGGCCTCATTTCGAATGTTAATTCATTGTGATTGTAGCGATATCAATAAGCGTTTGCTTTGGCCTCATTTCGACCTGTCGAAGAAGGATCAAAACAAAACCTTAATGAAGGTATCTTTACATCTTAGAACATTAAAAAGAAAAGATAGTCAATAATGAATTGTCTCCCTCTTTACATTTTAAGAAATTATTTTCACGCAAAAATGTTGGTTTGACATAGTTGATATGCAGATGATGTTCATGCCGAGGATAATGAAATGAGTAATGATAAAGATGGTGACATGGAAGATGATATTCAGGATGATAATACAGAAGAGGCTTTTGATGCGTACCAGATACAACAGAGCAACAGCAGTTGCAGCTGCTGCTGAATGAGTCAGCCATGGAAACAACTACCCACGACAAGTTCATCATAGAGCTTCGTCTATTGTTTCTGTTAAGAGGAAGTTGGTGGTGCCTGAGTAAAAGGTGTGAGGTAAATTCTTATATAATTTATTAGAATATGTTGTTTTCTTACTGATTATTGTAGATTCAGTTTGAGTTTTTTGGATGGCCTTATGATCTACCACATTATATATATATACAAATACCAACTTAACGGAAAATCTAACTTCCGTTAACTTCTTTTTGACTTCCGTTAATTTATTTTGCCAAGCAACCCAACGAGATATTACTTACCATCTATTATTCCCTTATTTCCTTTATCACATTACGTCATACTCAAATTCTAATTATAACCTAATTAATATACTAACACCCGCCAATGCCTTTTCCCACTGCCACCACGTACCGACAACCGTTCACCTTTATTTATCGCCGTTATCTTATTTCTTCTTTGGCCACTAAATTTCATCGGTTTCTGATCTTCATTACTCCTGTTCATCCCTGATATGGCGTGGTTTGTTTCAATTATTCCATTTGCGAATTCACTTCCGGTATGTTCACACTCCCGTCGTTATATGTTTTCGTTTAACGTATTAATTAAAGTAGTTTCTGTGTTGATTACTCCAGCAATATTTTGATTAGTAATTTCTGTGTCGATTACTTCGGTTGTTTCTCAGTATTCGGTTCTCTATTTATTTGGTATTAACAACACATTCATTTTCATGTTTATACTTTGTATGTATTCGGTTCTCTATTTATTTGGTATTAACAACACATTCATTTTCATGTTTATACTTTGTATGTGAATTTCTGTTTATACGTATGTTTATGCGAATCTATGCTAATCAATATGTACGTTTAAAATTCATGTTCTATTTGAACAATTCAATCCAATCGTTATCTTGAATCCATCATTTGTTAACCACCAGTGCTAGAATATCAAATAATTGAGATATTGTTAACCACCAGTTTGTTCGTTTAGATTTTATATATTCAAGAACTGTTACAAGATTTTAAGAACCTTTTTGTTGGGTTTATATTGTCTACCGACAACAATCCAATTCCTTTTCCTTTCATGTTATGGATCTACAAAGAACTAAAGTTTTGATTTAACATATAGTTAGTTTTGATTAAAAAAAATGATAAGAGGACCAATATGGCAGGTTTGTAAATAAATTTTGTAGTAAAATGGATGGGCCAGAAGACATAAAACGAAAATATAAAAGGAATTTTGGTCTTTGCATTAGCAAAATTTAGTGATTAGAAAACCAAAATAACCATTTTGAGTGGCGTAATTTCAAATCATGCAACATCAAGGCTTTGGTATATAGTTGTTAAATATACTATTAGTAAAAAATACACTGTTTACACATTTTAAATGATGCAACTGTGTTGTTGATAAATTTGGGTTGAAGATAAGGACTTTGAAATCAGCACCATAATATCATTTTATCTTACCCTTTATCTGTTACTTTATTTTTCAATGGCTAATATGAACATACAATCAACATAAATATATGATGTCATATCTTGGTTTATATCATATGTATATTAATTAAAGTTAATCCATAAGTACTCTATGGTTCATCACTCATAATGTTTTTAAGTTTACTTTGTTTTCTATCAACAATCAACGTTTTCTCTCTTCATGTTATGTATTTGTATGTTACATCACACCACTCAAATGGTTATAATTTGGCCCTGTACCTAAAATTTAGCTATTACACTTACCAAACCCATTCAAAATTTATTGCAATTAGATCTGCTATCTTATTTTTAGATCTGCTATCTTATTTTTCCTTCTTTTTTTCAACTCAAAACTATATGCATTCTATTGCCCTTTAGAACTTGCAATTTGGACATTGTATGGCTAGCTTCTAACTGTTAGGATATGAATATCCGTTTGGTCACATGTAGGAATATTATCTTTTGCTTATGGAGAGACACGACCTAATAGGACGTTAATTATAACACATGGACACATGGTAAATAATCAGTTTTTAATGTTTGGAAAAGGTTTATAAAAATAGAATATTTGCATTAACTTTATATGTCCCGCCGCAACGCGCGGGCTAACGTTAACTCGTTCTTCAACAATTAGAAACAATGAAAACCATTGATATTGATCCCAAGGAGTAAGCCATCATTGTCATTTCAGTTGTTTATGTGTTATTTTGTTCACATGCATTACTAAAATTTGTTTCCATAACAAAAATGGGTTGTTTGTTATGTTTTAGTGGGTGAAGAATCACTTCAAATGGTCGACAGGACCTAAACCAGGTTGCTGGGCAAATCGTTGTTGCACTTTGAAGAGTTCAATCATTTGATTATGATTAATATTTTTTTATGTTATGTACCTTATACATTTAGCAAGATCAAACAAATTTTGTTGAGTTTTTTCTTTGAATCGTCTATGTTTGTTTTCTGAATTGCGTTTGGAATATTAGTACCAGTAATCTATGAGTTGATCTATATTTTTGTTTGAACATTGAATGGATTGAGATGTTACCTTCATTAGTGTCTGTTTAAAACATATAGATAATTCAGTTGATCATGAAATTGTAGGGTCTGTTTACTAAGTTCTGTTCCAGATGTTAGACATGTTCATTTGATCAATTTGAATATTTTAAGTTGATCAAGTGACAATATTGTAAGCGAGTAATTCATTCGTTGTATCAACCTAATAAAAGAAATGTTTGCTTGAATACTGAAGACAATTGTTAAGGTCATATAGAATGCTTGTGTAACTTAATTGATGTATGTGCTGGTCTTGATGTTCAGGTTGCAAATTGTGATGAAACATTTGAATTATAGTAATGGGTTGATGGAAATAGTGATTAAATTTAGGTACCTGCTTCACATTTCTCATATTTATAGACTTAGTATTCACTACATGTACTATTTTTATGGGTGTTCGCATCAATACCGAATAGCGGACACTAGCGGCAAGCCATTGATACACTCGTAGCGATATGAAATAGCCGACGCTATTTCATTGAATGATACACTAGACGGAAATTTATTGGATAACATTAAACTTTTTTATGATATTTTCCAAGTAACCCAAATTCATAGGAATTTGTAATACTTAATAAAAACTTGTATATTACACTATATTTATAAAATAACGTTCTTATTTGACTCGGGGTTATGCCGGGTGTATACCCGGGTATCTAACCTAGTGTCGTAATATAATATCCCTCCGTCAATATTTGTGCCCTTTGATTTAATGGGCTCTACTTGGTTAACTCCTTCTCATCGAAATTGATACTCCAGCCCAACATTTAACTTCCTTTTTGATCCATCAAGAGTCCATTTAGCATCCAATTGCAATCGATTGTGTTTTGGTCCAAAACTTTAGTCAACCCATTAAGTTAACTTTGAGCTCAAAATAAATTCATCCAACTTTTCCTTCCTGCACGTTGACTAAATAACATGACAAATGGATTAATTAGCTCCTGGCCATATTAATTACAATACCAATTCAATTATTTGTTTCAATCCTTCTTTTGCCCATAGCTTCAAAACCATCAATTAATAACTAAGATTTTACAATATAGCGTATTTAATATTATTATTAATGTATTATTATTATAACTAATATAAACAAAACTATACCTAAATGTATCGATTATATACTAAATATATACAAAACTAGTATATAAATAGGGTGTGTTTCACAACACATCAGTCATGCACATGGTCATCCGGGTCACGCAGGCCATCGTATCTACCGATACTGCTAGAAAGCTTAGCTTTCCTTGGGATTTTGGTTGTCGCTATGCGAGCGACAAACTTTGATTTCTCAGCAAAAGCTTTTGACCTGAATGGCTTGACCAAGTCATCGTCCTCGTTGTTATGACGTGAACGGTGACTATGTTTCTTTCCGTTGTGGTCGGAGTCGCTGCTAGACGACTCATAGCCATCCGGTTCATCACGTGACTTCGCGCAGCCCCGAACCCTGGCGTCTCCGCCGAGTTCCCCGCTGCGACCATCACCGTGAGTGGCCGAGTCTTTCCTTTTGTACCCCTTTTTTGATGGGGTATCATAAGTGAGGGCTTTACCCTTCTTTTTGGCTTGTTGCAAGAGTTTGCGTTGGTATATTGCAGCGCTTTTGGCGTTCTGACGAAGGAGCCACTGGTCTGGGTCTTCCTCAGAACCGCCGTCACTGTCATCGTCCGAGCCTAGATCACGAATCTCGAGATCCGGCTGCTCGAGACGTGAAGTGGGTTTTTTGACGACAGTGTGTGGTGTGGTTTGGTTTTCCGGGGACTGAGCATCGACGTCCCCGGTTTGGTTAAGGACAGAAGTGTTAGGGTTGGGTTCAGCCATGGGTGGGTTAAAAGATGAGTGAATAAAGCTGTTCTAACCGTTAGATGGCGCCAATGAAGAAACAATAAGTATCACGGTGATTACGACTAATCCTCGTGTGGTTTTATACTTGTGTTACGTCAGGATTAATCCTTTACCCAAACCCCGTTGGTTAACCCGTAAAATGATTTAGTGAGTGTGAGGTATGTGCGTGAAATGTGTGTAAACACGAGATGTAAGTGGTTCGGTCGGAAGCGACCTACGTCCACTGTAACTGCCGGAATATTATTGAGAGAGATATTACAAGTGGTATGGGTTACAATGGTTAATTTCTGAATGCCTTTACAAGAAGAAGTATGTCCCTATTTATAGACATAGTTATGGGCCGAAGGAAGAGGCCCATGAGACATGTCGTCAGCTTGGGCCCAGTCAAGGCTCAAGTCCATGTTCTTCCTGAAAATGGCGGGAAACGGCCAAATACTGTTGATGACATCATGCTACAGTGTGGTCGTTGTTATAGGTGGACACATGGCAGGTTCTGGGTGGTGACCAGTGATGTTGTCATTGCTGTAGTGGCTGGGGCTGCCATCGGCGTCTGATGTAATGTCTGACAGTTGGCAAGGTATGTCTATTGGTCACTGTGGATGGCAGCATGGGTACAGTAGAGCCGTTTGTTAGATGTACTATCTGCCACATGTCCTTCTCTTGTTCGCGTGTGCTCTGACACAAATCCTTGTGAATCTTCCTTTTGTTATCTTCTGTACCTCGTACTAAAAGTGTTAAGGGAAGATTCCGCGCGTGGCCATACGCGCTTATCAGATGTAGCCCGCTGCTTATCAGCTACTTTAGCGCGCTATGCTGCTTGTTGTGTTGTTCGCGTGCAGGTGGATCCTTGCGCCATGGCTTGGTGCGAGGATCCTGTTTATGGGGATAGGGACGCCTCCTATCGGATTAGGCTCCCTATCCCTTCAGCCACGTTTCGAAAAACGCCTCTTTCACCTACCAAATTTCACTAACCATTATACATGGCCTAAGTTTCATCTGACGTTTCATACCCCTCTTTTCTCCCTCACTCCATGTAAGCTAACTGAACTTCGAACAGACTAGAACTCAAGAGGGAAGTGGCATTCTGAAACCATCAAACAAAGCAAAACAATTTATGTACAATTTTGTATTGTATCAACTGTAGTTAGTTTTTGTAATATGTCTTCATACATTGAATCTCATAAAGTGATATACGTGTGGTTTTTAGATAAGGCAAATCCAAATGAACCAAATTCCAAGAATAACAATTGTTCAATTTTTAAAGAAAACAGGTCGAATACCGGGGTCGTACACAGTTTATTGCTTTTTTCCACTAATCGTGGTGGCTTCTCATTGTGCCACGTACCTGACACATAGTTACTGAACACGTGTACCCCTAGGATATCACCAGTATGTTCTTATAATTGTTTCCCAGCGCCCAGATCGTTCCCAAAGTATAATCTAGTATTGTAATATACATATACTAGTTTTTATCTCGGGAGCGTCCCGGATTGAAATATCTAATATAAAATAATAAAATATATTATTATTATTATTATTATTTTAATAATAATAGAAAAAAAAGTTTGTAATCGATCATTCTAAAAAGAACTAACATGAAATTAGAAAAAAAAAAGTTAATTAATGAAATATCGAACGCGTTAGTCTAAGGGTTATGTGATGCGTTAAAAAATTCATGGGTATATGATCGGGTATGTAGTTCGGGTAATCGGGTTGGGTATCACCTAATCCAAGACCCGGCCCAAACCCACAATTTTTTTTTAAACTAATCCAAACCCGACACAATACCTGTCGGGTTACAAAAAATAGTCATTTTTTTCTCCGATTTTTATATAGCACTATGGTACTTGTTGGAAAGATAATAAAACGCTCGTTAATTTGGTGTAATTTTTTTCTTTAAAAAATCTCGTATATAAAAGATATTAACGTTTAAAAGTTATGGGCGGAAACACGAGAGATAAAATAATAAAGTTTTAATATTTAGATTTAGTAGATTAGGTATTTAATAGATTAGGTTAAAAATTATAATAGATTAGGTTAAATCATATTTATTTCTTTTTTTTAATTGGTTTAGAGTTGCCACATCACATCCCATGTGGCATCTCTCAAAAGATAGATTGCATAAGAGTATGACATCTAGGATTAAACCCTTTGCAATATCTGCAAAGGGTTTAATCCTAGATGTCATACTCTTATGCAATCTCTCTTTTGAGAGATGCCACATGGGATGTGATGTGGCAACTCTAAACCAATTAAAAAAAAGAAATAAATATGATTTAACCTAATCTATTATAATCTTTAACCTATTTTATTAAATACCTAATCTACTAAATTTAAATATTAAAACTTTATTATTTTATCTTTCATGTTTCCTCGCATAACTTTTAAACGTTAATATCTTTTATATACGAGATTTTTTAAAGAAAAAAATTACACCAAATTAACGAGCGTTTTATTATCTTTCCAACGAGTACCATAGTGCTATAAAAAATCCGGAGAAAAAAATGACTATTTTTTGTAACCCGACAGGTATTGTGTCGGGTTTGTGATTAGTTTAAAAAAATTGTGGGTTTGGGTCGAGTCTTGGATTAGGTGATACACAACCCGATTACCCGAAACAACATACCCAAATACCCAAACTACATACCCGATCATATACCCATGAATTTTTTAACGCATCACATAACCCTTAGACTAATGCGTTCGTTATATCAATAATTAACTTTTTTTTTCTTATTTCATGTTAGTTCTTTTTAGAATGATCGATTACAGACTTCCGAATTCATTTGTAATGACACTAGATTTATACCCCGGCGCAGAGATTCGTTTTTTTATATTTGAATATGATAACTTATGGCAAAGATTTGTTTAAAATAATAATAATAATAATAATAATAATAATAATAATAATATATTTTATTATGTTATATTGGATATTTTAACCCGGGACGCTCCCGGGATAAAAACTAGTATATATATATAGATATAGATTTAGTAGATTATGTATTTAATAGATTAGGTTAAAAATTATAATAGATTAGGTTAAATCATATTTATTTCTTTTTTTTTAATTGGTTTAGAGTTGTCACATCACATCCTATGTGACATCTCTCAAAGGAGAGATTGCATAGGAGTATGACATGTAGGATTAATCCCTTTGCAATATATATATATAGATATAGATGTTTTTAGATAAGTCAAATTCAAGTGGATCAAATACTAAGAATAACAATTGTTTAATTCTTAAAGAAGGAAAAAGAAAAAAAAAGGAAGGGTTGTTGTTAAATGCACCCCTTTTATTATATTTTTACTAATTGCATTTGTCTCTTGAAGTTTTTTTAGTAATACAATCAATCCTTATATTTTCTATTTTTTTAAATCACATTAGGAAACATCCCTAATTATTCTAGGGGTTTGTTTATTTCCCCTATCTTTGAATTTTGAATATATACGGATCATAGTTACCATCAACATCATAAACAATTTCTATATATGTTGATCGAAAGAAGGAAATTAAGAAAGAAATTTTGAAGAATATGCATCTTTAAGTTCTTGATACTGGTAGTGAAATAATAATTAAACTTTTTTTTTTCAATTAATCCAATTGCATACAATCAATTAGGAAAGCAAATTAACAGGCAATGTTTTAAAAACCGGTTTTTAAATTATACCGGATTTGGCCTATAAATGGTTCAACCGATTGAACCGGTTGTGTCGGGTGGTTCAACCGGATTAACTTGTTAACTCTACGAATTCATAAATTACACCATGAACTCAAAATATAATCTAAAAGTGAATGACTACTGAAGGGATAGGGAGCCTAATCCAAGGGGAGGAGGCGTACCTATCCCCATAAATGGGATTCCTCGCGCCAGACTCCGGCGCCAGAATCCATCTGCGCGCTGCCAACATAACATGCAACGCAGCGCATAACCTTACCAACTGATAAACAACGGACAACACCTGATAAGCGCGTACAACCACACGCGGTATCTTCCCTTATCACTTTTGGTACGAGGTACAGAAGGTAACGAAAGGAAGATTCACAAGGATCTCTGACAGAGTACGCGCCAATGAGAAGGCGACAGGTGGCAAGGGTGGTCCAACCACCACTGACAAGGACGGCAACATGACTGTCCCCATGCTTCCACCATCATCAACAGAGACAGCAGACATCCCCTGCTGACATCAGAGGCATGGTCAACGACTGTAGCAAGGACAGGGGCGCCGTCCGCCAATCAAAGCTCGCCACGTGTCTGCCTCGAGCACCAACCATGCTGAAGAATGACGTCATCCACAGTAACCTGGTTTTCCCGCCATTTTTATAGGAAGCTTGGACCTGGGCTTTGACCGGGCCCAAGTAAGGATAACTTCTCATGGGCTTCTCTACTAAGCCCATGAGTTCTCCTATAAATAAAGGAGGACATCTCCTTGCAAAAGGATCCAGAAATATTCATTGTAACCTAGCATTACTCTCTTGTAACTCTCTACCTGTTCATTAATAATATTCCGGCTAGTTACAGTGGACGTAGGTCACTCTTCGACCGAACCACTTACATCTCGTGTCATTATTCACGTATTCTCACACACACTCACTCTTCTCATTCTCACTCGGGTTTAACCTAGAGGTTTGGGTAAAGGATTACTCTTGGCGAACGTAAGTATTAACCACACGGTGATTAGTAATAACCACCGTGATACTTATTGTTTCTTCAACTACGATAATCCAAAAGTTATTCCACATAAAAAAATAATTTAAAAGTATTCAAATTTTTTTAACAAAGTTCTTTTAAATGAAAGTGTACAATATATTTAAGCCATTGGAGTATTGAATACATCAAGTTCATAATTGCTTAAAACATGAAATTCACTACCATCGCCTTTCTCAAAATCTAGAGCATAACCATTTTCATCCTACATTATTACCTAAGAAGTTTTAGTAGAAATAACAATAATCATATACTTAAACTACGAAAAATAAGTAACATATATAACAAGTAACAGTGTGTTTGAGGAACCGATTCGTGCTCTTTCTCACCAAACATGTTATGTATATCATTATTATGAAGTTCTCCTTCTTGCCTTTTGTGAACCACAAAAAATCATTAGTTCAAAACACAAAAATTTACCTTGTGCCGGTATCGGTATAAAGGTTCAAACCGGTATACCGTATTTTACCAGCAATACGAACTTGATACCGTTTCGAGTTTATACCGGGGTGTTTCGTACCGGGCTCACTTCCGAAAAATGGTATTACCGGTATAACCAACCGGTACGTACCAGTTTTTAAAACATTGTTAACAGGTGTAGAATGATGAATATATCTTTTTATCGTTACCCTTCGAAACAAAAAATTTCAAGCTACTATACGTAATAACATATAGTTTTGTAATGCTCTTGTATCTGACTATATCTATGTTACTTTATTAAGGAGGAGACATGTCTAGAAAAGTAATTTTACACCTATTTTAAGATAGGATATCAAGAGACTCATGCTTTAACATAGATATGTCATGTAAAAGTTCCCCATAATATCCCTTATTGCATTATGCACTTGTACTATAACTATATAATCAATTTAGAGACTTATTAATGTATTTGAATTATCACATGCGAATTAATATGCCCGTACACTGATTATCATGTACTTATGTATAAATAAAATTTGAAGTATACTATGAAAATTCTACTTTTATAAAAATGTCCGTTACTATCATGTGAGTTATTTTGAAGCTCCCCACCCTTATATAATTTTAATTAAAAAGACAAAGTGACCGTCTAGATCAATTGCAAAATGACTATAATATAAATATAAATTCTAAAATCATTATATTATACTAGGAAAGTTAAGCTTGAATGATTGTATGAACAAAATAAACATAAAACATATGTGGGTTGTAAAAAAAACAAGAATTGTAATTTTGATTGTTAAATTTTTTTTAATAATAATAATAATTTTTTATTCCAACAAAAGGGGCAAATTACATAATAATAATTTTTTTTTTGTAATTTTGATTGTTAAATCTTAAATTTACTTTCAAAAGCCGTCTCTTATGAGAATGAGAGCGAGAAAACGACATGCTTTACGAAATTTAGCCAAATTAGAATGCAATAAGCTGCCATGTTTTTTTAGAATTGTATTTGCGCAGCGAAGCGTGCGGGCATAATACTATTAACTATTAATTTATCGAAAGAAACAATGTAATTGGTTTAATTAGCTATGGAACTAAAATGCACAACATTCAAGTGAGACAAGCTGATCTCCGATCAGTTTACTTATTTCTATTCTTCTAGAATCTTTGGAAAGAAAAGTTTAATGTTCTTGTACTTATAACAATTAACATGAGCAGGGTAATTCACTAGCACGAACGATCAGTTATAAACAAAATATTTATTTAAAGGGTGGAATTTGAAGATTTTAAATTGATTATTTTTAGAAAGGGGGGTATATATAGAAAGTAAAAAGGGGAGTGCATTTAGCCTACCCAAAAGGAAGACATCCCTTTCTTTTTCTCATTTTTTCTTTCTATTTTCTTTCCTTCGGTTTCTTTCAAATTTAAAAGGATAAAATTTTGTCCCATTTCCCCCCTCTTTTCTTTTCCTTTCTTTTCAAAAAAAAAAATTAAAACACATATTACTTTCCATCTTTACACTTTCTTACTTTAAAAAATAAAAACAAAAAACTTTGAAACACAAATAAACTTATCTTTTCTTCCATTTCATTTATTTTCTCTCCTCGGAACCTGGGAACACACGATAGACCTCAAGAGGGAAGTGTCATTCTTAAACCATCAAAAAAGGCTGAAGAGGTATAAGTAATTATACCGCGGCTCATTGCCTTGACACGAGCTATGGATCCTAGGCTGCAGCATGTCATTCCCACCAAAGGAAAGTACAACATACCTTCAGAAGTCAAAAGCTTCCGAATGGTAGTACAATGGAGGTCCGAAGTAAAATACAACTTTGTTGACCACTATAAATACCCCCATTAAAGCACAATCAACACACGAATGCTTACACTCCGAACCTTACTTTCTCTATCTACTTTCTCTCACTAAACAAATACTTATCCTCACGCCGGAGGGTGGTTACAGAGAGGCCCTCCCTTCTCATTTGTGACGAGCCTAACGATCTTTTACCTTGTGCAAGTTTAAGCTTAGATTCGAAACATTCAAAATCCAGCTCATTCGACCCTGTTATAAGTTTTATCTCAGATTCGTCCGGCTTTTAGATCTTCAAAAGCAAAACAATATACGAAGTTGCGAGTTTTAATGTACAATTTTGTATTGTATCAACTTTAGATAGTTTTTGTAATATGTCTTCATACATTGAATCTGATATACATGTAGTTTTTAGATAAGGCAAATCCAAATGAACCAAATACCAAGAATAACAATTGTTCAATTCTTTAAAGAAAACAGGTAGAATACCGGGGTCGTACACAGTTTATTGCTTTTTGAAAAATAGCGCCCAAACACCATTACAGGGGGGCTTTATGGGGCGCTATTTTTCTTTAAAATTGAAAAAAATGGTGTCAGGCGTTATATTTATAACGCCAATTTTTGTTGGGTGGTGTGCCACCTTTTTTCAACCAATTAAAAAGGAGAGGGGGGGGGGGGCGCTATATTCCTTCTCCACTACAGAAGGTCTAATCGTGGTGGCTTCTCATTGTGCCACGTACCTGACACATAGTTACTGAACACGTGTACCCTTGGGATATCACCAGCATAAAGATTTTATTTCTACATCAACGGCTCGACTTTTTTGTCAAAATGGTAGATTTTTTGCATGGATTTGTGCCTTTGGTAGATGTCAAAATTGATTTTTCAAAAATGGAAGACCCGCAATCTGAGATTGCGGGTGTGCTGATGTGGACGATGCTGGTGCTTAGTGTGTAACAACATTGCTGCTGACTGTACAAGACCCGCAATCTGAGATTGCGGGTGTCAGTGATTGCTTTTTTAACATCATCCTTATTTAATTAGTAGAAATCTTTTTATTTCAGTTTAAAGATAAACTTACTTCTAGAAGACAGTGGTCCTCTAATAACACGAGTTGTATCATGGCTATTTTTATGGATGTCGTCTTTAATGAGAGGGTGAAGGGTTTTCTTGTAAGATGAAATCAGAAACGATTTAACTGAGTCGCGATCTTCCTGGCAATCCGGTGTATTATATTGTTGATGATCATCTGGGTTTGTACCAAGAGCCACCCCTGTATGTATGATCATAAAGTCATATTATTCATCAGGGTTTTTTTTTTTTTTTTTGTCATTTTTATTTATATTTGTTAATTACAAACATGTTATAGTTATACAAACATAATTTTGTAAACAGACATTTTTTTTAACATCAATCCAAAAAAAACGAATTTAAGACACCCGCAATCTTAGATTGCGGATGTGCCAACTCATCGTCCCACCAAACACCTCCTCAAACAAAAGTGTGCCATGTTGTCCCAGTCAGCCAAGTCTATCCCAGTCAGCTATACACATCACCACACCCGCAATCTAAGATTGCGGGTCTCCCATTTTCCAAAAAAGGTTTCTCACATCTGCCAAAGACACAAAATTCTTATATTTTTCTACTAATTCAGCAAAAAAACTCCAACGGCTCATATCTCATACGGTATTATTAAGAGCTTCCCGTGATTATGACGGGCAGATTCCCTTCCCTACCGAACTCCTCTAGTAAAATATTCCCTCTAGCATATATATATATATATATATATATATATATATATATATATACACTCTCTCTCCCTTCCTCACTCCTTCCTTTTCCAAACTCTTTCTATTGTCGTTCCTATCATTGATCTTTTGGTATTCTTCAGCTTTTAATTTCAGTTATTATATATATATTTGAAAGTGTTGAAGATAATCGTTACTTTGATCTGTAGATCCATAAATGGAAGACATATGTTGTGGTGGTGGTGGTGTTACTCAAGGTAGACGACGTCGTATATATGGAGATTCAACAGCTTAAATTAATTATATTAATCGTTTCTGCCGCCTTATAACATGCTAATTCTTTTTACCAGAAAGCAACCCAAAGCGAAGAAAATTTGCTGGAGAAGGCGTCGTTTTGGATAAGGAGAGATCTCGATTCGGTTTAACGGTTGTGTGTGGACGAAGAAGAGATTTAGAAGACGCTGTTGCCGTTAAACCGTCGTTTTGTAAGGCGAATAGTGATGATCTTCACTTTTACGGCGTTTACGATGGCCATGGCTGCTCTCATGTTACTAATTGTTCATTCAAATTAAACAATTATTATAATATAATGTAAAATTAGAGTTATGTTTCTTTATTATTAATTTGTTAGGTAGCGAAGAAGTGCAAGGACAGGATGCACGACATAGTGAAGGAAGAAGTTTACAACTGCAATAAAGTAATCGAATGGAAAGAGATGATGGTGAAGAGCTTTTCACGGATGGATAAGGACGTAACGGAATGGAGCAACAATGCTTCGATCAGCTCAGACTGTAGATGTAAGCTTCAAACTCCACAGTGTGATGCTGTTGGATCTACTGCAGTCGTTGCGGTTGTGGCTACGGATAAGATTGTTGTATCTAACTGTGGAGATTCACGGGCAGTGCTCTGTCGGAACGGAGTCGCTATTCCTCTCTCGACCGATCATAAGGTCGTTTATCGGCGTCCGAATAACTTGTTCCAATCATGATTAATTCTGCTTGATTGATTACAGCCTGATCGACCTGATGAACTTGAACGAATCCAAGATGCCGGTGGCCGTGTTCTATTTTGGCATGGAGCTAGGGTTCTCGGTGTTCTAGGGATGTCTAGAGCAATAGGTATCTTCTTATTACCAACCATTGTTGGCTCAATTTATAAGTCTATGTCTATTTAATTTCCTAATTTTTAAAGTAAACACGTGGTGATTTTTCCTCTCATCTGGATTCAACTATAGGTGTACAAAAAACCGGTTTTTAAAACCGGCCAAAAAAAACCGGTCTGAACCCGACCCTATACATCGGTCCTATGAGCGGTTTGTGTTTTCGTTAATTGGTTTGGTTTGAAAACCGGTTTTAGAGAAGAACCGGTTTGGGGAAAAAACCGAATTTTGAGATAAAAACCGGTATAAGCAAGGTATTTTGGATATTGGAGGACTGGTTTGGCAAAAAAAACCGGTTTTAAACCCGGTCCTAATCGATTCCAATAGATGGTAGTGTTTGGTGCTAAAAACCGGTTCCAAAACCGGACTGGTTTGGATAAAAACCGGTTTTATGTTCATAAAAAAAAAAAAAACGATCCGAATTATAAACCGGACCGGTTTGTACATGTCTAGATTCCACTACGACTAATTGTCTGATTTCTTTAATCATCAGGCGATAACTATTTGAAGCCGTACGTTATACCGGAACCGGAAGTAACCGTAATGGAACGGACAGATGACGACGAGTGTCTTATTATGGCTAGTGATGGCCTTTGGGACGTGGTATCAAACGAAGTTGCATGCCGTGTGGCTCTCAAGTGCCTGAGGTCGGAGGAGGTTCCGTCTTCTCCGCAGCATGATGGTAGTTTGTTCAATGTGGCCGATGGTGAGAGCTCTGATAAGGCATGTTCGGATGCGTCGATTTTTTTAACCAAGTTAGCCTTGGCTAGACAGAGCGCGGATAACGTCAGCGTCTTGGTGGTTGATCTTAGGAGGGATTTATAACGGCTGTTACGATATATCTGATTTTTGTTTTAGAAGTCTAGTCAAGTGTTTGTTGTATTGTTTTGATAGCAAAGTTGTTTAAAAACTCATCTATACATACAATAAACCAAAGCCATTTAAATGACATGACATTCAAAGAGGGTATTCTTTTTATTAAGTGTGCTATGTGTCATCACATGTGGCAAGTCCTTTATTTTAGGAAAATAAAAATTTAAAATCTAAAAACAAAATTAGATTTTTATCTCTAATGTTTCTTCCCATAACTTTTAAACGTTAATATCTTTTATACACGAGATTTTTTAAATAAAAAAATTACACCAAATTAACGAGCGTTGTATTATCTTTCCAACGAGTACCATAGTGCTATATAAAAAACGGAGAAAAAAAATAACTATTTTTTGTAACCCGACAGGTACTGTGTCAAGTTTGGAATTAGTTTAAAAAAAATTGTGGGTTAGGGTCGGGCCTGGGATTAGGTGATACCTGACCCAATTACTCTTTTTTATATTAGAATATGATAACTTATGGCAGAGATTTGTTTAAAATAATAATAATAATATTCATTAATCATATATTAGCAAGTCATTAATTATGTTGTCATATTAGATATTTTATTATGTCATATTAGATATTTCAACCCGGGACGCTCTCCAACAGGTAATTGCTATGTTTTCTTTTTCTACCATATTCTGAAATAGCTCAAATCTTATTGTATGCGGTTAAAGACCTTTGACTGAATGTATTGGTGCTAAACAATCTATGTCCCCTTGAAGTGCTTGAGATCTTAATATTTTGTTTTAGGTGTTGATGTTGTAAGGTGAAATGGATCTTTTGGTATTTTTTTTAAAGTATCTAATGTAAGTTGATACATAGATGTCATTTTTATAGTTTAGATACTTCTAATTTTATTCACTTTACTTAGATTTCTCAACTCGAGACGCTCCCGGGGTATAAGCTAGTTATTATCATACTGCAACTTCCGTTTAAAAGTCACCTGTTTAATTTGATAGCAAAGTTGAAATACATATTCGTTTTTTATTCCCCGTCTTAAAAAGAAAACTAAAACTGGTTTTAAAATTCAAACATGCCTGCTTGGACAATCTAAACCATTGAGTTGCCACTATTATGAGAACACGTATAGAGATGTAGCGCAACATAAAGCAAAAACAATTTTATTCTGGTTAATTGATATCACATATCATAAATCTAATAAACAACCGCCTTTAAATCAATGAAAGTAGAAAATTCAAAAACCTGTGAACCATACACATTGCAAAAACAGAAAAAAAAATCCCAAAACTAACACATTAAGCCAATAAAAACAAAAAATAACCACCCAAAACATGAATCGTACTTGATATATATAAAAAGTTGCGGTGGGATTTTGATTATAATTGTGTTTATATAACCCTATGATATGCGAAAATAATTGAGCCATGGTAAGAAATGTTGATTTTTGTATATATTGGTAATGGTATAATGTATTAAATGAGTACATTTAAACATGGACAATAATAAAACATGTTGAACGGCCTACGAAACTTTTATTAAAACGCTAACAAGACGCTAGCAAACCAAAATCCGGAAACAACAACGAAAATAAAAACCCAACTCGGCGCAAACAATCTGCACAAAAAACAAAAAGAAACCTGAACTATCCCATTTTGAGGTGTCAAATCTACCCCACGAATCCCACGTCATATCCGACATTCTACCCCGATTCGTAATCCAAAGGTAACTTATAGACTTGCTCTCTTCGAAAACTCGCCGAACCACGACCGCCTTTTGATTGTGAATGAGATCATTCCGAGCTTTCCACATACTCCAAAAGGTTGTTAACACAACCCCATAAAACGCCTTCTTTGCCCGAGCATTAGCCTTTGCCACCTTATGATAACTTAGTAAAGCCCGAACATGAAAAGCGAACATATTAGGGACTTGACACCACAAGAAAACCACCTGCCAAACCTCCATGAAAACCGGACAACCCGTAAAGAGATGGTCAGCCGATTCCATATTGGTATCACAGACACGACAAAAAGGCGACTCGACATGAATATTCCTCCTGAGTAAAGCGTCTGCAATCGGTAGGCGATTCAAAAACGCACGCCAGGCCACAATTCCCACCTTTTTTCGGGACCCAGTTACACCATTCAAAAAACGTATCCGGCATAACATTAGTCGCCTCAATTAACCGGTTCTTAACAGCCTTCACTGTGAAGCCTTCATTCCCACCCACCTGAGCAACCCAAACATCCGGACCTGGAGACAGCCTCACTCACGTCCTCAAGTAGCTGCACTAAATCAGCCAGTTGTGCCTGCTCCTAAGTTGTCAAAGTAAGCCTCATCCATTCCCAGCGGGTATGGTCAGCCTACAGCCTATCCGAAACAAGACAAGATTTGGATTTTTCCAATTCAAACATAAGTGAAAATTTATTTTTTAGAACATCGTCTGATATCCACCAGTCGGTCCAGAAGCTAACACCCGTGCCACTTCTAATATCCGTTTTCAACAGCTTTTGTGGCTCCAGGTTAAAATTGCCCAACAATCTTGGCACACTCGCAATTTGTTTCCATGATCCAAAAATAGATAATTTGACCAGAATAAAGTTCCATCCCCGCCCATTACCATGAATAGGCCAAACGACTTTTCGCCAAAGTGTATTTTGGTCCGTTTTGAACCGCCACCACCATTTAGACAAAAGGCTCAAGTTCACATCTTTAAGAGAACCCAACCCAATAACTCCATATGTAACCGGAGTCACCACTTTATCCCATGCCAACCAACTCATCTTATCCATCTTGTCTGACCCTCCCCAAAAAAAACTTCCGACGAATCCTCTCAAGGCTCTCAAGCACTTGCACAGGGGCTCAAAATAAGGAGAAAAAATAAAGTGGTAGTGAGCTGAGTACCGATTTTAGCAAAGTGATCCGACCTCCATAGGATAAGCACTTCGACTTCCAAGTCGACAACCTTTTCTTTACCTTTTCAATTACCGGGTCCCAAGCTCAGATGGGATACCCTAAAGCACATTTGGATTACCCTGATTATCCTCCCCAAGTACCACATTCGGACCCTCCATAGGCAGTATAGAGGGGGTATTAATCTGCTCCTCCACCGCTCTTTCCCCATCAACTTGTGAAGCATTAAAATCCGGTACACGGTACTCCTCTAGATTATCCATGTTAACTGTCAAAGCCTCTTCATTTGATTTCTCCTCTATTCCCAATACTCTCTTTGTGGGTAAGCCAACTTCAGCGGGGATCACTGCCTCTGATCCGAAAACGAGACTGAAAGGTGTCCGCCCCGTACTCGTCTTCTCAGTAGTTCGGAGGGCCCAGAGGACGCTAGGTAGTTCGGCCAGCCAATTTTTTTCCTTTTCCCAGCCTCGTCTTAAGTCCGGTGAGGTTGCTTCGATTCATTCGCTCTACCTGCCCGTTAGCCTGAGGGTGAGCCACCGATGTGAATATTTGTTGGATGCCTAAACTTTTGCACCAAGCTCCAAATTTCTTATCAGTAAACTGCGTTCCGTTATCAGTGATCAACTTCCCAGGCAGACCGAACCGACAGACAAGATTCTCCCACACGAAAGTTGTTATCTGATTGCTCGTTATTTTACCAATCGGCTTCGCCTCCACCCATTTCGTGAAATAATCTACGGCCACCACTAGGAACTTTACTCCTCCCTTTGCTACAGGAAAAGGCCCCAATAGATCCATGCCCCACTGATAGAAAGGCCATGGGGAAGTTATTGGCATCATGCCATGTTTGGGCAGCCGGGGCACCGGAGCATGCATTTGGCATGACTCACATTTCTTGGTCAGCTCTTCACTGTCTCGCCTCATCGTAGGCCAATAGTATCCCAGATTTGCTGCACGTGTTACCAACGACCTTGCTCCAATGTGTGCTCCACACAACCCTTCATGTATCTCTTCCAACACTTTAATTCCCTCTTCGCCGGAGACACAACGGTAGGAAGGTGAAAGGAATCCCTTTTTGAACAACACTCCTTTGTAAAGCTCGTACGACTTGCTTCTCTGAACGTCTTGTTCGTCGTGACCTTCCGCCCTTCCTTCCAAAATGCTAACTATCGGTTCCCTCCAATCACCATCCCTTCGCACATCCATTATGGCCGATGCTGATGGTCCTCCGATGGAGGCTTCGTCCAACTGCTCTACTATTATCATCTTCGTCAGGGGGGCAAATGCCACTGAAGCCATTTTGCTAACGGCGTCCGCCCCCTTGTTCCTACTTCGAGGGATTTTTACAATGGTGCACGTGTCGAATAGTGCAATCATTTCCTTTACATCTTCCACATATCTTTTCATGACCACGTCTCGTGCTTCAAACTCGTTGTTAACTTGGTTCGCTACCAATTGTGAATCAACCAACGCCGTTAAGTACCTTAATCCCATCTGGATGGCGATTCGGAGCCCTGCTAGTAATGCTTCATACTCGGCTACATTGTTCGTACATTTGAAGTTAAACTGAAGGGCATATGCCGTTTCAACGCCATGAGGATCAACCAGGATGAGTCCGGCCCCTGCTCCTTCTCGGCTGGATGCGCCATCCGTATACAAACACCAGCCCTCACCGGTTCCCGAACTTTCTGGTTGATCTTGTACGGTATCGACGAGCATCAAATCTTCCTGATGATTTGCATTCTCCACTAGGAAGTCCGCTAGCACCTGCCCCTTGATGGCTAATCGTGGTTTGAACTCT
Organism: Ambrosia x helenae; assembly: GCA_030844895.1. NCBI lineage: Eukaryota > Viridiplantae > Streptophyta > Magnoliopsida > Asterales > Asteraceae > Ambrosia > Ambrosia x helenae. Next base: position 13,748,897 of record CM061231.1, read on the forward strand.
ATGCCAAAAGTTCCCAGTTCGACGACCCACTTGGTGAGTCTTCCGGCCACTTCCGGTCGACTCAGGACCTCCCTCAGCACTGAATTGATAAGTACCACAATGTGATGAGCCTGAAAGTATCTCCGCAGTCGCTGGGCGATATGGGTTAACGCTAGCGCCAGCTTCTCAATGGGGGAATATCGGATCTCCGCGTCCCGTAGGCACCTGCTAACAAAGAAAATTGGCATAAAACCATTTGGTCGGTTAGCACATGAAACGCTACTAACAGCTTCGGGCCCCGCGACCAAATATACAAATAGAGTTTCTCCCGTTTCAGGTACCACCAGAGAAGGTAGGTTGCCAATATGGTGCTTCATCTGCTGAAAAGCCGATTCCGCTTCATCGGTCCAGCCGAGGCCTGTTTGCTTGGTGTGATTCTTGAGGACTTTGAAAAATGGGAGTGACTTCTCGGCTAGCTTTGACAAGAACCTATTAAGAGCCCCTAATCTTCCGTTCAGGCTTTGGAGTTCCTTAAGGGTTTGAGGAGATCGCATTTCTTGTATCGCTCGTATCTTTTTCGGGTTGGCTCGTATGCATTTTTTAGAAACGATGTGCCCTAAGAACTTGCCTTCCTCCATCCCGAAGAAACATTTCTCTGGATTTAATTTCATATTCAATCTTCGCAAATTGTTGAACGTCTCGGCTATATCCAGTAGTAGCTGTTCCTCCTCTTGACTTTTTATCACCAGATCGTCCACATAAGCCTCCATATTTCTTCCGATTTGCTCTTGAAAGACTTTATCTATCAGACGTTGATACGTGGCCCCTGCATTTTTTAGGCCGAACGACATTTTTCGATAACAGAACAAACCTTGGTTTGTGTAGAATGCGGTCTTTTCTTCGTCCCCCTTGCCATCTGTATCTGATGATACCCTTTATATGCATCTAGAAAGCATTTGAAACGGAAGCTGGCCACTGATTCCACCTTCGAGTAAATCTCTGGCAGCGAATAGTGATCTTTAGGGCATGCCTTATTCAGATCCCTAAAATTTATGCACATTCTCCATGATCCGTTGGCCTTCTCTACCATTACCGAATTGGATACCCAGGACGGATACTCGACCGGCTTCATAATCCCGGCTTCTTCTAGGTCTCGTACTTCCACCCGGACTACCTCGCTCCTATCCGGGGCCAGCGACCTCTTCTTCTGTACGACTGGCTTACAATTAGGATATACATTCAAATGATGTTCGACGACGTAGCGGGGTATCCCCGTCATGTCACTGGGTGTCCATGCGAATATGTCTAAGTTACTCATGAGGTATCTATACAAGCTTTCTTTGCAGTTCCGACTTAGGGTTTGTCTGACGGTAATGGCCTTATCAGGATGGTCGTAGTTAAGATACCATTTTTCTGGCTCCTCCCCCGTGCCCGAATAGCCGTTCTCCGGACCCTGAACAAGGATCTGTAAAGTAGCAACCCCTCTCAAGGTCAGGAACTTTATCATGCCGTGCTTACTTGATGTTACCATACCGAAAGTCCGGATCCCCGGCCTTCCGATCAACATATTATGGAGGGTGTATGCGGACACAACGATAAAATTAAGAGCTTCCACTCTTCTCTCTGGTTCTTCTCCTATCCCTACGAAGAGCTGGATCTGCCCCCTTGGTGAGACTTGTTCTCCGGAGAAACCTACCAAAGGGTACGAGACTGGGATCAATCCAGCTTGCACATGGGGAGGGAGTTGCTCAAAACAGTGTTCATACATTATATCGGAGGCCGCTCCTTTGTCCAAGTAAACTCGGTGGACTAACTGATCCCCTACTGTGACTTGTATGATAAGAGGGTCCTCCCTAGCCTCATGAGGTTTAATGGACGGGAAACTGATGGGAAGCTCACTCCAATGCATAGACCCGCTTCTTTCTTCGAAAACCGCTCTGGGTCGTTTCAATGCCACTGTTGGCCGGATCATGAGTACCTGCTTGTCACTTCTCCCCTCCTTCCTCCGTTTCCTATTCCGGATGTCTTTGATCAGGTGATCAAGTTGCCCTGATTGTACGACCTCCTCGATCTGCTTCTTAAGATGGAAGCATTCATTAGTGTCATGGCCTTTGTCTTCATGGAATTCGCAGTATTTTTTAGAACTCTGTTGCTTAGCTGTCTTCTGAAGGGGATACGGAGGTTTGAACTTCACATTTGTTTCGGTTGCCAAAATTTCCTGCGGGGTTTTGGTCAATTCCGTATAGACAAATCCCCCTCTATCACCCCTTTCCGCACCCTTGGGATGATCGTCTCGGCCTCGTTTATCGCTTGTCGCACCTTTATCCTCTCTGGGAAAACGCCTTTGACCGAACTGGTCTTTCTTTGGGAACGTTCCTCTTCGGGGGTGATCATCTCCTTTTTTGAAATATATAGCTTGTACGGCTTCCTTTCCCCTAACAAAGGCTTCAGTTCGCTCTATGGCTTCCTCCATTGTAGCCGGTACCCACGCATTTAAACTATCTACTAGCTGTTTTGTTCGTAGACCGTGCAGGAAACCTGATATCCTCATCTTCTCGTCCGCGTCCCTTACCTGCAGGGATTCTTCCTTATACCGAGCCACAAACTCTTTTAAATTTCCCCCCTCCCTCTGTTTGACGTTATGCAACTCCACGGGATCCCTCATATGCTTCCTCTGTAGCCGGAAGTGTTCTAAAAATCTGACCTTCAGATCGTGGAAGCTGTCCAAACTCCCGGGAGGGATGCTATTGAACCACACCCGAGCCACTCCTGCCAATGTTTGCACAAACATGTGGCACCATGAAGGCATCGGCCATCCCTCATTACGTACCACACTATCGAATAGTAGGATGTGGTCCTCCGGGTCTGCTGTTCCATCATACACTCTCACATTGGATGGCATCTTAACTCGTACTGGCGGAACGAAGTCCGCTATCTGGCCGGTAAACTTAGATCCTTCGGGAGGCCGGTATGGTCTATTCAGATCATCTTCACCGCCCTCTCCTAGCAATTCGGCTCGGACGATCGGCCTTGGCTCGTGAGTTGTAGGCGCTACAACGGTAACTTGCCCGGTGCTAAACGTTCGGGCATTCCGATGCACCATGTCAGCCAGCCACGATGCGGGCGTCACAACTGGCCCTTGATTTTGGGGCGGCAGGGGAAGGGTACCGATGTTGGGAACGACCTTGTCCTCGTCGAAGGATAATCGGAGCGCTAAACCCTTCGCACTCTCTTCCCTTACGTAGTCGTTCATGAGTTGTCGTATCTGCAGAAAGTTGGATCGTACCAGTTCGGGTGACACGGTCAAACCGACACTTGGGGTGACGTTATTGTTAGCTGATGCGGTAACATCACCCTCGGAGGGGGTGACATTACCCGGTAGCGGCAGTTTGGATGAAGACATGTTGGGAAAAAGTATCCTCGAGTGGATTATCTTCGGCCCCACGGTGGGCGCCAAAATGTTGAAGTCAGGATGTGGGGTTCAGAGGTTAGGGCAATTGGGTCGGAAGCAGAGCAGATTCCGATGGGAGTTAATGCCCTTTTAAATGTGGCCAACCACCAAGTATTTATAACCTGGGCCAAAGGCTTGCATTAATGGCGAGTAATGATTTAGTCGGCGTGAACAGTGACGGGTGTCACTGTAGCTGCTGACAAGGGATGGTCGAAATAATATTTTAGTTGTTTGCAGCTATTGTCCGAAGGGTAATAGCCGCTTTTGTTTTATCCGTTGTTTAATCGTTACTTTGTGTTTGTCCAACAGTCCTTTGTCCTTTGTCCTATGGTCTGTCCGTTCGGTATGTCTTATCGGAATGTCTGATCCATTATTAGTTATTTCCGATGTCTTATCCTATTTTCAGGTCGGTCGTTCTGGTTCGTTGATCGGCTTGGTTTTACTAACCGACCGGATCGGTCGTCCTGGTTATTCCGGTTTTTAATCAACTTCATTATAATTTCATTTTATCTTTCTAATTTGCTTAATCTATTTATTCTAACTCGTCAGGCTATGGGGTGTGGAGACATGAGAAAGGTCATGTCTCCATGCCACATAGGATGCCACCTCAACAAAGTCATGTCTCCATATGCTTGAGACATGGGTGGGGTGTGGAGACATGAGAAACCCATGTCTCAAGCATTAAATTACTTTTTAATTTATTTTTAAATATTAATTTTAATTTGTTTTAAAACTAATAAATAAATAAAATAATGTTAAATTAAAAACTAAATATTATAAATAATTTAAAAAAATAGCCGTTTGGCTTTTACCGTTGCCCAACGTCACTTTTTCAAAAAAAAGAAAATTACGTGATTGGTCAGGCTAGTATGTCCTCAGAGGGACGTGGGGGACGGGGGGAGGGGGCGGTGTGTGGGTGGAGGACGGGGCAAAAAGGACGGACGGGGCAGGGGGGGCGTCTCCACACCGTTGAGCCTCATTACCTATCCCATGTCATCAGACATGTTTTAAATTTGCATGTTTATGGGGCACGACCGATTAAGAGGTGGCTAGAAAGGAGGGTTGTGACTGAATTATCAAAGATGTTGATAAGAGAAGACATTGATGAAAACTCAACAGTGTATATAAGATGCAGGCATGGATGGGATTGAGTTGAGTTACAAGGTGGAAAAGAATGGTGGATTGGTGAATGCTGTGACAGGCAAAAACTGATATACTGATTGAAATCCCAAATGCAAACGGTGGGATTCGCAGTGATGCTGCACAGGCTGTGAAGAGGATGAAGATTCAGGAGATAGATAATGATGATGCTGAAGTAATGGACGAATTATCAAAATGCAAAGTTGGTCTTAGTATGAGTGACTCACTGACTCCTGTTGATTCCTGTTTTGGAGCTGTGTTGTAAAAGTTTATTGTTTTACTAATGTTTGTTTCAATGAATGGGAATTAGTAAACGTTTTCATATGTACAACTTATGTTAATCTAAAAAGTTTTGTCTTGTTTTCTTTGACTCATTAGGTAGTATCTATACATCTAATAAACTAAAGTCCATGAGGACACTTGGCACTCCCACATTCATCCTCAATTGTGTAGCCAATCATATTGTGCCAAGTGTCTCATTGTGGGAATTTATAAACTTTTTCATTTAAAAAAAAACAGAAAATATAAATACTAACCTAAAAAACACGCGGACATATTATCTCATTCTAATCGCCTCCATCCATTCAAACCTGCAAACCCTAATCAGAGGATTCTAGGCGATTCAACCATTCAATCATCTCCAATCTAAGGTAATCTCTATTTCATTCTAATTTCATTCAATCCATCTTTATCCCTCATTTTCACGGTGTTTTTTTTCGTTTTTTTTTGTAATGTCTTTGTCGATTGAATGTTTCTTTTTCCCTGTTTTCATTCTATTTGATTATTTATGTTTCGATTTGTGTGTTTATGTTACGACAAAGAAAACCTTTGTTTGCCCTTAATTAGGGTTCTTGATTGTTTGATTAGGTTTCTTGATTGTTTGATTAGGGTTCTTGAATGGATTTTGATGGACTCAGACAGTGTTTTGTTTTTGATTTCTCATTGATATTGTTAGGTCAAACTTAGGTTTTCAGAAGATTATATTGATGTTGTTTTGATGAAAGTTTGTATGAACATTGCGAATATGACTCGATTATATAAAGATTTCAATTTGGGATTTTCATACAAAGTTTTTCACTAAATATACTTTCAGTCACATTAATCTGTTTTAAAAAATTAATAGGTTTTAAGATTTTTCAGATTTGTCATTTATGTATTCATGTAATGATGCAATTTTAGTTATATGATATCATGTTTTAATTTGTTTTTACTGATAATACAGGTGTTTTAAAGGTCGTCTCAGAATGGTTTCTGGATTTTGGGTTAAATCAGAGGGCAGAGAACGTGTATGTATGGTAAGCGACCTTTCTTATGCGTTAAAAATCCGTTGGTTGTTACTATATGTTCATTGATCACTGCACAGTATTCGGATGGATAATCTTTATTAACTGAAAATCCAATAGATTAATTTATAATCAACTGTTTTTGGTATTGATTTGTAGGCCTTGCCCGGAGATTATAAGGAATGGATTACCAAGTATGGATTCCCTACTGGCATGACCAGAATTCATACTTTGGATGAGAGATCATTCGAAGTTAAAGTGATGAATATCGCTGGGAAATGGTTTTTTTACAACGGGTGGAAGCACATGATTACCACGCTAAACTACCCAAGTGGTTGTCACTTTGTTTTTGAGTTCGAAGAAATGCTCAACTGTTTTAATATGTATACTTTTCATCAGGATGCCATAGCTGCACCGGGCAAGTATTTCTACTGCAAACTTGATGACCCACTCAGTGATCTGAATCGCCTGGTATGTTTTTTAAATGATGTGTACAACCATGACATAACGCCTTAAATACATTAATATGTAGTAATGTTTCAACATTGTTTTTCAACTTTCCAGCATATAAGTGCCTTCGTTCATCATGGTTTGTACAATCGAAACCCTCCTATGGAACCGATTATGGTTAGCTCATTTCCAGGTAATCTCATGTATATAATTATTTGTTAGATAATAAGACTTTTTTAAATCTTGATGTTCATAATGATAATAGTGGTTAGATATTCATCTTCTTTGCAGGGCATGTTTTCCAGATCCAACTTGAATACGATGGTGATGAGATTTTCATTACCCAGGGATGGCCGTACATGAAACAAAGGTTTAAGATAACAGCAGATCATCTGATGGTGTTTGAAATTTACAACGAGGTTTGTTTGTCGATTCGAAATTTCAATAAATATCATTAATTTTGTTTGAGATTTAGATCATTGATTTGTACACTTTTCATGTGTTTCATTGTAAAATTAACAGAAAACATTGGAGTTGTCCATCTTTGAGAAAAACAAGCTGACCCTGCCTCCGGAGTTGTGGGAGGACGTTGAACAGCCCGAGGATGATCACCATAATCAGGAGGAAATAGTTGTGGTTTCTGATGATGATGGAGAAGAGTATTCAGATGAAGATGATATGGAAACTGATGATGATGAATCTGGATCGGATGAAGATGTATCCGATATAGAAGATTGGGCCGTTCCAGTTGTGTTTGTTGTTGACAGGCATTTTGTAAGTATTATATGTTAAAGCAATATGTTATAATCATTTTGATGCTAAATAAACCTTTTTATAACAAATTTCATGTATGGTTATTTGTTTTAGCGGATGAAGACACAATGGGCAAAGGCCAATGGCTTGAACAGGCCGCGCTCATTGACAATTAAGGATGCTGAGCAAAATAGCTGGGGTGTTTCTGTAGGTATTGAAGACAGGGGATCGAGTAAGCGTTTTTACATCAAAGGTATGTCTGTGTTTGTTGCTGACAATGATTTGCAGGCTGGTGATCAGGTGCATTTCCGTTGGTTTGAAAAACGAGGTCTGTTCAAGCTCTCTAAAGTAGTTAGGGTTGATGGTAATTAGGACGGGAGGCAGTGGGTAGTTTTTTGGATATAAATGACATACTTTTGGTCCTAAGTCGTGGTGGTTTTTGGTTCAATACAGTGGTTGTGGGTAACTCTTAACACGATGGTTATGGTCGTTTTTGGGATGATGATTAATGTTAGTGGTCACATACATTGATTTGTTTTTTGTGTTGATATGTGTTTTGAAAAATATATTTGTGTTATGGTTTGTATTTACGACATATGATCTTCTATGTTTTAATAGTTGTTAGCAATAATTTGGGAAATATGTTTTTTTTAGAAATAGGTAAATATGCTTAATATGATTTGTTTGCTATAATGAGAATTAAAATTTAGACAACTTTAGATTTTACAAATTGACTTTGTTAATATTGTTGATTAAAACTTAAATTTGGTAAATTACATTACATTAACATTAAACATTCTCATTATTAAATACTTAAATTTCGTAACTTTGACTTTTTATTTGAAAAATTCCCAAGTTTTAATATCTTCCATTTTTAAAGAAATATACATGTTTTTTAATATTTTAAAGTCAAAAGTAATTAATAATTTTCAAATTCAAACCGTTTTTTGTTGAGAAACAAGATTTTTGGAAAGACAATCAATTAACGATGTGTAATTGACTACTTTTTATGGTTTCAATCAACCTATAATTTGTCTTTTTGACATCCTAATTTATGTCGTTGACTTTTTTCTGTTAAAATAGTGTTGCTGTGTAACTATTACCACCTTGGTATGGTTGTTTTTGGGATTGTGATTAACTGTTATTGGTTACATACATTGGTTTGTTATACCTGTTGATATGTCTTTTGAGAAATAGATTTATGATATTCTTTTTTTTTAATACATATGAATGCTTATTAACAAAGTCAACCGTTTTATTTGAAAATATTAAATTTTTCGAATAACATTTTAAAAAAAAATAAAACGTTTTTTAATATTTTAAACTCACAAGTAATTAATAATTTTCAAATTCAAACCGTTTTATGTTGAGAAAAAAGATTTTTTGAAAGACAATCAATTAACAATGTGTAATTGACTACTTTTTATGGTTTCAATCAACCTATAATTTATCTTTTTTTCATCCTAATTTATGCCGTTGACTTTTTCCTGTTAAAATAGTGTTGCTGTGTAACTGTTACCACCTTGGTATGGTTGTTTTTGGGATTGTGATTAACTGTTAGTGGTTACATACATTGGTGTGTTTTACCTGTTGAATGGTTATTAACAAAGTCAACCGTTTTATTTGAAAATGTTAAATTTATCCAGTACCATTTTAAAACAAAAGAAAACGTTTTCTTTTTATTTTAAACTCACAAGTAATTAATAATTTACAAATTAAAAAAGTTTTAATTTGACAAACAAGATTTTTGGAAAGACAAAAAATTAGTCTTTGACTTTTTTACAATAAAATTTAAGAAACAACATTTATTTTCATAATTTCGGAAAGTTTGACCACTTAATTTGATTGAAAATGTATTATGGAAACCTTTAAACTTAATCAATTAGATTGGCATTTCATATTTTGTTTCTATTTATATAATCTATACTAAAAATACAACATTTCTTCCTTATTTATAATAGGTATACGAAATTATATATACATGTACAATTGAATCGAATATAATAAAAAAATTTTCTTCTACATTTCGCAGGTAGCATATACTACTTTAGGTTCTTACATTGTTTATTTATATATCACACGAGTTCTAACATTTTTTAGTTCGCGGTTATTTGTGATAAATATTACACACGTGCAGGCAGATGGATCCAAATAATGTAACATTTTTGAATGACATAACATGGCGGCTGAGTAATTACACAATCAAAGTTAAGGTACTTAGGCTTTGGAAGAGAGCAAATCGAAAGATACCAGGTGAAACTCTTGCCATTGATATGGTTGTTATGGATGAACAGGTTAGATTTTATATCATCAATTCCTTTGTCACATATATGTTACACAACTCGATTTAATATTTTTTGGTCAAACTATGTCTTCTAATTACATATTTTTATGCAGGGTTCTAAAATGCAAGCGATTGTGTGGAATAGATACATGAAGAAGCATGAAAAATTTCTACGTGAAAATGAATCATATTATATCTATAGACCACAACTAGCGGATAACAAATCTGTTAAACACTTTTCTAAAAATGACATATTATCGTTTACTTTTGAAACAAATCTTACAAAGTGTAACAGATTTGATGGTAGCCAATATGGTTTTAATTTCTCTTCTTTTGAGTCTATTAAGTTTGGTAACCTTTCTCAAGAACAAAGGATTGGTAGTTTTCGAAGCCTTAATCTTTTATATATTTTTATTCTTTTAATTTGTCTTCTTATTTATTAGTTGAAATAACATTTTAAATATTTTAGATTTCATTGGGTTTGTTGAAGAATGGTGTCCACCCGAGCCTATCGAAACAAAAGCTGGATTGAAAATGAAAATGAACCTACTCTTGATTGATCTAGAGTATGTGTTTCATTTTTCCTATTCATAATTTATTATCTCATAATCTTTCATGATATATTCATTTCTCATTTGTACGATTAATACTTAGGAAGAAATGTTTGAAATTTATGCATGATCTAATAAAAAATGTATTGTATGTAGTGGGGTAAAAATGTCATGTTCTTTGTTGGATGAATATAGTGAGCAGATGTTTGAGTACATCAAGCAGAACGAAGCTGAAGTCCATGTAGTTCTTATTGTTCAATTTGGTAGCTTTACCAATTATAAAGGTTTGTCATTTCTTGCAATTTGTATTACGTTTGATATTTTTATTACTTTTTTAAAAAAAATAACGCTAGCTTTTTTCTTTTTTTTTTAAGGTAATATAAGTTTGCAAAATGGGTTCAATATAAGTCGCCTGTTTATCAACGAAGATATTGACGATATTCGTGCTTTTAAGAAAAGGTGATATGTTTAAATTATCCTGTAATTATTTACATATATCTAAATATTTGACTTATTATATATATGTTATATTAATTTTTTTATTCTTACAGTTATATTGAAAAGTTTTTTTCTACGGAATCATCGTCTGTACAACGATCTCTTGGATCGTCTGGTAGTATGAATATTAATGATGAATTCTTGAATAAAACCCCTTTCAGCACTATTCGTGATCTTCCTTTGATAACAGAGGTAAGATTCAATTGATTTATCATATCATTATATACAAGTTTTATTTAAAATTCATTTTTTAACCGATTCCTGTTTCTTTTGTAGGTGAACAAACAGGTCATTGTTCTTGGAACCATTAAGGGTGTCGATGATAAAGATGAGTGGTATTATTTGGGATGTGAGCACTGTAATCACAAGGTGGAGCCGACCTTAAGTTTACCTGATGATAATGAAGAAACAGATGTTACTTCGTTTAAACAGGTGTTAGTTTGCCCCAATAGAGAATGTCCAAAGCACATCGTCTCTGCTGATCCAGTGTATGCTTTATCTTAAATATGTACATCTTAAAATAAAACACTATTAAATTTGTTTAATAATATTTTTTAATTTGTAAATGTAGGTTCAGAGTACCTTTAAGGGTTCAGGATTTTACTGGTATTACATCCCTTACTTTATTTGATCGTGAAGCAAAGAAATTGCTGGGAATGTCAGCAATGCAACTTTTAGAAAAATCTAAGCAGGTAAGTTGTTTATACTCAGTCCAAAACAAATTACTTATTTTGCTTTATATTATGTATGTCATTTGTTATTAAGGTTTCTGGTGAAGAAAAAACAACTCCAACTGAGTTTCATGCTCTTGAAGACAAAAAGTTTGCGTTCAAAATTAAAGTGGGTCAATTCAATATTGACAAGCACCTAGACGGATATAGTATACGCAAGTTTACGAATGAGTCATCGATACTTTCTTCACTAGAACAAAAGTTCTCCGATATTCAGGTTTTTTATTCCCGTCCTATATTCCTTTATAGGTTGATTTTAAAAAAATTTATTATTGTTTTACTATATAATCTGACACATACAAATCCTTTAATGTTTTTAGGTGGATCAACCTGGATTTGAAAGCTTGGATGGAGTTGAATCGTCTACACAAAATGCAGTCTCTCTTAAGGTTCTTTTCACCTATTAAATCACTCCCGCAATTAAATTTAAATTGCTACTATTATCAAACTTTTTACCTTTCATTTACTTTTGTAGGATTCTGTTGGAGAAAACAACACTCCAGAATCATCTTGCAGAGTTAGTCTGGTCCATGACGAGCAGGAAGTGAAGCGTAGCCTCGACAAAGTTTACGGTCTAGAAGATGATGCAAGTGAGTCTACTACCAAAGTGCGTAAGGGTGATAAGAAAGTTTGCACGGACAAATCAGTTGAGATCCCCCTGTTGATCCCAAAGCTTGAAAAATAAGAACATTTATCCGTTTGTTTGCTAATTTTTTGGGGATTTTTTCTGAATGTTTGTTTATGGTTTGAGACAATTTGTTTTTTATTATGGTTTGTTTGATGTTTGCTACTATTTTTCATTTGAATTAGTTGTTGGTTTGAACATTTATGTTTTTTTTCCTTACCTTTGGCAAATAATTGTTCGTTGTTGAATAAATTTTAATTATTTATATGTTATGTTGAATTGTCTATAAGAATCATAACATTATTTATAGGTCCACCTATATATAATTAACATTTTTTTATCATATTTATATTTTTACAAACAATTTATCAAACATAAAGTTCTAATACATTCAATAACATTATTCAACAAAATATGACTAATATTTAATTATATTCCGTTTTTACAAACAAATTTTTTAAAAAAAATTTTAAGTTACTTTAATATAAAATTCTAAGTAGTATAACGAAAGATTATGTTAAAATTACAAAGTTGCTATAGTACAATTAATTTAAACAAGTGTATTCTAATTACATACTTAATAAAAAAAACATAAAAAATACTAAATATAATTAAGTTGACTTTTTCGTTTACTTTAAAATTCAAATAGTATTTCTTTAATAATGGTAAGTATTTAAGCTTATTAATAAACATTTTTAATTAGAAATTCTTTGTAATTACACACTTGCTAAAAATAAAAATCGTTACATATCCATAAATTCAAATTTTCGAAAAATTTGAATTGTAATTACACCAAAAAATTCAAATCCTGAAATTCCTTTAATCATGGTAAGTAATTAACCATATTAAATAAGTTTTGACTAGAAATTTAATTTTTAAAAATCTATAAAACCCTACTACTATAAATCAAAGCAACACGTTTCATATAAAGGAATCCATTCAGTCTTACAGACAAATCAGAAGACTCAAATATTCAAGAGTTCATCTTTGCTTTTTTCTGTTTTCTCTACTTTCTAACAAACAAGTTGAAGGTAAGTAATTCTTTTATTTCAATATTACATGTTTTCGCATAACATGATTATCTACATGTTTTTTCTCTACTGTTCCATCAAAGAAGTTGAAGGTATGTAATTCTTGAATTTCAATATTACATATTTTCGCATAACATGATTATCTACATGTTTTCTTTAGTTCGCATAACTTGATTATTTGTACTTTATGTTGATTTATAATATATTGTTAGTTAAGTATTATGTATCGTTGAATGTTTACATATATATAAACCTATCATCCATAATTTTAAGTTTGTTTATATTTTGTTAAACTCTTATAATGCATTTTATGTAGAATTGCATCCTTTTAGTTGAAATGGGACGTAAAAGACTATCTAACAGTTCGAATGGTAATTTTTTTGGCATAAATATACAATGTATTTCTATTTGTATTATTTTTAATTTGTCATCTAATTTTTCGATTTTTTATAAGGTGATGACAAACGAACGCCATTATCTAATATCTCAAACGGTACACTTATTTCGTAGTTATATATGTCTTTATTTATATTATCGTTTACTTATGTAACTAATACATAATTCTTCATAGTTATCTCCCATGAAGAAAAAGTTAAGCACGCGGCCGAGTGTCGTAAATATAGAAAATTACAACTGGATGCAAAGAGATGCAAGGTGAACAATCATAATAATGGAATTCAAAATGTGCCGCCAACTACAATATTTAATCGTTACTCCGTTGAACGTTCCAACCATTATATTCAGCAAAGCTCATCTTTCCAAAGTACATTGAATGTTTCTACACCCGGTAAACCAACGAATAACACTTTTTACTTTTAAGTCTTTCTATACAGTCTGAACTACCATTCCACATTTATAATTTAAGTCAATTTTATTTGTTCGTCTATTTTTATAGGACAATTGGAACAAAATCCTTTGTTTAATTTATCAAATGGTATTTTTATTTATTTAAACTATATGTTTTACTGTATACGAATATCCTATTTTCTTATTGATTTCATTATAAAAACTAATACTATTTCATACGTTGTTTCTACGCTTGAAGTCAATAAAAATATTGCAACGGAGTGTCCCAAATCCAGAAAACTACAAATGGATTCTAAGAGAGTCAATGCTAATCAATGTCAAAATTCAAACTCATCAACATCCAGAAGTACTTTAGTTTCAATCGATATGCCATCCTTTAGATCAACCTTCAACAACCCATTTAACGCATCCTTTTCTGGTAATAAATTTGTATGACATTTAAATATTCGATAGCTTTACTTTTTAAATTGATGACAAATTTTTTACTCTAACACTGTCTCTTTGTTATTTCATTATGTATTATCAGGTTCCACACAAAGAACTCCTTTGTCCAATATTACAAACGGTATCATAATACTATGTTATACAAGTTTTATTTTTACATTAGTCCTTTATTTTAACATTAAACGTTCATTGAATATACAAACTGATATTATTTTTATCCATAGTTTCCGTGCCTGAAGTCCAAAGACAAAAATCTGCAGAGTTACGAAACGTTAGAAAAGCACAACTTGATTCAAAAAGACGTAAAGTTGGTTCTGTTAGTAGACCTCGAAAACAACCCACTGTTGCACATGAGTGTTCAAATGATGACACGCTAAGAACTCCTACTTATCCAACCCCATCTGGTGCAATTTGCTTTGTGTCGATTAATGTAATGAATTTCTGAATCTTATTACTACTAACTTTTAAATGTTATTCTTAATTACAGGTGGACTTACTGATGTTAATACGGTCTCACTTGCATCATCTTCTGCTCAAAGAGAACCGATTAATACATCAAGGAATAATCGACGTTGCATCTCACCTGTCCGAATGGTTAGTTTGTCTGACGAAGAAAATGTGGAACCTCAAACAATTGAAGGCTTGCAATTTAAGGGTGTCTCTAAAGGTAAATATTAAATTTACAAAACATTTAAAAGCCTTTTTTTTTTCTTTTATAAGTTAATTTTATTTTATTTATTCTGTTTGCAAGATTATCTGGATCATGGTGATCAAACGGTTGTATGTCAAATGTGTAATGCAAAATTGTGGAGGTCAGAAGCTATTAGAAGCGTAAATGTTGGTGGAAGAACAAGCTATATGCTATGTTGTGGTTATGGAAAGGTACAACTTCCAGATTTCAAAGAGAGCAATTTAGATTATCAGAACCTTTTCAAGAACATAGAATTAAAGAGCAAATATTTCTTAAAGCACATTCGCCGCTTCAATTCTATGTTTTGTTTTACTTCAATGGGAGGGAAGGTTGATTCAAATATCAATAGTGGAAAGGCTCCCTTCATATACAGAATAAGTGGTGAGAATTATCACACGATGGGTGGTCTTCTTCCTTATGATGGTTCGAAACCGAAGTTTTCGCAGTTATATATATATATGACACTGAAAATGAAGTTTCAAACCGAAAAAACATTTATAGGTAATATTCTAAAAATTTTATTCTACTTTTTTTAGCCCTGTATATAAATTTTAATGTATTAAATTTTTTTTTTCATTCATTTCAGTAAGGAAAAGGAAAAGTGTAAGGATATTTCTGACCTCCTTGACATTGAAATCATTCAGTACCTGAAGTCGATGTTAGACTCAAATAATGAGCTTGTGAAAAGTTATAGGAGTGTACGGGATCGATTTCATGAAAATCCTGAAGTTACCCTTAAGTTGCGTCTTATTGGTAGGAGAACTAAAGATGGCCGAACATACAACCTACCAACTTCGTCAAAAATCGCTGCTCTTATTTTTTCAGACAATGATGAGCAGCTTGACAATAGAGATATTGTCGTGGAATCAAGATCAGAGGGACTTCAGCGTATATCTGAACTTCATCCGTCGTATCTAGCCCTGCAGTATCCATTGCTTATTCCGTTTGGAGAAGATTGTTATAGGGTTGATATACCACATAGGGAAGAGAGGAAATCTAAAAAGAAGGTCGATTCAAAGTGTTCAATGAGGGAGTATTTTGCATATCATATTCAGGACAGAGTTGGTAAGTTCTCATTGATTTTGAATGCAAGGCGGCTTCTTCAACAGTTTTTGGTTGACGTTTATACAATGATTGAGAGTGAGCGCTTATTTTATGTCCGTTTCCAGCAAAGTAAACTTAGGTGTGAAACTTATACTAATCTTCAAACGTTGAACCAAAATGGACCTACTGACTTGGCAAAAGTAGGGACACCTGTGATTTTACCCTCTTCTTTTACTGGTGGTGCACGCTACATGAGGGAAAATTATCTTGATGCAATGGCTATTTGTAAACGGCATGGATACCCTGATTTTTTTATTACAATCACATGCAATCCAAAATGGCCTGAAATTAGACGGTTTCTTAAAGACAAGAAGACAAATCCAGAAGACAGGCCAGATATTTTAGCTAGACTATTCAAAGTTAAGCTAGACTCAATCATGAAAGATTTACGTGAAAAAGCACTATTGGGCAAAACTTCAGCAGGTAAAATTCATTACCAAAAAAAAACTTCCAATATATATTCATATATTAGCATCTTTATTCACTTATACTAATACAATTTTTATTTGTTGTTTCTAAATAGTAACGTGTTTTATTAACTAACTTTCTAACTATATTGTTTTACTTTATGTTTCAGCTGTCTATACTATAGAGTTCCAAAAACGTGGACTGCCCCATGCTCATATCTGTTTGTTTCTTAAAGAAGCCAGTAAGCTACCCACAATTGAACACGTTGATCGTTTTGTTTCGGCTGAAATCCCTGATAAGAATCTTGATCCGGAGTTGTTTAGTCTTGTGAGTGACTTTATGATGCATGGACCATGTGGGCGTGAATATCCGAACTGTCCGTGCATGCTTGACGGTAAGTGCTCCAAGAAATTTCCAAAGAAGTTTTCTCCTGCTTCAACGTTAGATTCAAATGGATATCCGGTTTATAGAAGAAGAGAGTCAGGGATATTTGTTGAAAAAGGAACTGCTACGTTAGACAATAGACATGTGGTCCCTTATAATGCAAAACTTTTAAGGCGTTACCAAGCTCATATCAATGTTGAATGGTGTAACCAGGCCGCTTCAATTAAGTATTTATTTAAATACATTAATAAAGGACCTGATATGGCTAAAGTTGCTTTTGTAGAAGATAATGGAGAAGGTGAAGAAGTGATGCTGTTAGGACAAAGAGGATTGGTGAAACCACTTTTGTAAACCTTAGTCTAATTCACTTCTGTCATTTTGGCTAAGTATAGAAGTACTGAAAAGAAGACAAGAAACTGCTGATTAAGGATATGAAGAAGTGCTGAAGTTGCAGAAGTTCTGAAGTCCAAACCAGACAAGTTCACTTCAGAAGTACTGAAGACAAAACTACTCTTCAGTAGTTGTCCTTCATCAGCACTTAACAGAAGATATTTTCCACCGCCTTTTTGCATCAGTAGTTTGTTGTTTAATATTACTTTTAGCTTTATTTGTTTCTTTCAATGTTGCAACTTGTGCAACTTGTAACTGGAGTTTCTGTGCTTGCTTTTTAGGCAAGATACATGCATGTAATCGTCTATAAATAGAAGGCTTCAACCTTCTATTTTAGACATTGATTTTCAACAGAAAAATCCTTCAAACACTCTCATTGTTATATTCCATTTCTGTATTTATTGTGAATCTCTCTAAGTATCTAATTCTCATTTACAACTTAGATTCATAATAAATACTTTGTCATTTATTAGTTTCAAACATCAAGGGGGAGTTATAACTCTGCCTTTGCATAAAAAGTGTTGCTTTAACTTATAACATTCCGCTGTGCTTATAATCTGATTTACAAGGACTTGCTAAACACCTAAGTGTCAAGATAGCAAGTTCTTACTTAGCAAACAAGAGCAAACTGATCCAACAATTGGTATCAGAGCATTGGTTTATCTGATCACATATCAATCTAACAAATTGAGAATCAGACACAAAGCTCTTATTGATATTCAATAAAAAGATCAAAAGTTCACTTTTTATCAATATCCATCACTTAAAAGAGTCATCAGACAAATCTATACTCTTTAAAAATGGATCCACATAATACTGGTTCTGCCACCAAACCTGCCATGCTTGTGAGAAACGAGTACAATATATGGCAAAAGAGAATGGCACATACCTTGTCACAAACCAACACAGGTTGTTGGAGATCTGTGATATATGGTCCACACAAACCAGTAAACATAAATCTTGAAACTAAAGAAGGGATTCCTAAGGATCCCAAAGACTATACAGATGAGGATTTCCTAAAACTTGAGCTAGATGCTAAGGCATTCTCTATGTTGGCAATGGCTCTCCCAAATGAAATATACTCTGGCCTTTTACATTGTGAAAGTGCCAAAGAACTTTGGGACTGTCTTAAAGAACAGTTTGGAGGAACTGAAGAGGTGATTGCCAACACCAGAGAAATTTTGGCTCAACAATATGAAACATTTGCTTATATTAATGGGGAAACTTTGACACAACAATTTGAAAGATTCTCCTCATTAATCTCTGAGCTAAAGTTAAATGGTCAGACCTATACAACAGTATCTATGTTACATAGATTTTTAAGGTCTCTACCTGACAAATGGGAAACTTACTCCATTGTCTTAAGATCCTCACCAGATTTTAGCTCCCTCACTCTTACAAAACTCCATGGGAGATTACTTACTTTTGAGAGAGAAATCGATCAAAAGAAGAAATTACAAACTTCTGGTAAAACTGCTGATGACTACCTACCAGGTAGTACAGCACTTTTGGGACAAGATTCACCAACTTGTTCCTATGGATCTTATGACAATATTGACATAACCACTGGGATCTCATCAGAAAGATCTTTCCCAGGTTATGACAATGATGACCAAAGTCAAACTGCTGATAATCTATGTTTTATCATGGATGATTTGAAAAATTTTAGCAGTGATGACTTAGAGGAAATGGACATATTACACCAACTGGCCATGCTAAGCATTAAAACTAACAAGTTTTATAAAAGGTCAGGAAGGAAATTTCCAGGATTGACCAGTAATACAAAAATTGGTTTTGACAAATCTAAACTGAGATGTCACAAGTGTCAGAAGTTGGGACACTTTGCTAGAGAATGTAGAAGCTCTAGCTTTAACCAATCACAATCTGGAAATAACTATAACCCCAATTATAATAGGAACAATGGAACTCAAGGGAGTGCTCATTTTGTACAGGCACAAGCTCCTCAACAGCAATATATGCCTCAAGTACAATATGTTCAAGTGCCTGCTCAACAGATGCAGAGCCAACAATCAATCCCTCCCTTTCCAGCTGCTCAACTTCCTCCACAGCCTCAACAACCCCCTCAACAAAGTCTCTTTACCTCGGGGTATGTTGACTGGAGCAGTCTCCCTTATGACACCACAGAGTGCAATCCTGATGCAGACAACAAAGTGTTTGACATCAACTGGGGAGAACCAGACAATGGCAGAAAGAACTTTGCCTTAATGGCATTTGAAGGCTGTACCTCAAAATCTGCATTGTCTCAGGTATCAAAAGAATCTTTGACAAAACTTTGTTCAAACTCTTGCAAAGAAACTTTTGCTCTCATAAGAGAGACAAACGTGCACCTACAAGGCAAAGCCAATGATTTAGAAAGAAAATACACACAGATAAAATGTGATTTAGAAAGAAAGCTGTGTGCTAAAACAAAAGAGGTTTCTAAATTAACTGACTCTGCTATTGAAACCCAAGCACAAATCAAAATGATGCTAAATGACCTGGGAGATGTCAGACAAGAGCTTGCTGACACCAGGATCACTTGTGAAAAATGGGTGGAATCTTGTAGGGGGTATCAACTACTGCTAAACAAACAAAGTGCTTCAAATGTTAAGTTTGGCATAGGATACCATCATGTTGAAACACCAACAGATTTTTCTCCCAAAACTACTGAAGATGGGAGAAGAATTGTTTCAAATGAAACTTCTGAAGGGAAAGAATGCACATCTTTCCATGAAAACTTTCTAAACAGAAATCCTGGCATTTTTAAAGAAAGTACTTCAGAAGTATTTACAAAAACTGACAACAAGCCATCAGTAGTTTCATCTACTTCAGGAGTTGAGACCCTGAAAACTACTGATGAGCAAAATCTTTTCACAACTGTCAGAAACTTGCCTTCTGAACAAAAACAAAAGGCAAAAGAATGTGAAATTTGTGGCCTGTTCAACCACAAAACTGAATTTTGTAGATACAGAAAAGGAATTCAGTTCAATCAAAAATTTAAACAACAGGTTGTGGGAAATCAAATCAGAAATGATTATGAAAAAGTCTTTAAACCCAAGAAACAACAACCTGAAAACACCTTTTCTCAGAAAAAGATAAAATCTCAACCAAAATCTTTTTCTCAAAATTCCTTGTCAGTAGTTAGACCAGAATCTTCAGCAGTTTCACAAACTGCTGAGATTCAAAATCTAAAGAACATGGTAGAACTACTGATGACCAAGGTTGATGGTGGTCCTAAAAAGGATGCCACCATGGTTCTTAATGAAAAATCCATTGCCAAAAAGACATGGATTTCTCAACCTGGTCAAGAACAAACTGTAACTGTTCTCAAGAGCAAACCCAAAGCCAAACAGGCTTGGGTTTCCAAATCTAACTAATTTGCTTTTATGTGCAGAGAGTTTCCAGGGGCTTAAACAGCATATGGTATGTTGATAGTGGAGGCTCTATGCACATGACTGGATGCAGATACCTGATAAACAATTTTATCAGCCAAAGAGAAGGATCTGTGTCCTTTGGGAACAATGCTAAGGGATATGTGCTAGGACATGGCAATGTCTCCTCTGGCAAAATACAGTTTGACAAGGTCAATCTGGTGGAAAATCTTGAATACAACTTGCTGAGCGTGTCACAAATGTGTGATAAAGGATATTCTTCCTTTTTCACAAAGACAGCTTGCAAGATCATCTCACCAGAAGGCCAGAAGTTGATTGAGAAGATTATAGAAGATCATACTTTGCTGATTGCCAAAAGATGTGGCAATGTCTATGCAGTGGACATTGAGAAAGACAAAGTATTGAACAACACTGCCTGTTTCTTCTCAAGGGCATCAACTTCAGAAACAGATCTCTGGCACAGGAGACTTGGCCATGTGAACTTTAAAACCATAAATAAAGTCACAAAAATGGGCTTGGTCAGAGGTCTACCTTTGAAAGTATACCAGTGTCAAGAACACTGTGTATCCTGTTTAAAGGGAAAACAGCATAAGTCCTCCTATAAGTCTATTGAAGAATCAAAAACAACTGCATGTCTTCAACTACTCCATATGGACTTATTTGGACCTGTCAAGATTATGAGCCTTGGTAAAAAGAAGTACTGCTTAGTCATTATTGATGACTACTCAAGATTCACATGGGTATTCTTCTTATTTTCCAAGGATGAGGCTGCTGAAGTCATCAAGTTCTTCATTCTACAAGTAGAGAAACAATATTCTCTATCTGTCAAAACCATTAGAAGTGACAATGGGACAGAGTTCAGGAACAAAACTCTGGATGAATTCTGTTTGTCTAAAGGGATTATTAGACAATACAGTGTTCCCAGAACTCCTGAACAAAATGGTGTAGTAGAAAGGAAGAACAGAACATTGATAGAAGGAGCAAGAACAATGTTAGCTGATTCTGGACTGCCATTGTACTTTTGGGCAGAAGCAGTTAACACAGCATGTTATGTTCAGAATAGAGTTCTTGTGGTCAAGAGACATTCCAAGACTGCCTATGAAGTTCTTCATGGCATGAAGCCCCTTATCTCCTTTTTCAGGGCTTTTGGGTGTCAATGTTTCATCTTGAACATCAAGGAATCTATTTCAAAGTTTGCTGCCAAAGTTGACTCAGGTTACTTTCTTGGTTACTCTTCAACTAGAAAAGCCTACAAGGTTTTTAATTCTCACACCAGGATAGTAGAAGAAACATTGAATGTCAAGTTCAATGAGTCAAAACACACTCTTATTCCAGCACATCCTGCTGAACTCTTTGACCTTGACAACTTTCACTTTGGACCTGAAAAGGCTGTTACTTCTTCCAAACCTACTTATTATGGTGATCAAAGGTTTGAAGATGAGGATCCTGCACCATGGACTCCTCAAACAGTCATTAAGTCAACTACAACACCATCAGAAGTTTTTCAAACTTCTGATCAAACAAATACTGAAGGCCAAACTCAAACATCTGCTTCAGCACCTGCAACTACTGAAGAAGCTGAAACTGCTGAACCAGATATTATAGACCTCAGTAGTTTGTTTGAAGAACCAGAGCCACCTACACCTGTCAGTGGTTTACAACAACTGATTGAACACAGAGATCATCCACTTGATCAAATCATGGGTGATATAGCTACAGGTGTTCTGACCAGAAACCAGCTCTCCAACTTTTGCCTATTTTCAGCCTTTATCTCACAGTTGGAACCAAAGAAGTACCAGGAAGCCCTCAAAGACAATAATTGGGTGCAAACTATGCAAGATGAACTACTTCAGTTCAACAAGCAACAGGTCTGGGAAATCTGTCCCTTACCTCAAAACAAGCAACCAATTGGTACAAGATGGGTTTTCAGGAACAAACAAGATGAAGCTGGTATGATAATCAAGAACAAGGCAAGACTGGTAGTTCAAGGGTACTCTCAAGAAGAGGGAATTGACTATGATGAAACCTTTGCTCCAGTTGCAAGGCTTGAGGCCATCAGGTTATTTCTGGCCTATGCCATTTCCAACAAAATTAAAGTTTATCAAATGGATGTGAAAAGTGCATTTTTGTATGGAAAAATCAAAGAGGAGGTGTATGTCTGTCAGCCACCTGGGTTTGAGGATCCTTCTCATCCTGAGTGGGTGTACAGACTGGACAAAGCTCTTTATGGGCTCAAACAGGCTCCAAGAGCCTGGTATGATACACTTTCCACCTTTTTACTCAAAAATAACTTCACAAGAGGTGCCATTGATAAAACACTTTTCATTAAACATGTTGGAAATCATGTCTTACTTGTTCAAATTTATGTTGATGATATCATCTTTGGTTCAACAAACACAAAATTGTGTGATGATTTTAAGAAACTCATGCAATCAAAATTTGAGATGAGTACCATGGGAGAACTGCAGTACTTTCTTGGACTGCAGATCAAACAACAAACAAATGGAACTTTCATACATCAATCAAAATATGTTAAAGAATTATTGAACAAATTTTCTTTAAATGATTGTAAATCATGTTCCACTCCCATGACACCAATCACACAAGTTGAACCTGATGATCAAGGAAAACAGGTTGATCAAACCATGTACAGATGCATGATAGGTTCCCTTTTATACTTAACTGCTTCTAGACCAGATATTATGTTCTCAACATGTGTCTGTGCTAGATATCAATCAGCACCAAGGGAATCACACCTTATTGCAGTCAAAAGAATTTTTAGATATCTGAAAGGAACTCCAACACTGGGAATTTGGTATCCTGCTTCAAGCAATACCAAGTTATCAGCTTTTTCAGATAGTGACTATGCAGGGTGTAAGATGACAAGAAAGTCAACATCTGGTGGTTGTCAATTCCTGGGTAACTGTCTAGTGTCATGGCAATCAAAGAAGCAAACATCTGTTGCAACTTCAACTGCTGAAGCTGAATACATTGCAGCTGCAAGTTGTACATCACAGATACAATGGCTCCAATATCAACTTCTTGATTATGGAATCAAAGAGACCAAGACACCTTTGTTTGTAGACAGCAAATCTGCCATTAGCATCATTCAAAATCCGGTACAGTTCTCAAAAACTAAACATATTGAGATCAGGTACCATTTCATAAGAGATTGCTATGAAAAAGGCAAGATTGAGGTGAAGCATGTAGCAACAGCTAATCAGATAGCTGACATCTTCACTAAACCCCTTGACACATCAACATTTCAGAAGTTAGTATCCATGCTTGGAATGCTAAATTTGTAAGTGTTTATTTTATTTTTTTTCTCTGCATATCAGTTAGAATCCAAGTTAACACTTGATTCTACCCAACTCTACATCAAACTTCTACATAAATCACTACTGTTATGCATCAAAATTTTCTTTTTCCTTTTTTCCATCCTTGATTCCATCCTGTTTACCATGGTGGAATCAAAATGAAAAATTTTTCTTTTTCCTTTTTCCATCCTTGATTCCATCTTGTTTACCTTGGTGGATTTCAAGTTAACCTTTTCCATCTTTTTTCTGGTTTCCACTTACAAATGACAAAAGTCTACAACAAAACTTCTGAAAAACAAAGTACTGATTAAACAAAAATCAGTATGAGAGAAAGTACTGATGAACAAAAATCATCAGTATGGGATAATTTTCTGAAAAAGTGTGTAACTTCTGATAAAATAAACTTCAGAAGTTATGAATAAAGTATTTATAAAAACATTTCTCATCAGATGTTAAAACTGCTGAAGAGAAAATGGGAACTACTGATGAAGTAATCCTTCATCAGCAGTTTAAGTCAAAAGGGCAAATCTGACTTTTCCCATCATCAGAGGTTTGACCTAATCAGTTTAAAACCTCTGATAAAGAGATTTTTAACCAAAGGCGGTTTTAAAACTTCTAATAAAGAAGATTCAAGCGGTTAAAACTCCAAATAAATACCTTTTCTACACACTTATCCTTTCAAAACTCAAAAATATCCCTCCTTCTCTCTCAAAACTCTCTCAAAACCTATACCTGCAAATTCACTGTTCGATCAAACACCCAAACCACAATGGCTCTAGTTCTAAAACAGGGACACAATCAAAGAGCCTTTCTTGAAAAACAAGAAGGCTGGTCCCAATACGATGAGATCATTGATCTTGTCGTCAAATCCCAATACTTTACTGCTCTCACAATAAACCCACCAATTCACACTGAAACTCTGAATGAGTTCTGGGCAAATGCTGAGACGGTTACAATGGGTGGTGAGGTCATTTCCCTCAACTCAAAGATAAAAGGGAAGCAACTGACCATCACACCGGCCACACTAGCAACAAGACTGGGTCTGGATGATGTAGCTGCCCCTGACCATGTTGCTAACACTGATATTCATCTAACCATGACTGAGTGTGGTTATCAAGGTACTCTCTCCCATGCTACAATATTCAAAAAATATTTTGAACCAAAATACAAACTTTTGTTTCATTATATTATTATGTGTTTGAGTCCAAAAACAGGGTCTTATGACCAGATGCCCTCCACTTTTCAACCAATATTTCATTCCATTGTGAATGAAACTAAATTCAGGGCATCAAAACTGTTTTTTAATGAGTTGGTGTTACATCACAATAATACCAAGAAAAAGTTTTTGTTGTACCCAAGGTTCATTATGCAATGCATAATAGGGGAACTGGGTAATGAGGTGCTTGTGGGAAAAATTTCAACTTTAAACCCTTTAACATCACAAGCATACTCAAGACTTAACAAACCGGCTGCCTGGCCAGAAGATGATCAGGGAGAACAACAACAAGTCCCCCTGAAGCCCACATCTTCCAAACTCACACCACCAAAAGCCAAAAAGCCCAAGCCAACAAAAACTGCAACCCACCAACCCAAAAGAAAAGCTGTTCAGGAGGTTGAGATGCCTGAACATGCTCATGAGCATTCTGCTCTTCAAATAGTTGAGACTGAAACACCCTCTCAGTCTCATCCATCTCAAACCCCACCAAGAGCACCCATATCTGTTCAATTAAAAAGAAAAAGACTTAGAAAAACATATCAAACACACTCTTCTTTTGAAACTGCTGAACAACAACCTTTTGCCCAAACTACTGAACCATCCCCACAAATTTCTGAACAAGAGGCAATAGAAATTGCCAAACTTCTCTCTGGGCTAAAAGAGAATGTCCCATCTGATCATGTCAGTCCCCATCAACCACAACAAACAGGGGACATAACTACTACATCAGACATGGATGTGGACATCACTAGCCCTATCCCAAGAGATGAGGGTGGACCAGAGTCTTTAAGCCCAATTTTAGAGACTCTTGGGGCATCTGAGGCTGCTACTACTCAGTTACCACCCAGTGGTGGATCTGAGGACAGAAGTAACATAGCTAAGACCTCAGATGTGGCAACTACTGATGAAGGCTTAATGCCTGAAGTAGGAAATCCTCAGTACCAAGAAACAGAGGTTCATGAGAGAACTGAGTTGGGCTCAGCTCATGATTTAACTGAGACAGTCCTCACTGAGGGCAACATCAGGGATTCAGATGATTCCATTAGTTTGGATGATGTTTCACAATTCAAAACTACTGAATTGACGGCACTTTCTGAAGGTCCTGCTGCAAAGGTATCCAGGCTCAAGAAGCCAGTCACCTCTGCACAGGTTAAAGCCCACTCAATCCCTAAAACCCCTAGAGTGGCATCCCCTGTACAACATGAGGATCTCCCAAAAACACCCCCTTCACAGCAAATGCCTACCCAATTCCCTGGGCAAACAAGCATAGACCTGAACCAACTATGCAGCCCAGAGGGTCCCCTGTACCACATGATGAATACACTCATCAGAAATCACTTCCAAACATATACAGCTGACTTGGAGCTGTCCATCAAGAACCAATTTGGAGTGATTAAAACCAAGATGAACGATCTGTCCAACAAAATAGACTACAACAGCCAGCAGATTGCTCATCTTCAAGGACACTTCTCCCAACCCTCTGCTTCAAGGGTTAAAATTGATGAATCCAAAAAGGGGGAGAAGATCAGGGAACCTAAGGAGTCATTCCAAGCCAGGATAAAGGCAAGAGTGGCACTCCTTGAAAGAGATCTGAAAGATCAGGCCAGGAAAGAAAGATTGGCCAAACAGTTTGGTGTCTCAATTGAAGAAATTGAAGCTGCTGAGAAAGAAGATGAGACCCAAAGTTCTGAAGATTCCCTAAGGCATAATGAAGAAACTTCTGATGACCAAACTTCTGATGAAGAATCAGAAAGTACTGAAGACAATCCTTCAGTAGCTGACAAACCATCAGCAGTTGTCAGCACATCAGAAGTTAACACTTCCCAACCTCAAACCACTGAACCTTCCAGAACCACTGCTCCCATTCAACCAACATCTGATCCCATCAGGCCTACATCTGTTACAACAATGACTGTATTAAACCCTTCTCCTATCTCTCAATCAGCTGAACTATTAGAGAAGAGCTTAATTGCAGCCAACAAGAAGGCCAGAGAAGATCAGATTTGGAAATCTCTGGAAGAAAGGGATGATTTGGACTTAAGCCATGAAGAAAAACTTCAGGCTTATGCAGCTGAACTACAAAGGCAGGCTAGCCTTGATGAGATTGCTGAACAGGATAAAAGACAACAACTGGTGTCTTATATTACCAAGAACAGCAAGACTAAAGCCTTTACACTCAAAGGACTCTCTATGCAAGAGCTGACAAGAAGAGCACAACTGCTTGCAGACAAAATGGCCACAAGCAAAGATGGAAAGGCCAAGAGAGCCCAGATAATAGAAGAGCTAGTAGCAGAAGGATATGGTTCAAAAGCCTCTGTATCCAGATGGAAAGAAGAAAGACTAATGGATACATATAGAAAATACTTGGCTGCCAAGGCTGCAAATCCTGAGAAGTTTCAAACTGCTGATCCTTCAAGATCAGTAGTTAGAACTTCTGGTGTA
Source organism: Ambrosia x helenae (assembly GCA_030844895.1). NCBI lineage: Eukaryota > Viridiplantae > Streptophyta > Magnoliopsida > Asterales > Asteraceae > Ambrosia > Ambrosia x helenae. Next base: position 13,776,268 of record CM061231.1, read on the forward strand.
TCTAGAAGATCTGCTGCTCAGAAGAAGAAGGCAGAGGACAATGTCAAAACTGATTTCAAAATGGTACTACTTGAAGGAAGTTCAATAGTCCATTCAGATTTTGACATTGAGGAGAAACCTCTGTTAACACAGTTCAGGGATCCTTCCACTTTTGCTTATCAAATACAAAAGACAATCAAAGAAAAGCTGCATACCAAAGTAGTGACTGAACACCATCTCCCAACTGTTCAGATGCCTGGTATGCAACAACAACAAGGAAGAGAATCCCACCTGAGGCTATCTGAAACTGAAGACATCCAGCACTCAGGACCATCAACCCAAGGGACAAGTCTGGTTCCCTATTCTTCTGACTTTAACAAGTCAAAGATCCCTATCATCAGATGGTCACTTACTGATAACAACTCAGTACTGTTGACAAGAAGAGACTTCTCAAGCAGGGCTTACAAGAAGATCAGTGATCTGAAGAAACTGTCAACACAAGACCTGCTCACAATTCAACATCTAGAACCACAGAGAGGATCTCTATCTGATGGTCAGTACAACCAGCTCAAGAACACCATGTACAAAGAGATATGGAAGATTGTTCAAGACAGAAGAAACACATAAGGAATTAGTAAGGTTTTGGCTTCATCAATCCAGGGGGAGATTGTTAGGACAAAGAGGATTGGTGAAACCACTTTTGTAAACCTTAGTCTAATTCACTTCTGTCATTTTGGCTAAGTATAGAAGTACTGAAAAGAAGACAAGAAACTGCTGATTAAGGATATGAAGAAGTGCTGAAGTTGCAGAAGTTCTGAAGTCCAAACCAGACAAGTTCACTTCAGAAGTACTGAAGACAAAACTACTCTTCAGTAGTTGTCCTTCATCAGCACTTAACAGAAGATATTTTCCACCGCCTTTTTGCATCAGTAGTTTGTTGTTTAATATTACTTTTAGCTTTATTTGTTTCTTTCAATGTTGCAACTTGTGCAACTTGTAACTGGAGTTTCTGTGCTTGCTTTTTAGGCAAGATACATGCATGTAATCGTCTATAAATAGAAGGCTTCAACCTTCTATTTTAGACATTGATTTTCAACAGAAAAATCCTTCAAACACTCTCATTGTTATATTCCATTTCTGTATTTATTGTGAATCTCTCTAAGTATCTAATTCTCATTTACAACTTAGATTCATAATAAATACTTTGTCATTTATTAGTTTCAAACATCAAGGGGGAGTTATAACTCTGCCTTTGCATAAAAAGTGTTGCTTTAACTTATAACATTCCGCTGTGCTTATAATCTGATTTACAAGGACTTGCTAAACACCTAAGTGTCAAGATAGCAAGTTCTTACTTAGCAAACAAGAGCAAACTGATCCAACAGATGCAAAAAGATGAAATCAAAAAACATTTTGATTGTAGGTTCCTTTCAGCATGTGAAGCTTCGTGGAGAATATTTAAAAATGAAGTGCATTATAGATACCCTCCAGTTATAAGGCTTCCATTTCATCTGCCCGGTGAGCAAAGTGTTGTATATGGTCCAAAAGAAAATATTCAAAATGTGCTCGACAAACCAACGGTGGCTGCAACAATGTTTCTAAAATGGATGGAACTGAACCGAAACGAAGCTGTGGCACGTGAACTAAGTTACATTGAAATCCCAAGTAAATTTGTCTGGAAAGAGGAAGAAAAAAATGGGACTTTCGAAAGATGGGTAAGGCAATTGGTCGTGTTCACATGGTTAATCCATCTATGGGCGAGGCGTATTTTTTGAGAGTGCTTCTAAATAAAGTAAAAGGCCCTAGATCATTTGAGGAGATAAGAACGGTCAATGGAGAAATCTTACCAACATTTCGTGATGCATGTTATGCTCTTGGCCTCTTAGACGATGACAAAGAATATGTAGAAGCTATTGAAGAGGCTCATTATACAGGTTCTGGATATTCTCTTCGTAATTTGTTTGCGATGATGTTGATGTCTAATACCTTATCTAGGCCTGAGCATGTTTGGGAAAAAATCATGGAAGTATCTGTCAGATGGTATTATGCGTAGACACGAAGACGTATTCCAAATTGAAGGTAACAAATTCTAATTTCGAAATTTAATGAATTTATTTTTTTTAATGTCCCTTTTATTTTAAATTGAATGTTCCAAACTTTTTCGTTTTTAGGTTTGTCTCTTCCTGATGAACAAATAAAGAACCTTACGTTGCTTGAAATTGAGAAACAGTTGCTTCGGAATAACTCAAGCCTGCGTAGGTTTCCTTCTATGCCTTATCCGGATAATGATTCGATATCATCTGCAAATAACCGTTTGATTCTTGATGAGCTGAATTATCAAGTAAGTACGTTGGCTGAGGAATTTCATACCTATTCACGTTCTTTAACTGATGAGCAACGTTCAATTTTTAATCAAATCATTCATGCGGTTGATGGTAACAAAGGTGGGCTATTCTTTGTTTATGGTTTTGGAGGAACTGGTAAAACCTTTTTATGGAAAACGTTGTCTGCTGCCATAAGATCTAAAGGACAAATTGTTTTGAACGTTGCATCCAGTGGTATTGCTTCTCTGCTGTTATCTGGTGGAAGGACAGCGCATTCTAGGTTTCGTATACCTTTGAATGTTACTGAACAATCATTGTGCGGTATAAAGCCCAATAGTGATATTGCTGATTTATTGAAGCAAACTAAGTTAATTATTTGGGATGAAGCTCCAATGATTCACAAGCATGCTTTTGAGGCACTTGATCGTACAATGAAAGACGTCCTGCAGTCAAATTCTTCACCTAATTCTGATTTGCCTTTTGGTGGTAAGGTTATGGTTTTTGGTGGTGATTTTAGACAGATCCTTCCGGTTGTTCCAAACGGTAGTAGAAGAGATATTTTAAATGCATCAATAACTTCTTCTCCTATTTGGAATAGTTGCAAAGTCCTCACTTTAACAAAAAACATGAGGTTAACTTTAGGTAACAACACGTCTGAATCCGATGAAACAAAGGCATTTGCAAACTGGCTTCTTGAATTAGGTGAGGGTAAAGTTGGTGAGTCAATTCATGATGATGAGTTTGATGTGGACATTCCAGATGATCTTCTTATTAAGGGTACATCAGATCCGATTTCTAGATTAATTGACTTCGTCTACCCTTCACTTATCCAACTTTAAAAAGATAAGGATTACTTTGGAGAACGAGCAATACTTGCACCTACAAATGAAGTCGTACATGATATAAATGAAAGGCTTCTTGCATTGTTTCCTGGAGATGAAGTCGAGTATCTGAGCTCTGATAGTATATGTCAGATTGAGAATGGTAATAACCGTTCACAGGAAGACTTATACTCTCCTGATGTCCTTAATGGTTTAAAAATTTCTGGGTTACCTAACCATCGTTTAGCACTTAAAGTTGGTGTACCCGTCATGTTGTTGCGAAACATAGATCAACAAAATGGTTTGTGCAATGGAACGAGATTACGAATCACCAGACTTGCAAAGCGTGTTATTGAAGCCGAGATCATATCAGGTGGAAACATTGGTACCAAAACTCTTATTCCAAGAATAAATTTGATACCATCTGATATCAAAATTCCAGTAAAGTTCCAAAGGCGTCAATTCCCAATAAGCGTATGTTTTGCAATGACCATCAATAAAAGCCAAGGACAGTCTTTATCAAAGGTTGGATTGTATTTAAGAAACCCTGTATTCTCACACGGCCAGCTTTATGTCGCATTATCAAGAGTTAAAAGCAGGGCAGGCGTGAAGTTACTTATACTGGATGCTGATGGGAAAGTGATGACTAAAACAAAAAATGTTGTTTATAAGGAAATTTTTAGCGATATTTGAATAACTGTGTATTCGTTGCTTTTAAATTTTAATAAAATGTTTCTACTTTATTTTTCTTATACGTTATACTACTCCAAATAATCGTACGTTGGTAAACTGCGTGTCAACGCGGGCAAATATCTAGTTTATAGTAATCTTAAGTTGCGAGTCTTATAAGACTATGGGGGGGGGGGCAAGGCCTGTCGACCACGTCTAGCCCGACCAACACCCCCACCCCCGGCTGCTCTAACCCTAGCCAAACCGGCTCAATATGGACGTTGTGGCCGTGCTATTTCATTGGTTGGTTTCAAATTGTGGGGCCCTCATAATTTAATATTATAACCGTTGGAATATAAAAAAAATTACCATTTATCCCACTATAAAAACCCATCTATTTTCTAAAAAATTTTACAAACCATCTTCATTCCTTCTTTAATCTTTACCCTTTTTTTACAAAATCCACAAAAAACCAAAACCCTCTTCTATAAAAATGGCTTGGACTTCCGATAACGACATCAAGTTGGTGACGGCTTACATCAATATCAAAGGGGAGACGCACTTAGAAGTAAATTCCTCTTCTTTTTGGAACAACGTTTTGGCGGAATACAATCGTATAAGCAAAACAAATCAACGCACCGCGGATTAACTCGTTAGTAAGTGGCGGACTATACGAAGAAGGTGTATGAGGTGGAACATCCTATTTGAAGCCACGATGGAGGTGAACCCTGGTCTTACCCAACAAGCGGCAATCCAACGCACACAAGAAGACCATCTGGCTGCTCACGGGGTCGAATTCAGCATCCTCCATCTTCTCGCATGGCAATTATTGTGTTATTTTCATGTCGATTGGTAGATGTTTTTTAAGCTTTCGTTTTTTTTTTAATTTGTAGGTTTCGCTAAGGTTTTTTTTTTTTAAGTTTTGGTTTTTTTTTTGGGTTTCGGTTATTTTTTTTTATTTTTAGGTTTCGGTGTTTTTTTAATGTCTACTTCATTGTAAATTTTTTTAATGTTATGTGACTTTTCTATGTCATGTATTTTAATTATTTACTTATTTTAAAATTAGAAAATAAAAAATAAATGGTGGTCAATAGGAGTGGAGGACTACCCAAAGAGGACTACCCTTACACTCTTAGGTAGTCCTAAAGTTGTCTAAGACAAAGGCTAGCCCACCTTTTGCTGACGTGGCGGCAAGGCCTCCAAAGCGTTGCCTAAACCACACCACATAGTCTAAGGGGCGAAATCGGTAAGATGGGCATCTCAACATACCCTGGAAGACCTTTATCCTAATATTTTTTTTGTTGGAGAAGGACAAATGTATTTTGGTTGAAGGTTGCTCTGAGTGGAATATCAAGATGGGAACTAGAGCTTTTATTATGTACTTAGTAGAGACGAAAAAGACAGGGAAACGAGAGCAAACTGGGATGTCGGACGGTATTAATTTTATATTTCTTGATGCGTAAGTTACACATATACAAAAGGTATCTACTTCTTTTAATACATTCTATCTACTAAGATTAGTAACTCAACACATTTTGAACAGGTACTTCTTTTAATACATTCTATCTCACACTTGTTATACGTCGATGACGCCCTCATTTTAGGTGAATGGTCGGACCGGAATATAAATAATTTGGCAAGAATTTTGAGGTGTTTTCACATCTGTTCGGGCTTGAAAATTAATATTCAAAAGTCTAATTTGTACGGGGTTGGGACTAGTGAAGAAGAAACGGAAACTTTGGCTCTATCCTTAGGGTGTAAACGGGATTCGGTGCCTTTCGAGTACTTGGGGATTAAAGTTGGGGCTAACATGAATAGATGTACTAGTTGGAAAAAAGTCACTGATGTTTTCGAAGCTAGACTAGCTCTTTGGAAGGCGAGGTTGTTGTCGATAGGAGGTCGAGTTACCCTCATCAAAGCGGTTCTTGAAAGTCTTCCGGTGTATTATTTTTCTTTGTACAAAGCTCCTCAGAAAGTTATTGAGAATCTTGAAAAAATCATAAAAAAGTTCTTATGGACAGGTTCGAATGTGGGTAACAAGATACATTGGATTAGTTGGAAGCGTGTTACAACTCCGAAGAAGTTAGGCGGTTTGGGGCTTAAAAGTTTGGAGACCATTAACGAAGCTCTGTTATTCAAATGGGTATGGAGGTTTCGGAATAATAAGAACCTGCTTTGGAAAAGATTATTGAGGTATGTCATAGTAATAACAATATGTGGGAGACGCTTCCGATTAATCGTTACGCAACGGGAAATTGGAAGGCCATAGTGAAAGTGGTTACTGGTTTGAAGGTCAATGAAACTCCTATGCACACGTTTGTTAGACCGAAGATTGGAAAGGGAGATAGTGTGAGATTTTGGTTAGATATTTGGCTGGGCGATTGCACTCTCAAACAGAAACTGCCGCTGCTATACAGATTGGAAGACAAGAAGAACTACCTTGTTTTAGAAAGGACTAAAATAATCGATGGCAAACTGTTAATTGATGCTGATTGGATAGACAATATTAGAACGACAGAAGAGTTGTTGCAATGGGTTAGTTTATGTGAAGTGATTGAAGGTTGTTCTATTGATGGTGAGAAAGATACGTGGGTTTGGGCTGTTGAAGGGGAGTTGGATTTCACAGTCAAAGGAGCCTTCAAGATTCTGCAACAGCGTATAGATTTTGGCAGCCATTTTATCATGAAGTGGGTGTCTTGGGTTCCCCTGAAATGTACTATAATGGCATGGCGTTCGGAGATGAATCGGATACTGACTAAGATGGCGCTTGTGCAGCGGAATGTTTCTATTTCAAACAGAATTTGCGCTTGGTGTCAATACGGCGAGGAGACGGAGATTCATATCTTGTCCGACTGCATTATCGCCTCAAATGTATGGGACTGTATTGGGAGGTGGTGTCAGTTATCACCGATATTTGCTTTCGAAATAAGGGATCTTTTGCAGATATACAAATCGGTCACAGGCTGCAAAAAGAAAAAGAATGTGGTACACGGTATAGTTATAGTGACCATGTGGACTTTGTGGAAGGCGAGAAATGAGGCGGTTTTTAACGGTAAACAACCTAGCGTGGAGTCGATAGTGGCAAGCGTGAAATCTCTGTCGTTTCTTTGGTTCAAGAATAGATCGAAATGTAATAGGATTGTTTGGCAAGAGTGGCGTAAATATCCTATGTATATGTTATAGTGTTTTGAGCCGTCGGGTCGCGTTTTGAGGCCCGGTTTTGGCGTTTTTGTGAATGAAAGCATTTTTTCAAAAAAAAAAAGTATAGCCAATGTGAACATCTTGCAAGCGCGTTTCCTTTGTCATGATGAAATATTTTCCTTTTCTTTTCAATACCAACAGGTATGTGATCCCATTACCGACAAATCAGCATGTGTTTTCGGTATGTATGCTGGTGATATGTCATATTCTATATGAGCTTTCAAGATACCAAAATTAGCAAGGCAAGTGACCTTCACAAAGAGGCATTTTCAAGCAGGCTCAAAATTTGTATACAGTCTCATATTCTCGTGATCTTTACTTTGGTCAATTTAGTAAGTCTTTTTGTATCTTTTTTTGGCCTCTAATATATGTACGTCAACAATTTCAGAAGTGTGGGAATACACAGTCCAAAAGTCATATTTCTACCCTGTCTATGCATAGGAAACTATGTTGTTCCTGAATAACACATGGGCACCATGTTGACCTTACAAAATTACCATTCACCGTCTTTATCAATCTCCATAAATTGATAATTTATGCATTAATTTCTTTATATTGTTAGGTTTTATTTAGATCCTGCGGCAACGCGCGGGTAAACACACTAGTGGTAGACAATTACTGACTTATTAGGGCCCCTCTAGAACATGAAATTAGTACTAACCGGTTGACTTAAAAATTTAACTGTTTGTTTTTATGGTCACATTGTCGGTCGAAAACAATCGATGCTTGGTAGTTAGTTTGTAACAAAATGTTGACACTAGTTTCCAAAATGTAGCTGTGACATCCAGACTAGAAATTTTACAATCGGACCATGCCTAATGTGAAGGGAAAAACACTTAAACACACACCAGAACCGCAGATGGGCTAGATGCCGGTTTGGGCCAGGCTAAATTGAATTGTGGCCTGAAATATTATTTTGGGCTAAATATCCATCTTGGGCTAATTTGATATTTGGGCTAAATGATCATTCCGTTCACATCCAATTTTCCAACACACTCAAATCAAACAGCTAATTTAATTATGTGATTTTTGAGACTTGTATATTTGAAACACTTTTGTTTGTTTAATTGTTTTACTAAATTAGTTTCTAGATTTTATAGGATAAATACATCAATACCAGCGCCCTGTATAATTTGAACTCCAACCTTTTGGTTGCGAGATGACCATTTAACCACTAGGATGTCACATTGGGGACATCCGAAACACTTGTTAAACAGGGTCAGTTTCCAGCATGAACTTTAGAAAATTAACAAGAAAATGAAATTAAGAAATCTTACTCATTATTTGCAATTTAACAAGTTTTCTGTATAATACCTTATTATTATATGTGCCATGTATTTTTGTTTTAGAAAATGAAGTTTTGTCTCATTACTAACCCAAATAAACTGAAACATGATCAAGTGACAAGGATGATGACACCAAACCAGCCAAATGACCACTATGAATGATTGGCTACAATCATCACTTTCTTTAGTACACATTCATAAATACCAAACTGGACCCGTCATAGCGTAGCATTCACCACGTTGTAGGTACCACAACCCTTGAACACCAAGCTAGCTTTGCATATGTACTAAAAGAGCGTAAACCGTACTATTGGGCCCATTACGATGTACTGCTTCGCCTAGCGAGAGTAAGACCAAACCACTTGATTGGGTTCATGGGTCTCATGTGGACACCACATGTCATTCTAAAACTCCTGTTCTAGCCACACGATTGGACGGTCCATCTTAACATAATTTGGGTAGTTCATGATCCACAACGTGGAAGAGTTGTAACCGTAGGTCCACTTTCCTTTCAAACATTCATGGTCTTGGGTGTTTCCATATTTTTTTGATGGTTTATGTCAAGCCCGCGAATGCAAATGTTTGATAATGATTGGTTTTGGTAGCACCACATCATATGTGTGTGTGTGTGGGGGGGGGGGGGGGGGGTTTCCAGCTGGAACACGCCGTGGTGGTAGTTTGGTTATTACCGGCGACAGCCATAACCATAACTTTCGATTAAGATATTTCAAAAACCGATGGGTTTTAATTATTTCAGCTTGGTGAATCAGTCATGAACATTGGGTCCAATCAGTTGTCGCCTAATAACCGGAAATTTAACTTGAGATGAAAATTATCATAATATCCTCTAACCTCATGAACCAGTGGAAATTTTGTGAGCGATGTCTTGTTCCAAGCCTTGCTAGAATTTTGACTTCTCTTTGCGACAACATGGTGCTTGCATGATTTTGGTATTGTTTGTTAAACCGATATAAATGGAGCATAGCATATTAAACATCATGCTTGCAAACCGTTTGCGAAGTTGTGGTTATCTATGATGTTACTCTTGCTCAACTCATTTAGTTTATGTATTAACCTAAGCAATATATGCCAAAGTATAAAGTAGTGCTTTTTTTAATTGTGTCTTAATTCATGACACACTTTGAATTTAAAGTTTAACTTGTTACATGGAAAAGCTTTATAAATTGATTTTGAGAATATGCAAAATGGAAATACATGTGTATAAAGGAAACATCAACCAAAAAAATAGTCCACCTGAATTTGAAAAGTCAGACACATATATGTCATCTTTGAAGTTCCAAATTCAACATAGATCTTTATAGTTTCGTGTGTTTAAAGATTTTGTTATAACGATATTAAATTTAAACCATGTGCCAAACTTAGTTTATCAAAGTAAACAACATAAAATTTTTGTTTGGTTTAACTGATTAATTGGTCGGATCCAGATAAAGAGTGCATAAAAAAGCTAAAATTTATATAGTTAAAACTTAAAAAAAGTAATCTAATTATTATATTGTCAAGCATAATCCATTAATATAAACAATACAACTTAAATAAATAAAAACCACACTGCAATGTAAGAAGTACATAGCCTAAACATTTTCAAATATTAAAAGTAAACCAAACCATTTGGTACGATATGAAATATCCTAAACCAAAGGACATACCAAGAATCGAGACAATTCTTATACATGATCAAGACCATTTTGTGGTTTTAATATTTAAGATTACTTAATTTAACAATACTTAAAATAAAACACGCACCTGAGTGTGAAAACCTTTGCCGCTATTGATCATCATTGGTGGGGTTGGCACCTCCATTGATGGCTTATGCATAACTTGTTCCATATTTTTTTGTTCAAATAAAAAGAAATACGTCAAACCATTTATACTAACCTAATTGGATAATTGCAAACCCTCCTCTAAAGACAATGCATAAAAGCAAAAATATAAAAAAGTAAACACACAACAGAAAATGAAAGCCACCACTGCCATTGATCATGGATGGATTCTCCGTAAGGTCTTCGTGTTTCTTTCTTTCAAAACAAACAAATATCAAACAACATACGAATTAGAAACAAAAACTGAAAAACCTACCTTTGATCTGCTGGGATTCTTGTGACGTCTAAAGATATATATAGTGAATAAAGAAGCTAGCCATTTTCCATTTGTACACAAATAGGTGATGTTTTCAATCTCTTTCTGGTTGCATCTATTAAATCGATTTATGACTGATATTAAAATCTCCATCCGCTTAAAAAATGAAGCATCACAGTGTCCTTTGGTTTTCAAGATAACATAAATTCAACTTTTCAACTCCTCTTTTCGGTTTGAAACTCACTCTAACATTGTCACAGCTCACAAATGTTATAGTAATTTAAGGAGACATAAATTCAACTTTTCAACTTCTCATCTAAGTGGGCACGTGTCCCAACCAAAGAAAGTTATTGTAGATGGCTTACATGCAAGTGTATGTTATATATAAGTCTAGAGGAAAAGACTACAAATTTGATTTAATAGGATCACATTTCATGTTGATGAGTAGTCGTGACTTGTGATCAAGGTGGTGGTTGTAGTAGTGGTAGTAGGCGTAGTAATAGTGGTGGTGGTAGTCGTGGCTATCGTGGTAGTCGTAGTGGTAATAGTAGTGTGGTGGTAGTTTGTAGTAGTATCAAACTTTTCTAAAGTCTTATTAAAGTCACTAAACGTTTTTTTTTTCCTCACTGAACTGCATGAGATGATTCAGTTTTGTGAATTTTTTTTACATGTGCTATTTCTTTCCCTTTTTTTTTCAAATTTAAATGACATATGAACCTTTGTATCCATTTTGTGATTATTTTTACTTAAATGGGCTTGAAGTATGAGATAGTAGTGAAGGAAAAACACTAGATAATAGCCCAAGTTTTATAATTGTTCATATATGTTTCACTTAGATCACTTACTTTAAAAAAAAAATTAACAAGTAACAAAATTTTATAAAACTGAAACACTTAGTAAAAGTTGGGCTAAGAAACTTTATTATTATTATTATTATTATTATTATTATTATTATTATTATTATTATTATTATTATTATTATTATTATTATTATTTTGAAGTTTTTCCTAATAAACTTGTTAACTAACAAGTGAACTGCCAATGATCTCCAGCCCAGCTGGTTTGAGCTGGGAAGGTTTACCTCCTTGGAGGGTTCCTGCCCGGGTTTGGTCTCAGGTTCGAATCTCACGCTCCACCGAAAAAATGACCACTTGGGTTTGAAAGGAAAAACTCGTGTGGTGCTATGGGATTCGATCCTGGGCAGTGGTCGCTTTGCAACATAGGATTTACCGCTGAAACACTGCTCTTCAAAAAAAAAAAAAACTAACAAGTGAACTTTTCTTATAGTCATGTGACGCTAACAAATTTTGAAAGTTTGATATATGTTAAGTTATTTTTTGAAGTTCAGCATACTTCATCAATCATCAGTCATCACAATAGACATCAAATTCAGTATCTTTGGATTCTAGTTAACCTTTTTTGTTTTGGATACTAGTTAACATTAACAAATAAAATGTTTGTCTTATAGATCGACGGAAGGGAAACAATAAATAAATTCAAAACATCAAATTATTGTACGGACGTGATTAGTCGCATGACAACCAAAAAAAAGTGGTCTGTATATCTTCTACATGGTTCCATTGTGAATTTGTGATTGCAAGTTAGTCACATTTCAGTTTTAGTTAGTGGCCAATTCGCAGTAGAAATAGAATGGCACATGTAACATGTTCGACCCATCGTTTCGTTTGGTGCCACATGGTTATGTACTTATGTCCAACGTAGGCCCATTGGCACATGTTCGACCCAGTTCTTATCTGATTAAATCCAGTATTCTTTGTGGGCCTTTTGGGTTGTGGACTTGTGGTTGGAAGACTTTTATGAAACGGAAGAATGGAAGATGGCTGATTAATGTGCCTAATATATATGCTAGGTTCACATGATTTTAATGCCTTGTGACATGAATGATGAGCATGTGCAATTATTTTAGACAAGGAATCTTGGAGGATTATGTTTACATCCACATAAAACATAAAGGTAACAATTATTTAAAAACAATAATATATTTTAAAATTCATCACTTACTGATTTACGTTCATCTTACGGTGTGCGCATATAACTGTATATATGTATGGGCTCTCAGGAGGTAAAAGTGAGATTGCACTAATTTTAACGTTATTTTACTAATTTCGTTAAAATAAAGTTAAAAGCGGCGGATAGTTAATCATGCATCATGTGGTGGCGTTGATAACTTGAAGATAAGGGATACATGCATCAATCGACATTTGTCCCGATTGTCGAGTGTTATGTGGCTTATGTCCAATGCTTGATGCAAAACTACTATCGAGCCGAAGGTCTCACTCGAAGCAATCTCTCTATTCCGACATGATAGAGATAAGGTTTCTACATCTTACACTCCCGTTACCCTTTATTGAGTGTTATGATGATTACTCATCGACATAACATTAAGATGCGACATTTTAGTAAGTGTTTACTTCCTAACAGAGATTTCATGTTTTTATGCCTTTAACCTTGTAAAGGTCATTTGCATAGCGCAAATTGCGTTTTACATGTGTTAACTCCTAATAGATATTTTGACTTTTTTGGCTTTAACCCAGTAAATTATACTATATATTAAATAACAAGATGATCCTACGGTACACACAAAGCCATTATTTTTTTTATTTTAAAGGCCAACAAAGTCATCACTGGCTCTCGTGGGAATCCCTTTATGACGAATTCAGGATACCCGCGGGACACCCGGCCCTCTAGCCTCCAGGTTCACCAATCTAGGGAAAACCCGACCACCCACCTGCCTGAAAGCACGACAGTGAATAATCTGTAAAACTTGGTATCCTTTAAGGCTCCAACTTATGACTATTAAATCCTCAGTCATCCATCATTAGACCTTCATACCTACCTAACAACATGGGTACGCTTATCAATGTATATACCGAAAACTACAAGCCATATATGTAGTGGGTTACAACTTACAAGTGGGTCATGCATATTGACATTTACACGTTTTATCTGATGGGACAAAAACAAAAAGTAAAGTCGATTTTAGAAATAGGACAAACATGATGTGTTAATTACAAATCTATCACCAATTTGCATTTTCCTTGACTAAACTTTTCATGGGCTGATTTGCAATTAAATTCTCGCTCAACCACCCAACCCTTGTGTTGGAGTGGTACCGAGAAGTGAGGGAGAGATACTTGATCCTTGTGGTCATGGGTTCGACTCCTGATCCCTCCAGGTTTTACCGTTTCGCTGCCGTCATGCCTTCGGGCAGGTATGCGGGCCAGATTTTTCATGGAACAGGAGACGGGTGGGCTAGAGGGCTCCGTGCGTGCTGATTGGGCGCTACAAGATACGTCTTGTGAGCTACCTTTAGTCAATGGGGGCCACGTACGGAGTACCCGACAATACTTTAATTGGTCGTTTAAAAAAAAAATCCACTTGGACCTTGGTCATCAATTAATGGGCTGGCTGAAAATAATTTAGCTTAAAATAATTTATCATCAAATTAAATTTAATTATAAAGTTCTGGCTTCTTTTCATGAAGGCAAAACAATTTTCCATTACAATATACGTTGTTTAAAAGCAAACATGTAAATATCATCTTACTTATGTTACAACTTTAGTTTTTAGTTTTTCTTGTTTGATGTCTTCCCTTTATTATATTTTGTTTCGTTTTTGGTTCTACACGTTTATATTTTGCAACTTCATACTTCTTTATCATTTGGTTCGTATGTGAATTGTCCGTCGCAACGCGTGAAGGAAAATCCTAGTTAAAATTAAAAAACAAGAACAACACTGGACACATGTCTACAACCTACCGTCCCATTAGACTGCTCGGTATGGAGACGAAATCACTTACTGACGTAACATTAAGATGCGACGTTATAGTAAGTGTTTGACTTCTAACAAAGGTTTCATGTTTTCTGCCTTTAACCTTGCAAAGGTCATTTACTTAGCGCAAACTGCGTTTTACCTGTGTTAACTCCTAGCAGAAATTTTAACTTTTTGCCTTTAACTCAGTAAAGGTTGTGTAGTGCAAACTGCATTTTACTTTATTTGTTGTACAGTTTATCTGTTTTTGTTGGTAGCTGAGCATTATACGGATTTCACGAGTCTTCCGTTAAGGCCTAGTGTAATAGGTATATGGGCGTGAGATATGTCTGCCATGTCAACTTCATTTTTGCAAGAGCATTGTCCCATCTTCCATGAGAGGAGCTTGGGAAGGGTTTTGTGGCCATGGTAACAATTACTAGTGTTCATTAAGCATTTTTCACCCCTCAAATTATTACACTTTTAACAAGTGTAATGGTGAATTAAAAAAATGTCAACACAATGTCTACATACCTCCACTTTTTTTTTTCCTTCATATTCACTAACCATAACAAATGACTTAACTGGTATACAACATACCGTCTTATTACATAACTATTCTTGAGTCGACATACTGTTTTTAAAAATCAAGAACAACACTGAACACGTGTCTATAACCTACCATCTTATTACATAACTATTCTTGAGTCCGACATACTTTTTTTTGAACGGTCAACAAATTCACCAATAACTCCATTCGGAGTCCATACTTTGTCAAATCAGGACCCATTCCACCCGGCATAGCTAGACAGTTTAAGGAAGCTCCTGGTTTCACCTAGTTCATCAATTTTGGGAAAAACCCGACTATCCACCCGTCCGAAAGCATGACAATGAATAATCGGTAAAACCCTGCGCCCTTAAGGATCAAACCGGTGACCATTCGATCCCCGATCTCCCTTCATCGAACCACCTACCACTCGACTATACCCAATGGCTCCTGAGTCGACATACTATTTTTTGTTTTTTTTGTTTTTTATTAACGGAGTCGACATACTATTAGTTACCTTCAAAATTTCCAAACTAAATTCCTTTATTATTAAAACCCTTTATTATTAGACACGTGTCACAAAAACCATGGGAAACCAAGAAAGCACGCTCATGATGAGCTTCACAAACCGTCCTTCGAGAAACTTCTTGCAAATTCGTGGCTGAGAATAAACTCACCCCATCCTCTGGCTGAGGTTACGCCACGTGGACAGACACCAACGTGAGCACCAACGTGTCACCCCCTTCCTCCCAATTTTTGATACTCCCCTATTCTTAGTTATTATTATTCCCCAATTGCTAAGATTTAGGGCACAATATTATTATTATCCATTATACAAATAAAAATTAACCATTATTATTATTATTATTATTATTATTAACTTTCATTTCCAAAAACTTTACAAATCTTACCCATTGTGTACACAATATTATTATTAATTATTATTAATATTAAAAATGAATGGTGAAGGAGATGAAGAGATGAAAGTGGAGATGAAGAGAGAGGATAAATCGGTGTATATGTGTGGCTATTTGCCTGGTGCGTTGCCGCAACGGTCACCGATATTGTTGCCTGTGGAAGTTAAGTTACCGCAGTCAACGGAGTCCGGTAGGTTTTGGACTGATGTGTGTGGCGGCGGTTGTGGATTTGCTATGGCTATTTCAGGTCTGGAGTGTATATATATATGTGTGTGTGTGTGTGTGTTTATATTTATTTGAATTGTAATGTTATGAATTTGTTGTTTAATGTTGCATTTGTAGTTAAATTTAAAATGTAGATAAATTTGTGACTGGTTAGGTTTTCGTAAGTTGTGACAAATTCATTAGGTTGAGACTGTTTAGGAGTAGGTTTAGAGGATGTGTGAGCTAGTCGTTGTAAGAAAACCGGCAGGCAGCAGCACGGAACATCGTGGACATAAAATAATGTGAAGAGAGCTAGCTAGCTAGCTAAGAGTTTATAATGGTTGTGGAACAGAACACCGGAAGAAGGAAAATAAGGAAAGAAAATTATTGTCGAGGTAACTAGCTAAGCGTTGGTAATCTCGTCTGTTGGATGAAGTCTAGGAGATGAGTCGAGAAGCGGCCTGATGCATGGCTGCAGCAGTTATATTTTGCAAGTGCTTCACTAAAGTCGCAGACAGTCGGACGCTGCAACCTTTGTACCTAGTCAGAGTTTGTTTAAGGCTTGGTAAGCTTGACTTTGTTATAAGTCTGGACTAGAGCGTGTGGAGACTCTTGCCGAAGCTGGCTAACTGCATGTGGAGACTCTTGAGCTCAAATTGTTCGGATGATGGAGTTACCTGAGTAGGATTCATATGTTTGGACCTGTTGAAGGACATAAGTCAAAACAAGGACTTGGAAAAAGGATTTAAGTTATTCAAAGGTGTTTTGGCATTTAAAGCGTGGTATTCGCTTGGTTAAAAATGAGTTCTTGACTTCTTTCATCACCGGATGTAATAACTTGTTTTATTGAAATCAATCACTCATCTATTAGTGTTGACACTCACATTTGACTTTGAGCGGCCGTTGTTAGGTTCAGTGATGCGGAGCATCAAAATAATTTAATATTTAGTTTAAAATTTGAATTTCCATGTTTATCTTATTTTAGTTTTATTTTGAACTATGATTGTAATCCTATAAATAGGACTCTAGGGTTAGTGTTTAGTTAGTTGATTTTTTTATGAATATTGTTTATCAATAAACCTTTGAGGTTTTTAAGCTTTTGAATCCTTTGAGTATTTTGAGCCATTTGATTGCATGTGCGAAATTGCATCATTCAGAATGTCAGCATTTCCTGTATTATTGATTGTTGCTACATAGGAGTGGAATTGAAGGGTATCTGTATTACCGATTCCTGTTATATTTTGAGTTCTGCACCCTGTTAAACCTCTAATGTGGGGACATGAACATCAAAAGTGTATACCATATTGTCAAAATTTAATTAAAGGCGTTTTAATGCCTGTATGTTGCACATATATAAAGTTTTCTATTTGATATAAACTTTTAGCCATCATTTTCGCTTACCAGCCATTCTTTAACCCAGACGCAGGGAAGCTGATTACATGGGGCTCTACCGATGATCTTGGTCAAAGCTATGTGACATCAGGGAAACATGGGGTATAAAAATATTTGCTCTATATGTCGAATCTCATATGAAAGATGCTAATTTGCAGTTTCTGTACATGCTTTTGTTAAGGAAACACCAGAACCTTTCCCTCTTCCAAATGAAGTTTCGTTAGTGAGAGCTGCAGCTGGTTGGGCACATTGTGTCTGTGTAACAGGTACTATATCTATATTTGAATCATAACTGATTATTTATGAAATTATTATACTCATTTGGTATGCTCTTTCTAAACCTTGCAAATAAACCTCATCTTTTGTCTGCAGTAGCAGGAGAGGTATATACATGGGGATGGAAAGAGTGTGTCCCGTCTGGGAAAGTTGTTGGGGAACCAAACACGGCTCAAGGTCAAGAGAAAGACACATTTGACAGGCATAATCCATTTTTACCAGAACAAGGTAATATCATTTTGACTCTTTAACCGTCATTGCCAGAGCTATATGGTAACTGTTCATTAACCACTTTCCATGCTTATTACAGTGAGCCCTCGCCCACAAGGATCAAGATCCACTGGTGGCATAGCCTCAGGTGTTGACGGTAAAGCCATTGGGGATGAAAATACAAAAAGGAGACGTGTATCATCAACCAAACAAGTGGTTGAAAGCTCATCAGCTGGTGATGAACCTCTATCAGCGTTACCCTGTTTGGTTGCATTGAATCCAGGAGTAAGGATTGCAACAGTTGCAGCTGGTGGGCGACATACATTGGCATTGTCAGGTAATTGCAGACGTCTAATATGATCAGTGCCGATCTATATTATTGCTTTCTGTACTAGTTAGTATTTTCAATGTGTTATAACCTGTGTGAAGTTTCAGATGTAGGACAAGTGTGGGGTTGGGGGTATGGAGGCGAGGGGCAGTTAGGTTTGGGGTCCCGCATACGGATGGTATCTTCACCGCATCCTATACCTTGCATTGCCACATCAACAGGAAAAGATAGATCCGCGTCCCATCAAAGAGGAACCATGGAGGGTTATAGAATCCCTGGAACTTATATTAAAGGAATTGCCTGTGGAGGACGACACAGTGCTGTAATTACTGGTAAGTTTTTAACTGCTTCACAGCATGGTTAAAAAAACGGGTGAGGCGTGCGCCTCGAGGCGCGCCTCAAGGTGATTCTGTAAGAAAACGAATCTAAGGCAGCGCCTCAGGGTGTTATTTTGTACGTGCGCCTCATAGTGCCAAAGCGGCAACGAAAACTGCACCTCAGGTGCGCCTCATGGGTTTTTGATGTTTATTTTTTATGTTTTGAACTTTTTGCGTCAATTTCAATTTTCAAGCATTCCATTTTTTTTTGTGATGTGTGTTTTTGATGAATCTGATGATGAAATTAGTTAGTATTTCATCTTTTATAAGATATATAATATTTATATTTATTTTTTAATTCCGACTTGGGTTTACGCCTCGAGGCACGATTCCGTACTTTTAAACCTTGCTTCGCAGACGTCTAATTAAACTCTTTCATATTTCATAGTTCATTTTACTAGACATGTTTGTTAAACTCTGATTTTAATTGTGTATTAATGCGTTTACAGATGCCGGGGCGTTATTGACTTTTGGATGGGGACTCTATGGACAGGTGAAGTAATCCTCTTCTCAATATATTTTGTTCTCGTTTTGTGGGTATCTTCTTACATTTCCTTGAACAACATGTTATACTCTACTATGTTGCATGGTGTATGCCATCATGATATATACTTACCTAGTCTTTTGTTTCTTGACCTTCCTGAATTGATGGAGATGTCCAGTGGAATAGATTTTGCTATGTATCTGGTATCAGATCTTTATAGTTTGTTTTGTTCATTGTGTTCTCCATGTTGAGTTGTTCCAATGTTGGTGTAGATTACTAGATTCAACCATATTGATTTGCTCTGCACAATCAACATGTAGGTAAGGTAGAACCGTAGAATTGATGAAGAAAAAGCACACTGAATGTTCAAGAAGAAGTTCTATGTGGAAGGCGATAAAACAGACATTTTATGAATTATATTTATGTTCTTCAGTTTCTTGTTTGTTGCACGTCTTTTGGTAGTTGCATGTTGATTGGTATATTCTAAGCTGTGATTATATTTCTCATGGTGTAGTGTGGGCAAGGAAGTACCGATGATGAGCTAAGCCCTACATGTGTATCATCATTGTTGGGCATCCGCGTAGATGGCGTTGCTGCAGGCCTCTGGCATACAATTTGCATTTCCGGTGATGGTGATGTGTATGCTTTTGGCGGGAATCAATTCGGCCAATTGGGTACCGGCACTGATCAAGCTGAGGTAATTAATTCTCTTAACATTTCTTGAATATGTTTTAGTATGCATAATCAGTACTTTGCTAATCCGTGGTTTTTTGTAAGACATTGCCACGGCTTTTGGATGCTCCTAGTCTTGAAAACGAACATGCAAGAGTTGTATCCTGCGGAGCACGACATAGTGCTGTTGTTACAGGTAGGTATTGTGGTATTATGATTTGTTGACACTTAAATGAAATGTCAAATGGCTTTAATTGATATTTTTTTTTGTTTGCTTTGTATTTCTGAAGACGGTAAGGTGTTTTGCTGGGGATGGAACAAGTATGGTCAGGTACACGCCTCTCGCTCTAGCCGTAGTTCATCCATGATTTATTGTCCTGAATTTAGAGGTGTAAACGAGGAGAGGCAAGCCGAGCTGAGCCGTGCCCGACCTCAGCTTGTGAATAGTTTTCCAAGCTCAGGCTAGACTCTTTTAATTATATATATGTATACAGTTAAGTTATTTTTATCATAATTTTATATATAACAATAATTATTATTATGTAAATATATATTTAATATATTAAATAAAAATTATAAAAATAGCAATCTCGTTTACGCTCACGAGCCTGGTTGAGTTCAATAAGTGAAGCCTGGGCTGGGGCTCATTTACAAAATAAGCCACATTAAAAGCTCGAGCTCGTCTAAGCTTGGCTCATGAGTGGCTCGGCTAGTTTACTTCTTTAGTTGAGATAACAATTCCTGACCGATTGTATACATTTCAGCTTGGTCTGGGAGATGTAATAGACCGTAACATCCCATCTCAAGTTGCACTAGACGGCTGTGTTCCAAGAGTAGTTGCGTGTGGATGGTGGCACACACTTCTTCTTTCCGAGTTACTTGCCTGATGCGCGATAGGTTCTTTCTTTTGCTGCTATTAGAGAGCCAGTAAATTTTTGTTAGGTTAGTAGCTGCTCTATCATTGAAGACAAGAGTACATGTACATGTATATGCATATGTACATACGATAGTTTGTTTACATGTACAATCATATGTATGCATGTAATCATCATTCTTTAAAGCTTCCAAGGTTTCGTCATTGTACTATTGGAACTGATTCTTAAATTATTGTACATATGTCAATAAAACCTCTAGACCTGCTGCCTGAAACCGCTCTTATTTTCCTCCTTTCAATTGACAGTTAACTTGCCTGTAACCCTGCAAGAACGGTCATAGTCGTCGTGGTCTTGCTACTGAACACATGATGTGGACGCTATCCGCTGTTCAAAATGTGTGACCCACCTGCGGCCGCTGGTTTTACAAGATCTGATATGATGAGGGTGTTGTCGGTTGATACGCTCCATAAATGTTAGACTATAACCTGATGTTTTAGTTGTTTAAAATCGAACTATGCGATTTCTAAAATTTAAAAAAAATAAGTCAACTCTGGTTATATATGAACCAGACACACCCAGTTAATCTTTAACCCTTTTGTTTGTAGCTGGTTGGTACTACAATACATAGAGATTGGTTCCTAACTGTTAGGGGATTATAACAGGCTTCCATCCCTATATCTTATTTGGGATCTCAACAACCAGTCTCCTTTGGACACGTGTCCGTCGTAAAAACCCATTCTAGTATATGTGAGGGGACAAGATCTGTAATCACATGTACACAATCCAATATCCAGCTACAAATATTAGGAATAATATCACTTATACTTACCTCGTACGTTTTAAGGACATTTAATATGCCAGCAACAATGTTGGTGCTGATCATGGCGGTTTTGATAGTGAACAGCGGTTTTGGTCGAGCTGCCCCTATCGTCTGTCCAGGTTGCGGGACTACTCATGTCCCGTATCCGCTCAGCACTGCACCGACATGTGGTCACCAGTCCTACAAGATCAGGTGTGACAAGGGTGTGTTGAAGTTTGACACGCTTAATAACACTTACCCGATCTTATCAATCTCCCCGAAAGACCAACGGCTAGTGATCGCCCAATCGTCCTTCTTACCGAACATGTGCTTCACGGCTGATCTTCCCACCCAGGGCATACAGTTGGACCCGTCCTTACCCTTTAGTATATCGGTAAACAACACTGTAATCTTCTTCAACTGTACGGAAACAATGTCTTCGTTTTCGATGGATTGCACTCCCACCAGTCCGTGCAGAGCTTATGTGAACGGGTCACCTTTGATGTCTGCGTGCAGGAAATCACCACGTTGTTGTTCGTTTTTTAAAGGAAGCTTTACAAGCCAGTACGCACTTCGGCTAACCATGAGTCGATGCAGGGCGTACAAAAGCTTCGTTAATCTAAACAGTTCGTTGCCTTTTAACAAGTGGCCGGATCCTGCTGTGGAGTTGGTGTGGACCCCACCACCAGAGCCAGTGTGTACAAAACAGGCTCAATGCGACTCGACCTCCACCTGCAGGGATGCTCACGACGGATCACGAAGGTGTTTATGCAAGTCTGCATTCCTCTGGGATGCCGTGGCTGCGCAGTGTGTTAAGGGTAGGTGATTAGTAGTTAGCCATTACATTTTCGCATCGGAGAACATATTAATTACTTGATCATTTTGTTGCAGATCTAAAAAAGGCGAGAAGAAAACGGACAGTACTTATCGCATCTATGGTATGCACGTGTGGTTTAATGTTTTTAACGACTACATTCGGGTTGGTGATACTTATTCGCCATCAAAAAACCAAAGCAGAACGAAAACGCCTTGCTCGTGAGCGAGAGAAGATCGTAGGGGCGAGTGGTATTGGAAAGTTAGCCAAAGTCTTCACAAGCAAAGAGATCAAAAAGGCAACTAACAACTTCTCGAAAAACGATCTTCTTGGTGTTGGAGGGTTTGGAGAAGTATATAAAGGTGTGATGGAGGATGGCGCGATAGTTGCTGTTAAATGCGCGAAACCTGGGAACACCAGAAGCATCGATCAAGTCCTAAACGAGGTTCGAATCCTGTGTCAAGTCAACCACAAGAACCTCGTACGCCTTCTCGGTTGTTGTGTGGAACTCGACGAACCATTTTTGGTGTACGAGTATATCCCAAACGGAAGCCTCTTTGATCACTTGCATGGTCAAGACAAACGGCCTTTAACGTGGAGTGAGCGTCTAGG
Organism: Ambrosia x helenae; assembly: GCA_030844895.1. NCBI lineage: Eukaryota > Viridiplantae > Streptophyta > Magnoliopsida > Asterales > Asteraceae > Ambrosia > Ambrosia x helenae. The sequence continues at coordinate 13,798,923 of CM061231.1, forward strand.
CATCGCTCATGACACTGCCGAGGGGCTTGCATACCTACACTTCTCTGCATCGCCACCAATCTACCATCGTGATGTGAAGTCGAGCAACATTTTACTCGACTACAACATGAAAGCAAAGGTGGCGGATTTTGGTTTGTCAAGACTAGCCGAGGACGATGTAACCCATGTGACAACTTGCGCACAAGGTACTTTCGGGTACTTAGATCCTGATTATTACTGGAACTATCAGTTGACCGATAAGAGTGATGTATATAGTTTTGGAGTATTGTTGTTGGAAATGCTTACGTCGCAAAAGGCTATAGACTTTACTAGACCCGCGGAAGATGTAAACTTGGTTGCCTACGCCAAGCGAGTGGTGAATGAGGAAAGATTGGTTGATGTTATTGACCCAACGCTAAAGAAATACGCGGCCTCATTGGACATTGAGGCTATGAAAGCGTTTGGGTTCCTCGCGATGAGCTGCTTGGAGGAGCGAAGAGAAAACCGTCCTTCTATGAAGGAAGCATCCGAGGAGATTGAGTATATCATGGGTGTCGTTGCGAACACAGCAGATGATAATCTTCAGGAATGCCAGATGTAGCTTGCAGCTATTGTTGCTCATAGTTGTCGTCGATGGACCCGATCACAGTTACTTACTACTCATACTTAGTATTGTTGTATTCGGCCTACAGCATACTATGTTAATCAAATGTTGAATACAAATATAACCGGTGACAAAATTTACTCGTGTTAGTTGACACCGGTCCTACTTATAATCAGTATTGTTGTATTCTTTAGCTGCATTGATTCGCTTCTAAGGTTGTCGTTGAATCGTATCTCTACGTTCGCTAGTCACTCTTTACATAAATTCTACGATCAATATACCGAAAAATTATATTAGTCTTCCGAAAAAAAAAAAAAACATAGTTGGGTTTAGGGACAGGGTTAAAATCTGTTTGTTATTAATGGGCCTGCTTTTTGTTCATGGGCTGTCTTCAAAACCCAAATAGTTAGCTACCATATGTGCCCACCCAATCTTAGGCCCACTATGCATCTTCTATTGTATCTAGTTAGGGGTGCAAATGAGCCGAGCAGCTCGTGAGCTACTCGAGATCGACTCAGTAAAAAGCTCGAAACAAGCCGAGCCTTATCGAGCCCGTGCCGAGCTTGAGCCTAAAACAAAGCTCGTTTGCTTATCGAGCCCGAGCTCGAACCTAACATATGAAGCTCGCCAGGCTCAACGAGCTTTATCGAGCATTAGTATAATATTAATTTTATTAATATTTTATACTATTTACCCTATTTAAAAAGTTGTTTAATAAACGAGCCGAGTCAAGCTTTTGTCTTATCGATCTATCGAACCTATTATTTATATTATTTAATTTAATATCTATATCTATATCTATATTCTATATCTATATCTATATATATAATAAACCAAAACATTTTTAATGACATGTCATAATATTATGCAATCTCTCTTTTGAGAGATGCCACATAAGATGTGATGTGTCAACTCTAGACCAATTAAAAAAAAAGAATAAATATGGTTTAAATATGATTTAACATAATCTATTAAATACTTAATCTACAAAATGTAAATATTAAAACTTTATTATTTCTCTCTCTCATGTTTCCTCTCATAACTTTTAAATGTTAATATCTTTTATATACGAGATTTTTTAAAGAAAAAAATTACACCAAATTAACGAGCGTTTTATTATCTTTCCAACGAGTACCATAGTGCTATATAAAAAACGGAGAAAAAAAAACGACTATTTTTTGTAACCCAACAGGTATTGTGTCATGTTTGGAATTAGTTTAAAAAAAAATTGTGGGTTTGGGTCGGGCCTGGGATTAGGTGATACCCATGAATTTTTTTAAAATAATAATAATAATAATAATATTTATTAATCATATATTGACAAGTCATTAATTATGTTGTCATATTAGATATTTTATTATGTCATATTAGATATTTCAACCCGGGACGCTCCCGGGATAAAAACTAGTATTAGCTAATAAACACTAAACGAGCTGAGCCCGAAGCGAGCTCGAGCTTGAGAAACTACCAACGAGCCGAGCTCGAGCTTTAAAAACAAAGTTCGAATCGAACCGAGCTCGAGCTCTTATAACTTAATCGAGCTCAAACTCGGGCTCGAACCTGATCGAGCTCGGACTCAGCTCGACTCGTTTGCACCCCTAAATCTAGTTAACAACTTAACATTATGTGCAGATCGTGCAATTGTATATTCATTTCTCAAGGTTTTCTAAAAAGTAAACCACGTCATAAAAAGAGAAATCATTTGAAAGAACCACAAAATAATTTAGAGAAAAGCATCACCAAAAAAAGGAGAAACTTCTTCAATGTGTCTTTAAATTCTAATATGAAGGCTAGACTTTTGACCAAAACCATAAAACAAAAAAGTAGCAACTAAAATATATTTTTGAGGAGAAATGAACGAATATTCATAAATATCATGTAGGAAAACCAAACTATCTCTAGGTCTTTTGGCGAAATATTCGTCTAAAAGCCGTGTTTTTTTTTTTTTTTTTTTTTCATGTCAAATTAAGACCTGAGTTTAGAATTTATGTAGCAGCCTTAACGACTTCATTGTGAGGGAGACATTTCCAACTAAAATAGCTTGGAACCACTTTTAATCTTCTATTGTATACATTACTCTAATGTTGTCCAAAGATTGATCCACTTTATAATAAAGATAAATTATTTTGAAAGAAGCTACAAAATAATTTTGGGAAAAGCATCTCTAAAAAAAGGAGAAGCTTCTTCAATATTTCTTTAAATTTAAGGCTTGACTTTTGCCCAATAATCATAAAACATAAAGGTAGCAACTATAATATATTTTTAGTATGAACAAATGAATGTTCAATATATTATTTAGGACCACCAACTTATTTCTATGTTTTATTAGCGGTATATATATATATACTAGATTATACCCTGGGAGCGTCCCGAGTTAAGAAATTTAATATGATACATCACTTTTACATATGAAATAGACGGTTGTATAACTCTAATATTAATATCTAACCTAAAACAAATTAACAATGTACAACTCCAAATAACACCTAACCTAAAAGAATGTAGAACTTTAATGTAACTCTAATATTAACACCTATCCTAAAGACTAAACAAATGTACAACTCTAACATACTAATACTGATACCTAACTTAAAACAACGTATAACTCTATTAACCTATTCGGCTCTGGTTGAAAAAAAAAATTCATATTTACTGATTTAAACATAATTAGTGACTTGTCTATACATGATTAATGATTTACCTGAACACTTTGTGTTTTTTTTCTGTATGAACAAAACCCCACAAAAAAATTTCTCCGTTTTTTATATAGCACTATGGTACTCGTTGGAAAGATAATAAAACGCTCGTTAATTTGGTGTAATTTTTTTCTTTAAAAAATCTCGTATATTAAAGATATTAACGTTTAAAAATTATGGGAGGAAACATGAGGGTGAAAAATCCAATTTTGTTTTAAATTATTTTTTTCCTAAAATATCTTAATGCCACATGGGATGACACATGACACACTCAATGAAGAGAATGTCTCTTTAAATGTCATGTCATTAAAATGACTTTGGTTTATTATATGTATAGATAGATAGATATAGATATAGATAAATATGTGGTAAAAGCCGTGTTTTAGGTCAAAATAAGGCTAAAATTCAAAATTTATGTGACTCATTATCATTTTTTTTATTTGTTTTGAGTTGATAATATTGTATTCATACATAATGATGATCAAATATTAAATTACGAGTAAAGATTTTGTGTTTGGTGTAACATTTCGTTGACATTTGAATGATTAGGCTTGACTTCCTACCCGAGACCAACACTAGTGGCAGCTGTAATCGGGTTCCAATTCTACAAACGTCGCCGTCATCACAACAAAGCACAAGATCAGGTCCTCAACGAGATTCAAGTAATATGCGAGGTTAAGTGGTTAACCACATGGTTTTGGTTCGCGTTATGGGCTGATGCGTTGAGCTCGATCGAGGTGAATTACTAAGGGTGAATCAATATAAAACAACTCATCCAAAGTCTCTAGACTACCTCAAGGAGTATAGTTCATATGAAAAGATTATTAAGCTTTTTTTTATTTGTACAAAATTTATGCAAGCTAATAGGGTTTAAAACTTTAAATCATTGACTTGATCAAGAGCATACGTCTGGGTTCAGTCTAAATCATGCGCAGATCGTTGACCCTAAATTGATTTATACAAATGGCATAATTAATGTCACATAATCAAAACAAACATGTATCATGTATGTATATACGGAATGCGATTTCCGTATGGTGCAAGATTCCAAGACCTTTTGTTTTTCACATCAAGGATTTGGTGGATTTGCATGATCATAGTGGGGCGTCGGGGAATAAGAAAGCGTTTTTTCACGGTATTATAATTATTGCGTGTTGGAGATTATGGAGAGCCAGGAATGACAAGGTGTTTGCTAATAAGGCGCCTAATGTGGTGGAGATGGTAGCGGACATCAAGACATTGGGATTTTTATGGAATAAGCATATCTATATTATCTTATTAAGGAGGAGTGATGGCCAAGATTGTCATTTACATTTCCGTACAACTTTAGAAGCAACATGTACAACATACTTAAGCAAGAAATTTAAGGGTATTTTGGGCATAATTGTGACAATTAAGACACTTAGAAAGGGTAATATAGTCATTTCACCATCAACAACACTTTTACCATACTACCCCTCTTGTTCCATCCCTGCCCTCACAACCCATTATCTTCATCGGTTTCTACCTTTTTCATTAATTAGCTAATGTGGAAGGGCGCTGGTTTTAATTAGCTAAACCCTGATATGGTTTCCTGGCGATGCACATTCTTCCATCTGTCGAATTTCTTATCAACAAACGGTTGCAGTTGGTTTCATTGGAGAAGTTGGATGGTTAATTAAGACACCATTTATGCTCCATTAATCTCTCACATCCTCTCGACATAGCCTATTTGTTAACCAGTTGTTGATTGTTTGGGATCTTCACTTTTATCAGGTCTGGGTGTCAACGGTAATGTGGTTAGGGTTTCAAGGGTTGAATAACCTGATTCGCTTTCTGTATGTCTCTTCAAATAGTAAGTTCATATACATACTTGACTTATTTTCCGATCAAACAAATTATAAATGAGAAAATGGATGTTCAATTTTGGTAATTTGATGTTCAACAGCAGGTGATTGGAGTTGTTCCTTTCAGATGGTAAACTTGTACATGTCTAATCAACTTTACATGGATTGATTAAATTGGAATTTCAACTTGATGCGTGTAGTTGCGTTGAAATTTTTATTGCAGATATCTTGAATTTGTCGGTTTGAAGTCCTTTCTTGTTCTACGCTCGTTTCCCGTCTTTAAGGTAATATGATTCCGTTCATTTCCTTCGTAATATGTATTAATGGATGTTATAATTGTCTTTTGATTTCTATGTAGGTTAGTTTAATCATATATCTTTTAACCGAATTTGGGCCTTTCTTCTGGATAGATTTTGCTTCTCCATTTGTCTCAACTTTGGGACAGATCTCAATTGTTAATAAATGGTCAGCAATTTAGGTAAATACCGTATCATGTTTTCATTGGTCATTTTCGATTTGGCGTAATACCTGTAATCTGGAGTTTACCACTTTCATAATATTACCGTTGGTACACAATAATTGAGGTTGTAATTTTGATGGTTTTAAAGAAAATTTAGGTGAAATTTGATACAATTACGACATAGAGGGATATGATTTTGATTAATTAAAAGTTGATAATGAATTGACCAACTTGTGATAATGTTCAGAGTTGCTTGCACTTTGGCAACAATTTTTTCTTATTATTCTTGAAAGGTTTAGCAAAAAATTGTAATTGGTTGGAGGAGAGCTCGTTAATGGTGAAATATCCAGATCTGTTTCAGCTTGCTGAAGTGAAACATGGGTCGATCACCTCTCATGTGGCGAAATCAGGTGGTGTGAAGACCTGGGAATGGGTTTGGATCCGTGAACTGCCCTCTAACTGTGAAGTGGAACAAGCGAACAATATGCGGGAACTCCTCAACAATGTATCTCTGCTAGAGAATTCGGATCAGTGGACATGGGAGAATAAAAATGGGGGCAACTTCTCTGTTAAAGACCTTAGAATGGAATTGCAAAACATGATTCAGGGGCCGATCAATTCTCCTCCCAGTTTATGGAACACATGGGCTCCTCTCAAAGTTAATTATTTCCTTTGGCGTGCTCATATGGATAGAGTGGCGACGAAGATGGCGCTGGCAGCCCATTGCTGCATCACGAGTAGTTTATTTTGTGACAGGTGCAGCCAAGATATTGAAGACTCCAATCATGTGTTAGTTTCCTATTTGTGGTCTCGTTACGTCTGGTGGCATATATGCGGTTGGATCAGAGTTCCTGTGCCGTCTGACTCATTTTTGTTTGGTTGATAACTTGTTTTGTTTGTTTGGAACTTGAAGCATGAAATTTAATAAAAACTTGCAGCTGTTTTTTTGAATGCAGAAAGAATATGTTCATACTTCATAGTAGCCTAAAATGGCCTCCAACACCTCATGTAAACCTCCTATGAAGGCTACATCAGAAGGAGTGTTCCAAGGAAACAACCCTCTTGATTTTTCACTCCCTCTTGTGATTATACAAATATGTATGTTTCTTGTGCTCACTCGCGTTCTTGCGTAGCTTTTGAAACCGTTAATACAGGATTGAGTCATTGCTGAAATCATTGTAAGTTTTTATTATCTTTTATAAAATCTATTGTAGTTTAAGCAACAGTTTGATGAGTTCGTGCACATGTATTAGATTTGATTACTTTAGACATGATTCCTTGATTAAGATATACCAATAATGAAAGACACGGAAACATAAAATAAAAGAACGGGACATTAACTGTGTTGTGTCTTTTATTGCTGCATAGTCATAACAACCTGCTGCACATGATGTATTGGTACCATTTTCCATATTGTATACAGAAAGTTTAAATAAATGTTTGTGGGTCAACTCGATCAACCTGATATAACACGTTTTTGTTTTAATTTGAACCCATAAATAACTCTTAATATAACCTGTTCGTGCTGTCATGTTTATATATTTTCTTTTCATGATTTATTTAAATTGATAAATAACGGTATTAAGTAGGATTAGTATATCGAGCATATGTACTTATACGAGGTAATTTTGTTTGACAAGGTTGAATCATAGTAGGTCCTTCAGCGCTATGTTTACAGTATGCATGAAGATATCTGTAACTGGGCCGAGAGTAAGAAGGCAACCATGATCATCCTACCGTTTCATAGGCACCTGAGGCTCGATGTTCATCTCGAGGTAACCCGACCTGAACACCGGTATGTGAAAGTTTAAATGGTAAGCGATTTAAGATTTATTCATAAGAAATACACTTGAGATGACTTTTGTTTTGACCCATTTTATTGAACCATTAAAAACACAACCTAGCTTGAATCATTCAGTAGTAAATGGGTCAAGATTGACCTTCTAAGTCATAACATTACAAGTATATGTTTATTGATATGCAGAATGTGAGTCAGATAGCTTAATTGACGTTAATATAAAATGTGATTTATGCAGATAAATTTGTTGTGTCCACTACATCATCACTCCAACACACTGTTGTGGTTCTTGTGAACAAGACTAAGTTGGACGATGAGATCAAATCTTGGCTCGCATTCGCTGCCCAAAAAGCACTTGAAGTAGGCGCTTCAAGCGGGTCAGAAGGATGAGGGGTTTGAATTTATTTTTTTGTTTATTGATCTGTTTTTAAATCAAGATACGCAGGTCACTAATTTTTCAGAGATTTTGTTAATTCAAAATCTTGTCTATTCTTATTAGCCACTTGCAAAATAATAATAATTTAAAATTGACATGTTAGTTCTACAATCCAAGTTATGATAACCACAATTTTGAGGCACCTGCTAAAACTACACATCATACACTGATTTTATCTTTTGGATGCCAATTTCGAGTAGGTTGTTATAACTGCACTATTTGTACATTATATATGTTGGATTTATTAATTAACATCCATTGCTATATATACATTCAGATAAACTATGGCAAATGATCCAGTGTTGATGCATTCCTCTTCTTTAAATTATAGCTTACAAAACTTCTTGACATATTGGGCTAATTACCGTAGTTGAGCATACGGTTCCATATATTGGACCGCTAATTCAAGTTATCGATTAAGAGGATTAAGTTAACTGATTAATTAGGGATAAATCAAATAAGTGTAGTCAGTTATATTTATCTTCTATAATTAATAATTGATATAACAATATAGTTTTTGATTATACTCATATATCTAATCACATATGGGGGATTACAAATCTGGGCAAAAACTGAGTAACTGCTATAGAGAAATTTTGTAGCAAAACACATGACAAAAACACCATCTTTTTTCTTTGTACACATTGTGCAACTAAAATATCACTTGCCAAAACAATATTTATTGAATGTGGGCAAAAAGTTTGTAGTTTGGATCTCGTGTGAATGCTTTCCATTAATAAGAAAGGAGAGTTCCATTAATCAGAAAGGAGAGTACTCCGTCCAACACATTTTGTAATACAACTATTAGTCGGGACACCCGCCGCAATGCGCGGGCATTCCTACTAGTATATATATATATATATATATATATATATTATTTTATTAAGGAGGAGTGATGACTAAGATAGTCATTTTCATTTTCGTACAACTTAACAAACAAGATGTACAACATGTTTAAGCAAAAAAATTAAGGGTATTATTAGCATGCTTGTGACTATTAAGACACTTAGGAGGGTAGATTAGTAAATTTAACATATTCAATACCTCACATCCTAAAATCTTATCCCAATTATGCCCTTATGTCCAACTTTTAAAACATAAAATACAACCTAACCTATGATGCATCTTAAATGTGAGACCTTTCAACCACCCTCTATATTATTATATACTTCATTATAATCAATTTCTTGAATGCTAATAGTCTTTTCATAACCCCAAACAAAATCTTAGAGCTACTTTCATGTTTTGAAACATTGTTTTGTCCAAAAAAACTATGTCTTCATTAGATGAGAAGAGAAAAAAAATCAATGAGAAGTTAAGACGCTTGCAAGATATGGCTCCCGGATATTACAAGGTATAAAGATATGAGTTAATCTTTATATACATATATACATTTTTTTTCTACTTGTTCATATGTTCTTTGACAATTACAAAAATTTACCTTTATAATATATCATTGTTTTGCTCCATTTAAATTTAGTTATTTTCTATAGACAATGGGAATGCCAGTGATGTTGGATGTAATAATCAACTATGTTGGATCGTTGCAGAATCAAATTGAGGTAATTTAATTGTGCAACTAACAATTAAAACAATAAACAAACACTATTATGAATTATTGATGAGAAAATATTTTTCAAAATTAATTAGTGCAGTTTTTTCTCTTCTTTGTGCATTTTTAGTTTCTCTCCATGAAGCTTTTCAGAAGCAAGCATGTTCTATGACCTATTGACCTCAACTATACTGAATTGGATGATATGGCCCCTATGAAGGGGACATATGGCTTTCCCAACTATCCTTGTTAAAAGTTGTGTATCTTGAATCATATATATATTGTTAACTAAATAAAACGGACAAAATTATAAATATAACATTCTAGATTTGCTAATATGTTTCTAAAATATTATAAATATTACTTCCACTTACTGCATGGGATGAAAACTGATGCAGGAACAAATGGACATGAAGGATAGATGATGGAGAGGATGGTTGGAGAAGGATATGGAGACTTTCCTCAATTTCAATCAACATGGTCTCCTTGAACGCTATGAAATAGTTAACTCGATCTATACGTAAACTATATTTGTTCTAAGACTTTTAAGGTATTTGTTGATCTATTTAATGTTCTTGTTAAACGTTGTATGTAGTGTGGTTCGCAATATTATTTTGCTTTCGGCAATTATATATTGTTTAAGTTCTAATTCTAATTAATAAAATAAATTAAACACTAGCATAAAGAGAAAACAAAAACTTAACTATGTGTTAATTACTTATGTTATTTGTGTTAAGACATAAGAAATCAAAAAGCTATAAATTCATGCTCACGCTAATGAATCAACCCGAATTTTTATCTTCTATACTATATTATAAAGCATGAAGGATACCTGCAAAAATTAAGTAAATACCTTTATTATGTTTGTATCAATGTTATAGTCTTATAAATAGTGGGTAAAATTGTCTTTCTACTTAAATATTAAATTGTTGAAGAAATTAATTTAAACATAATTATAAAATTGATGAGGAAATTAACAATGGTGACTCTTTACATTCATAACCTCCATGTCTTTATTAAGTTTGTATCAAAGTTATAGTCTTATAAATAGTGGTCATGTATTTGGTATATAAATAATGTGGTGACTCTTCACATACATATCTTTCAATGTTTATAGTAAATAAATTACATCATATATTATGTATTTATATATTCTTTTTAAATTTATGTGGTTGCAGGATGGTATGATGTGACACTTTTGCACACAAATGAATATGTAGGCTTGAAGTTTGCCAACACACCCAACCCATGACACGTTTCAACCCATTAAAGTGAGCGATATATATAGGCTTGACGTTTATACAAGCAAATATGGTATAAATACTTCATGAGCAACGTCATCATCTTCCTCGATGGTTTTTTGTTTTCTCTGCTACTATAAGCTTCTAGGAATAGAATTTAAGTTTCTGATCTCACGAAGTCACTAATTGTTTACATATCCAAAAGAAGACAAGTTCTTATCAGTCGATTTGGTAGTTTTAACTATATTGATTTCTAATTTGTTTGGTCAATTATATTTATTACGGCGCTTGTCAAACTAACATAAAACGAGAGTATCTATGCAAATCATTGACTCCGTTGCATCTCGCGGGTGCCCAAAAATAATAGAAATATGCTAGACACTACAAAGTGCATTTTAGTAATTACATCACTTCCACTACAATCTTATGGTCATTAAGAGATACAACGCCACTTCACTACGCTAAGCACCGCTCTACGATGGCATACTTATCTGCCTTTGAGATACATAAAAGGGTCCCACCAAAGGACGTGGGCCAATTTAAGGGTGTTGCAAGGAATAGTACGGCCTATTGTTATGTACCCATTTAAAATTTTCAGAAGATATACTTATGAGTTTCAGTTTTTAGTAACATATATTTTATACATCGTTGTTTTCTACTTCATCATAACGAATAACCAACAAACACGATGCACGAGAGGCAAAACAAATGCACCCGCCGCAACGTGCGGGCATTCCTACTAGTATTTAAAGATGGAGTAGTGGATTGGAATAGATGGTGTTCGTTTGATGTAACGTGATTATTTTGTCTGTAACTCTTGGTTTTTGGCTTCTGTCTTTATCTTGGAGATAGTTGTCGGTGTTGGTTGATTTTAATGAAGTTCAATTTTCAAAAAAAAAATGTATGTATATATAGAGTGTGTTCAATATGATATGATAAGTAGGAGAGTAACATAAACATATGTAATTATTGTTCTAAATGTGATATATAAGATGGTTATGTAATCGTATAATTATCTTCCTCTCTCTTCTACTATATTGCATGTTCAGATACTCTTTACTTAACTATTCGCTATTTAAAAGGGGGTGATGTCATGGACGGTGCTTGGGATTTTGAGCGCGTATAACACTAAAAATTTAAAGTGGGCACTGGGCAATAGTAAAACAGTAACTAAAACAAATAATTTTAATTTTTTTATCGGAAAAATGGCCAAAATAGCCCGTTGACCGGGCGTTTTGCATAAATAGCCCTCTCCACCGTATTTGGAGAGACGGGACACGGCTCCCAACTTGCCTGAACCGTCTCCGAGACCGTTTGGTTTTAGATCCAATGGCCAACCAACACGTGGCGTCTCTAATCCCGAGGCTGTACCGTCTCTCTCCAGACGGGTCAGAACTCTCTCCCAGACGGTTCACGTTTCCCATGCCGGCTGCCCCTTCGGTTCAACCGTCTCAAAAGACGGTTCAACCGTCTTAAAAGACGGTTCACATTTCCCCATGCCGGCTGCCCCTTCGGTTCAACCGTCTCAAAAGACGGGTCACAACCCCCAAGTCGTCTTAAGCCGTTTTGTGCTACCGTCTGAACCGTCTCACGAGTGTATATAAATACCCCAATTCACTTAACGAAATTTGCACCAACCGCTCTCCTCAAAGCTTTCATCTTCCAAACCAATGACGTTTTTTGCTTTCCCAGCCGAAGCCTACCGGCTTACGAAAATATTGTCCGATTACTTGGATTGTTGTTTCATCTGCGTACGGCTACTTGGATTGTTGTTCCATCTGCGCGTGGTTTAACCCGTGTAGAATGGATCGATGATGTGGTGGTCTACATTTGAGGCAAGTTCGTTCGCTTCCCGAATTTATGTCTCGATGTTCGACGTGTGCACACTGAGAACTATTGTTACATAAAACGAGGAAACGTCTCGGACTTGCCTGTGTAGAGCACATACACCATTCGAAACGTCTATGTAGACCACTGCTACTACCACCGCTGTGGAGGACAAACATCTAACATTAGGATGTAGTCTTCAATAGTTGGTTAGACACTTCGATTACTTCAAACAAAGTTCTTAGTTCTTTGGAAGTAAATTTAGGAAGTTTGTTGTAATAGTATAGTTTGTTTATTGTTGTTGTAATAGTATAGTTTGTTTATTGTTATTGTAATAGTATAGTTTGTTTATTGTTGTTGTAATAATATATTTTGTTTAATGAAATATTTACTTTAATATAAAAAACAAAATTAAACATTCATTGCATTAATAAAAATAAATACTTCGATTACTACAAAAGTTTAATAAACTACAAATTAATTAAGACGATCCCTCATCATTTGCCAGGCAGACACATGTTCAAATTCTTTGCGCTCCCTATTTTTATACTGTCTTTTTGAGTGTCTAATTGACACGTCTTCGGGCATGTTGGAGGATACCTCCTGAAGTGTCCGGTTGTGGTACTCGTTGAAGATTTGACACTTCGTGGTCAAATCGGTCAACTTCCGGCTAAGGGACTCGGTTGTTCGGTCTGACCCTCCAACCAGCCGATTGTACTCGTGCAAAATACGGAACCATTTGTTGTTTTGGTGGGTGCTTTCTTCGACATGACGCCATGCCGCAATCAGTGCAATTTCCTGTTCTTCGGTCCATCGTTGCGGTGCCATTTTGGATGAATTAGACGGTGTTGGACGGTGGTGGTGGGGTGGTGGATAGTGTTAGACGGTTGTGGGGTGGTGGATAGTGTTAGACGGTGTTGGGGTGACGGGAATGGGATGGGAGAACGGTATTTATAGGGCTAAGCTGGACAACCGAAGCGTCGGACTATCATCGGGACTCACCGGACTTGGGAAATGTGAACCGTCTTGAGAGACGGTTGAACCGAAGGCGAGCCGGTACGGGGAAATGTGACCCGTCTTTTGAGACGGTTGAACCGAAGGGGCAGCCGGCATGGGGAAATGTGAACCGTCTTTTGAGACGGTTGAACCGAAGGGGCAGCCGGCATGGGAAACGTGAACCGTCTGGGAGAGAGTTCTGACCCGTCTGGAGAGAGACGGTACAGCCTCGGGATTAGAGACGCCACGTGTTGGTTGGCCATTGGATCTAAACCCAAACGGTCTCGGAGACGGTTCAGGCACATTGGGAGTCGTGTCCCGTCTCTCCAAAGACGGTGGAGAGGGCTATTTATGCAAAACGCCCGGTCAACGGGCTATTTTGGCCATTTTTCCTTTTTTATCATTCATTTATATTTTTTGAATTTTTTTTACTGAAATACAAATGTTTTTGTTTTGCAAATAAAATAGCATCAAACCATTTTGTTTATACGTGTAACCTATATGTAGTTTTTTTCGTGAGAACATTAGAACTAAATAAATCAATAGTTTTCACTCCTAATGATTTTTGCATAGAAAAAATATTGAAATGCAATTTTTTATTCATATATATATATATATATATATATATATATATATATATATATATATATATGGTAGGGATCCTAAGAGAACCAACCCCTATTTTTTTTTGCTTTAATCGCACATTTTTATGCAAGGAATTTTTTTTTTTTTTTGAATTTTTTTTTTCATTTATACATATGTGTATATTGCATTATACATATATTATACATATGTGTATAATGCAATTATACACATGTGTATACTGGAAAAAAAAATACAAAAATAATAAAAAAATATTTCCTTGCATATAAAGCAGCGATTTTTGCAAAAAAACACAAAAAAAACAAAAAAAAACAATTTTTTTTTTGCCTTAGAGAAATGTGTGGCCTAGAATGGTTCTCACAGTTCTCAATTTGGGAAAAAGTTCTCATTTGAACCAAATCCTATATATCTATTAATATATATAAAAGAATTGAACATTGCTGACGTGGCATGCAATGGTGCCTTCAACCTCTCCATGAAACTGACACGTGGCATCATAATTGAAAAATCTTAGTGTTTTTGAATTATTTCCTTTTTAATTAAATTGAGTTATTTTAGGAAAAAAATAATTTAAAAATAAATTTAAAATTTTATCTCTCATATTTCCTCCCATAATTTTTAAACGTTTATATCTTTTATATACGGGAGTTTTTAAAGAAAAAAAATTACACCAAATTAACGAGCGTTTTATTATCTTTCCAACGAGTACCATAGTGCTATATAAAAACGGAGAAAAAATCGACTATTTTTTGTGGGTTTCGTTCATACAGAAAAAAAACACACAAAGTGATCATGTTATTCATTAATCATGTTTTTTCTTTTAAACCAGGTTCTTATCTACGATGTTGATAATCAGCCCAATCGCCATGTTATCATTGGAATTTACTAGGTATACTTCATCAAGAGAAGCTAAGAGAAAGAATCGCGCAACACTACAACACATGGTGTCAGCTTATAGCAATGTTATTTTTTTATTTATTTAATTACAAGAGTAATAATTATTACTATTAGTATTAGTATTATTAGAATGGTTATATTTTTCAACCCCGGGACGCTCCCATGAAGAATTGATAGTTGCTGACGTGGCGTTCAGCTGTGGCCTCAACCATCTCTTGATTATGCCACGTGGTATAATGAGATGCAATGGTTACAACTTCCAACTTAAGTGTTTTTTTAGTTGATTAGGTTAGGAATTATAAGAGCCATTAGAGTGTGAGAAATTAGAGAGATGTGATGAGTTTTTGAGTAGTTGCAGCTTACATAAGTGATTCTTTAGATGATTACTGATTAGGTTTTAGATTAGGGAATATGAGTTATTACTGATTAAAATACTATGAACATGCAATGATTGAGAGATTTTGTGGTTAGTTAACTTGAGCCATTTGCAATAGGTTATCACAAAAATTAGATTTTTCAACCCGGGACCCTCCCGGGGTAATCAGCTAGTATATATATATGGATATATATTTTGTTCATTATAGTGCTAGCTATGTGTGTATTATATTACCTACACATTTACAGGTAAACGGTTAAATGTACCAGTGGGCAAACTTTAAATGTTAACCGAATTTAACCAATAGCCAGATATTGATTGAGATTAAGCTATGGTTATGGTTATTTAATTAATCGACTAAGCGGTTATGGTCATGGTTAATAGTGTCCCATAATTGAACTAAACCGAAAGAATTACGACATGTTTACATCAAGATGGATATGTATATACGCTGATTCGGTTTATATGTCAATGACGAACCAAAAAAAAAACCATTGAGAATTCAGAATACATTCGGACCAAGTAGCTTCAAATTCATTTGGACCGATTCTTTTTCCTTGTTTATTTAGTTACAATTTTAGTTCAACCTTGGCTTGGTTAATTAATTGGAATGAACAAAATCGAACCATAACCTAGCTTCATAATGGATTAACCATAACCAAAGTTCGATTATGGTTATGGTCTGAAAATAAAGAGTGGAGAAAGATGCCCACTATAATTATCGATTCCTTCTTGGTAAAACAATATCATAGTCTAGTAATCTAGTTCTAGTCTTCATTTTGAATATCGGCACATACTAGAAACTATCCATGTTTTATTGTCTTAGCACTTCAAATTAGCTGCACCCTTCCAAGTTAATCACAGGGACCTCTCAGATGCGGGTCTTTTCAAAGTGCAAAGTTTTAGTGATCACTTATGTAATTATGTTTTGTTGTTTTAAGTTTCTTGTTTTTTTTTTGTTTTTTTTTTGTCCTCTTTTAGGGAAGGGAGTGTGCCCTGGTAGCATGAGATGACATCCTTGCATAAGAGTAGTTCTTACTTTGAGAATAGAATCTTTTCCTTGCTGACTAAGCTCGGATTCTTTCGCATCGCGCTAATTCAGTGTCAGCGATTGGTGAAAGACGTGCATGAAGCCGATCCCTTCTCACCTACCTGCTTTGGGGAGAGTTTGATCCGGACAAAACTAGTGGGTGTCGTCTTTTCGAAGCAACTCCTTCTCGCCCCAATTAATGAAAAAGAAATAGAGTTGGAAAAGTCCAAAGAAGACTTTGATCCCATAAGCTAAACTAGGAATCTCGTACGAACTGAGAAATGTGATCATCACAACACATCAAAAGAAGCAACTCATAGCTTCCATGTCTTGCTAAATAAGAGATCGAGCCCAGAGTTCAACCCTGTGAAGGGTCAAAAAATGTATCCATCCGGTTCGGGGAAGGTGCGTGAAATCCTCTAACGTTCTTTGTCAAGTAATGGCTCTAGCTTCATGCTCGCTTTTGGATTGTCTCGCTTTCGTGGGTCTCCACTTTTCAGTTGCGGAAAGCTTCACTCATTTCACTAAATGAAGACTAAGGAAAGAACTTCAAATGTTTAGCCATTTAGCTATGAATGCTTAGCGGGGGTTGAGAGATCCCTTGTCGTTGACAGAGGATAAGGTAGAACCAATGGGCCCTTAGTCCGCCCTTTATGTATACATAGAGGCGTTGCGAATGAGCGAAGAATGCGCCTTTTCTCCCCTTAGTCCATAAGAAGAACTGGACGACCAAATATAAGCACTGGCTTCGGTTAAAAAAAATAGATAGCCTGCCTCTCTCTACTTTCTTGCAGCTTATGAACCTAACCTTTGCCCTGAAAAAAAATAAAAGATTTACGCATAAAGGTCGCAAACTCTTTTTGCTCAATAGCTAAATACCCAAAGAGGAATGAAAGCTTCAAATCTCCCAAACGAAACTCACGGTTATAGTTATCGTCAAGGATAACATATTATTTAAAAGTTAAAAGTTAAAAGCATACTTAAACAAATTAACTTAATGTTTTTTTTATAAATATAATACACACATTTTTTGTAAATATATATATAATGGTTGATAAAAATTTAAACAATTTAGTCTTTTTTTTCCTCCAAACTATCTAGTGTTCTAAAAAGAACCAGATTTATTATTTTTAATCATATAAACTAAAATTATTCTATTATTTGCAAGGGGCATGTATTTAATATTGCATGATATTATAAGGAATATAAATATAACCTGAACGTTGTGGTTTGACACCCCCACCACATCATCTTTTTGAGACGTCAAAAAAGAACGTTAAGCGCTCTCTTATGAGTGGGGTGACAGTTGGAGGTGAGTAGACTCAGCACCTAAGCCAACGGAAATCCCTCAAAAAGAGTGGAAGTGTCAAACCATAACATTTTAGCCTAAGAGACAATTACATATATCTTTGCAAACTTTATTAATTATATATATCCAACCCAAAAATAAATTACAAATATTTCGTTTCTTATAATTAAGATATCAATTTTACTCATTTTAATTTATTTTATTAAAATAAATTATATATTGACTAGTTTACCATTCTTTATTACTAAAAGTAAAAAAGTATAAATTTACCATTTTTCATAGTTTTTTTTCTTCTTTTTTTTTTTTTTTTTTTTGGTTTTTGGTTTTTACTTCTTTGTTTAAGTTTTTCTCTTTGCCCTTTTATTTTTTATTTTTTGCTTTTTTTCGGTAATTACTATTTTTTTCCCAACAATATCCAAAATGCAAAAACAAGTGCCAAAGCAATAAAATAAGTCCATTTTCTTGTTTTACGCTCCAAGCATACGGTTTTTAGCTTTCTCATCATTCTAATAATCTAATCCTTGGCTTCTAGGTAAAAGATTGCATGACCTAATAATGAACAAGGCAATGCTTGTTAGACCATGTGTAATGGATTAATGGTGGGTGAAATTTGGTGAGTTAAAGGGGCATTTTTTGACATGTGGCAATGTGTGGTCACTTGGTGGGTGAAAGGGGCAAGGGGTGTACTGGTGAGTGAAAGTGGATGAATATACAATGACATTAAATTTGAATTAAAAAAAGAAAAAAAAATAAAAATGAATTGTCACCCTTTGATTGGCCCATCCAGAATTTAACCTATGCGAAAATTTTCGCGCAGAACAAGTTAGCGCCCATTTAACCTATAGGGGGGGGGGGGGGGGGGCGGTGTTCCTGGGTGAATGAGGCGCGAATTGCCCCCTTTAACGCCCAATTCACTGATCATTACGCTTAGTCTTATGAACACCATTGAAATTTTTATTTAACTCAAAAGCTTATTAAATTGTTGGTTTCAATTTTTTTTTCTCAAATATGATTTTGATTTCCCCATCATTGTTGCTGATAGCGACCGCTATTTGCCATCGCTACGGTTGCCGATGGCGAGTAACACCATAATTCACCAAGGTATATTTTCTTCAACAACAAGTATTGTTTTCATTATTAAGTCTAACCTATTGCCTACATGCGTGATTGATTTCCATTGATCTTCACTATCCTCAAACTAATATCACAATTCTTACAAACAATGATTATTAAACATATATGCATGTTCCTATAACCTTATATATATATATATATATATATATATATATATATAGGGTAGGGTTCAATTGAGAACCAACCCTTAGTTAGGAACTTTAGGAACCAATCTCATCCATCCATCTTCAATGGCATGATGGTAAATAATTAGAACATTAATTAATTGATTATTTTAATCTAGGGGTATTTAGGACTTTTGTTCTACCACAAAATAGGTAGGTTAATCTCCTTAATTGTAACCGTATATTATCAGTGTATCAAAATTTATCAAAATTTTCGAATCATCAAATCCTCAAAATCATCATTCGATTCCTCAGGTATGTAAAATTAATCAATCTTTATTATTTATTATACAGATACTCATCATGCGAATGTGTCGAACATAGAGGTTATATAGTTTTGATATTATACATTGGTGGATATTTATAAAAAAGGTAATCGACCAAACCCTAATTAAGATTACCAGGTGAAAAAAGTAGGAGACGCTTTATTGGTAAAAATTGATTATACACTTGTGTATACTATACGTTGGTGTATATAACAGACTGTGTCAACAAAAGTGATAAGTAAAACATAGTTTTTAATACGTTGGTTTATATTAAAGCGTATTTACACTTATTAATGTGTAACATACTGTACATTAGTGTATAATCTAATACACAGATAATGTGTGATATATAGTGGGTTATACACTGATGTATATGATATTATTATACACTGATATAAAACACTGATGTATATGATATCATGTTACACTGATATTATACTCTTATATTATACACTAATGTATATTCACCTTTAGGTGTGTATACACTAATGTATATAGGTATATCCAACTGTAGGTTTGTATACACTGATGTATAAAAGTGATTTGTTTTTTTTTTCTTTTGTATTCCCAGATGTATCCAAATTGCTCTACTTAGGAAGAATAATGTTACACTAATATTATGTTACACATATATTATACTCTTATATTATACACCAATGTATATAGGTATATCCAACTATGGTGTATAATACGTCACTTGTCTTGTAAACCTGCTGTGCATACTGTACATTAGTGTATAATCTAATAAACTGATAATGTGTGATATATAGTGGGTTATACACTGATGTATATGATATTATTATACACTGATATTAAACACTGATGTGTATGATATTATGTTACACAGATATTATACTCTTATATTATACACCAATGTATATAGGTATATTCACCTTTAGGTATGTATACACTGATGTATATAGGTATATCCAATTATGGTGTATAATACGTCGCTTGTCTTGTAAACCTGTTATGCATACTGTACATTAGTGTATAATCTAATAAACTGATAATGTGTGATATATAGTGGGTTATACACTGATGTATATGATATTATTATACACTGATATTAAACACTGATGTGTATGATATTATGTTACACTGATATTATACTCTTATATTATACACCAATGTATATAGGTATAGTCACCTTTAGTTGTGTATACACTGATGTATATAGGTATATTCACATTTCGGTATGTATACACTGATGTATATAGGTATATCCAACTGTAGTTTTGTATACACTGATGTATAAAAGTGATTTGATTTTTTTTTCTTTTGTATTCCCAGATGTATCCAAATGGCTCTACTCAAGAAGCAAATAAGGAACATGATCGTATTCTGAAGGAGGCATATGAGCTGGATAAAATGAAAAACATGAAGTTGATTTGAAAGTTTTTATGTGATTATGGTTTCGTGTGAACAATTTAAGTTGTTTATTTTTGATAGTTTTCTAAAACTTTTATGATATGGTCATATCAAACTTTTGAATGATATTAATAGTTTATATTTGTTAGCGAAACATCCAATTTGTATCATTGGACTGCCCTGTCCATGATATACTGTAAGACCCTAACCCGTAAACACGCGATTAACTTTAAAACTCACGGGCTTTGGTCTTAATGAATAACACTCCCGATTAAAACTTTGGTAATTAAGAAAACCAACTAAATGAAATCTCAAGTTTGACTGGTCCCAACCAACTCAACATTATAGTTACTAAAAACATGTATAAAAGATTTCGTTTTAATCGGGGAATTCTATTGCGGAAGCTTTCGAGCGTTCGGGTGTGTTCGGCTCTCCTCGTGACTTGATCCTCGCTTCGGGACATCCAACGAATATACACCTAGCACCATTACACAAAGAATGGTTAGTGGGATTGATAATAATGCATTTAGATTAGTTAATATGCTAGTATGTATCAAACGGAACGAGTATGGTCAAATGACCAAACGAACAAGTTTAGAAGATGTCCCGCCGTAGGTTACGGCCATCAAGTCTCCCTTTCGGGTGTTCAAAGACTTGTGTCGTTTTTCATCCAAATCTACTAAAAAGGCTGAACGGCCATTCACTCCAGGTGAACAGTCGTTCACTGGGCCAAAACCCTTTTTGACAATTCTAAAAACATAAGAATCATATTGTCATCCCATTGGGCACTTATTTAACTGAGAACATAGGCCGGTTTGTCTCATTATGACCCGGTTCTCAGATTTAATCTTTAGTAAATCTTTCAATTTAGACATCCATAACGACACTACTTGATTCAAATCAATTGTTTTCGGCTTAATAACTTATTTGATTGCTTCTAAGCCCTCACGGACTTAGTTTTATTACAAACCCATAATTTAACTATGGCTTTAGCCATACTTGGCGCCAAGGCACGAATTAAGCTTAGCTGGAATAATACTTACCGAATTGGCCTTTACTCCTCATATGGGTTGTTTTTGAATTGAATTCACTTTGCCTAAAGGCTTTTATCTAACTACGGACTTACCGGGTGGCGTTGACCCATACCTTGCATCCATTGAGACTACTTAGGCATCGAGTGCCCGATTTCCAAGTATTCTCCTGCATACATTCTAGATTCACCACATTAGTCTCTCGAGACTCAATGGTGATATATTTACCATTGGACCCGTTAACCACGAGATTACTAAAGCTTAGAATACCGACTTTGAATGTCGGGTGCGAATGATGAGAAAGATCACCATTTGACCCATTAAGGCTCATGGTTTATAACACTTTGACATTCCAACCTTTAGCTATGGGGAAATGGCAATCCCACTTGACCCATTTACAATTTGCATAATTTCCTTATTAGTGTGATTTTTTTTATCAAAAATATTGAGTTTAGACTCTTGCTTACCACTTAGTTTTATTTATTGACCAATTGATGATTTCCATCAATTGATCAACACACTTTGATTCCTTTATTACCATCAATCCTATTTTGACATGAATTCGCATGATCTACCCGTTTAATAGGTTTCACCCCTTGGGGTCATACCTTTGTCTCACATCAAAGTTTAAAGACCAAAGTATACAACACTTAGCCCATGTTCATAGTCTAATAGTGTAAGTAAACTTACCTTGTATTCACCCTCATTTCCTCGCACTTGAGGCTTGTACTCGCTTGACCCGTTTGCTTGTTGATCCATTCTTTCCAAGCTTGCACCTAGCTTGACAAGATCAACCTTAGAGCTTAGGAGGGTGTAGATGGCCAAATCTCACTCATGCACTTGATTAACCTCATGATTTTGGCTTGGATTGCACTAGAAGGATGAACTTGTTATTGTGTGTGGGTTTTGTGTGTGTGAAGGTGATCTACTGATGTTAATAATCGATCCCTTCTTTTCTTTTCTTTTTTTTATTTAATCCATTAGCCAACAATGGCATAATGACAACTTTGGTCCTTCTAGTATTCATGAATCTAATTTGATCATTTATGCTAATCAAGTTAGCAACTCATGTTTCTTTAGGCCATTTTTTTGTATAATCGAAGTTAACCCGGTTATTTATATCCATAGAATGCGAAATGAATTAACGGGGTTGTTTTCCTATTTGAAATATAACTCTCAATTATATTGTTTCTGTCACGTTTTATAAACTCAATATTAAATATTGATTCAGCTTACTGGCATAATTAACCAAAACGGGTTTTTGGGGTGTTACAAGTCTACCTCCCTTAAAGAGGTTTCGTCCCCGAAACCTTTCTTAGGTAGTTTTCTTTGGTCTCACCCAGGAACTTTAGCTCCTAACCAATTTGAGCACCGCTCGTTCCTTTGTCATTCTATAGTCTTAACAATTAGTACTATGCACCTAGGATTATCATCCCTTCACTTGGCTTTCTTATCTTTCGATTATTATATGATAGCCTTAGCTTTCGTACCATTACTTTGAGTCACACTACTCTTTCATTTAACTAGATGTTATTTTTTTTATGTAACATCTACATACATACCCTTACCGGGTATTCTAGCTATTCATGCCGCTTTAGAACTGGAGACTATTCCCCGTCTACTATTATTCCGAAGGATGTAATGATTTGAGGGTCCGTTCTATCGTACCCCCTAAGGCATCTACTGGGTTACTAGATTGCATTATGCATACGTGCACATGCCTATGCATTTATTAACATCAAGTAATTTATCTTGGTTTCCAAGACTAACCCGACTTTTTAATCATAGCCGTTTTTTTTTTTTTTGCCCCCTTGGATTCATCCCCGAATCCAACTCTCGTTCCTTTTTGGTTTGCTAGTATGTTATAAACAATCTTTGCTTTTACACTAACGTTTCCCTTTTCTTGGCTAATCCTATGTTAAGAATTTGCCGTCTATTGGGTTCCTCCTACCCCTCGTAATTATTGTGGAAATTGTTACCTAGTCCCCACACTTTACCCAGCTGATTTGCCAGGCTCCTATGTTTTCAAGTATCATAATCCCAGGCATGATCCATTATGGTTCACCCTGCATTTAACCTCACACCAAGTGAGTTACCAGTTTACTATGCTTGGGCTTTACCCATAACATATCTAATTCCTGTGTGTCAATTTGAGGGTTTCCCCAAGTTCCCAGTTTGCTAACTCGATTGGGGTCATTGCCCCAACCGACCCGTCTAAAGACTTTTGAGTTTCAGAGTTTAAATCATTTATTTATTTGGAACGTCTATTTTCTAAAAATCCCTTTTTCTGATTTACCGATCTCGATATAAGTTGAGGTCGGTTCTCTTTTCATAACACACGATGTAGATCGGTCTTTACCATGAATGGTATCGACTAATCTCCTATTATTACAATTTGCATCGGGTTGTAATGACTATTCAACCTAATGTAATCACGGTTTTCACTTTTTCATCCCTAACCCGAGGGTGGAATGATCTACTAATTTATCACGGCCCACGTCCGCGGTTTATGTCATTAATCCAAAGATTTATGACTTACCCGCATGTGATTATGACTCAACCTTGATTAAACTTCAAGTCTATCTCTGTATCAACAAAGATAGCTCGTATAGTATATTGCCCGTTTTGCTAGCCCAGTGTACAAGCTGGTGCCTCGCTCAAGGTCTTGCATGGATCGCATCCCTGCCGTGTTAGGCAGTGGACTACGTCCAAAACGTTTCAGTATGTTGTCCTCCCCGCTAGCCCAACGTATTTCAGCTGGTGCCTCGCTCAAGGTTTTGCATGGATCACATCCCTGCCGTGTTAGACAGTGGACTACGTCCAAAATGTTTCAGTATGTTGTCCTCTCTGCTAGCCCAACACCTCACACTTACCAAGCCTTTGCTACATAGATTGCAAATGTATTAATTATAAGAAACCCATCGTATCATATGTTTAACACTTACCTGGCCAGGGTAAGTAATTCGCATATGGTACACACAGACTTTTTATAATTAAGGCATCACATCTTATGCAAGCAAATTTTCAGCTCGTGCTTGTGCCCCTTATTTTATTTGGTAAAACCCTTTCTTGATAAATTATTCAATGTTGGGTTTTTTAACTTTATTCATTAAGAAAAAGTGATGTGTTTTCGTTTTAATAAGCTCTGTGTGATCACACTCATTGGTATGATCACAACGCCTTTCTAAACATTAGCTTGGGATGATTACCCCCAACCCGGTCTCGAGGTTCAAGTTAAGTTTGGGCATTGATCGTTCATTATCGTGAACTATGCACCTTTCACATTTTGCTTATTGCTTGCATATGCAATTACCAATCTACAAGTGATAATTGCATACTAATGCACCTACTATGATTTCGAGCATGTACCTTTTTTTGAAACTTGCTCCCGTGTTCCCTTTTGTTACTGATCCATTAACCCGAGTCGTTACTTGACTTGGTCCTTAGTGAGCATGCCATCAGCCGTGCTCCCGAACCCTCTACAACCTCGTTTGGTGAATCATTTGATCCTCTCTCGATCAAATAAAATGTTGTCATCCCTGTCACATTTATAATTTCAATTAATTAGTAACATGACATTTCAGTATTAGTATGCATCACTACAATAGTGATGTTAGAATTCTTGTTATGCGAGATTTTCGTTGCCCGAATCAATCTTTTGGATAGGCCCCATGAGTACCTAACCATTTCCTAGCATAGCTTTTTAGATAGCGTGTATCTACACGATATCACTATTGATTACCTATAACAATTTCCGATCAAACCGGATGTTATTACAAGCATTACTTACCGGATTCCTTGATCAAGCCTCGAACCGAACACCCTTCAACACTTGAGCGCACAGTTTGAGTCCAAGTATCCTTCTCGACACTCGGATCCCTCAAACCAGTGGCTCTGATACCACTTGTAAGACCCTAACCCGTAAACACGCGATTAACTTTAAAACTCACGGGCTTTGGTCTTAATGAATAACACTCCCGATTAAAACTTTGGTAATTAAGAAAACCAACTAAATGAAATCTCAAGTTTGACTGGTCCCAACCAACTCAACATTATAGTTACTAAAAACATGTATAAAAGATTTCGTTTTAATCGGGAATTCTATTGCGGAAGCTTTCGAGCGTTCGGGTGTGTTCGGCTCTCCTCGTGACTTGATCCTCGCTTCGGGACATCCAACGAATATACACCTAGCACCATTACACAAAGAATGGTTAGTGGGATTGATAATAATGCATTTAGATTAGTTAATATGCTAGTATGTATCAAACGGAACGAGTATGGTCAAATGACCAAACGAACAAGTTTAGAAGATGTCCCGCCGTAGGTTACGGCCATCAAGTCTCCCTTTCGGGTGTTCAAAGACTTGTGTCGTTTTTCATCCAAATCTACTAAAAAGGCTGAACGGCCATTCACTCCAGGTGAACAGTCGTTCACTGGGCCAAAACCCTTTTTGACAATTCTAAAAACATAAGAATCATATTGTCATCCCATTGGGCACTTATTTAACTGAGAACATAGGCCGGTTTGTCTCATTATGACCCGGTTCTCAGATTTAATCTTTAGTAAATCTTTCAATTTAGACATCCATAACGACACTACTTGATTCAAATCAATTGTTTTCGGCTTAATAACTTATTTGATTGCTTCTAAGCCCTCACGGACTTAGTTTTATTACAAACCCATAATTTAACTATGGCTTTAGCCATACTTGGCGCCAAGGCACGAATTAAGCTTAGCTGGAATAATACTTACCGAATTGGCCTTTACTCCTCATATGGGTTGTTTTTGAATTGAATTCACTTTGCCTAAAGGCTTTTATCTAACTACGGACTTACCGGGTGGCGTTGACCCATACCTTGCATCCATTGAGACTACTTAGGCATCGAGTGCCCGATTTCCAAGTATTCTCCTGCATACATTCTAGATTCACCACATTAGTCTCTCGAGACTCAATGGTGATATATTTACCATTGGACCCGTTAACCACGAGATTACTAAAGCTTAGAATACCGACTTTGAATGTCGGGTGCGAATGATGAGAAAGATCACCATTTGACCCATTAAGGCTCATGGTTTATAACACTTTGACATTCCAACCTTTAGCTATGGGGAAATGGCAATCCCACTTGACCCATTTACAATTTGCATAATTTCCTTATTAGTGTGATTTTTTTTTATCAAAAATATTGAGTTTAGACTCTTGCTTACCACTTAGTTTTATTTATTGACCAATTGATGATTTCCATCAATTGATCAACACACTTTGATTCCTTTATTACCATCAATCCTATTTTGACATGAATTCGCATGATCTACCCGTTTAATAGGTTTCACCCCTTGGGGTCATACCTTTGTCTCACATCAAAGTTTAAAGACCAAAGTATACAACACTTAGCCCATGTTCATAGTCTAATAGTGTAAGTAAACTTACCTTGTATTCACCCTCATTTCCTCGCACTTGAGGCTTGTACTCGCTTGACCCGTTTGCTTGTTGATCCATTCTTTCCAAGCTTGCACCTAGCTTGACAAGATCAACCTTAGAGCTTAGGAGGGTGTAGATGGCCAAATCTCACTCATGCACTTGATTAACCTCATGATTTTGGCTTGGATTGCACTAGAAGGATGAACTTGTTATTGTGTGTGGGTTTTGTGTGTGTGAAGGTGATCTACTGATGTTAATAATCGATCCCTTCTTTTCTTTTCTTTTTTTTATTTAATCCATTAGCCAACAATGGCATAATGACAACTTTGGTCCTTCTAGTATTCATGAATCTAATTTGATCATTTATGCTAATCAAGTTAGCAACTCATGTTTCTTTAGGCCATTTTTTTGTATAATCGAAGTTAACCCGGTTATTTATATCCATAGAATGCGAAATGAATTAACGGGGTTGTTTTCCTATTTGAAATATAACTCTCAATTATATTGTTTCTGTCACGTTTTATAAACTCAATATTAAATATTGATTCAGCTTACTGGCATAATTAACCAAAACGGGTTTTTGGGGTGTTACATATACACCAACGTATATAGGGGAAAATACAAGCCAACAAATATTAGATTCTTGAAATGTTCTAATTCAGTAAATATACACCAACGTATATAAGGGAAAATACTAGCCAAACAAAGATGAGTTACTTCAAAAATTCTAAGTAGATTTACATTGGTGTAATGGATATAAATTAAAGTTAAAAAGTACATTGGTGTACATTAAATGATTACGTTGTTGTTAATACATTTGTACATCTAATTTTGTGCAGTTTAATTGTTGGTTACGACAAATGTGTGTACATGTACATTAGTGTATATGTAAAAAGTACATTGGGGTACATAAAAGCATTAAACGTGTTAATACGATGCTGTTGTATATATGTATTCATAACTAAACAACAAATTTGGTTCCATTTCAATGACTACATTATCATGCCAAGATATAGACAAACATTAACATTCAATCCATCCGGTACATGTGGCGTCCAATATCTTGTGGGATACAATGTTGTACTAACTACGTTTTCACAAGGCGTTGCTGCAATTGAATCGTTCGATGATTGAAAAACATCTTCTCGATAGTTTTCGTACATTATAATAGCTTCATCCAAAGATCTAAATCTGGCGCCTACATAGGGTTTTACTTCATCTGGTACACTTGGCGTCCAATATCCCATCCCGCTGGGAGATTCATATACGTTGCTGGCAAACGAAACCTACAATGTAAATAATGTAATTAAAAAAAACATTGCAATATACAAATAGTCGTTATACAAAATACCAACTCATATATGATACACCTGTGTATATTCATTACCCCATTTAAACTACAGACTACTGTACTAACATTTAACTAATATGATACACCTGTGTATACAACAGTCGTGTTCTAGTATCTACAACCCATTATAGTTGAACATTATACATCAGTGTATAGTCCAATTAGTACTACAAAAACATTGTACTATACCATAATATTCAACAAATATACGTCAGTGTATATTCATATTCCAACAATTATACATCAGTGTATAGATGAATGTTAGTGTATCTGTACGCTTCAACATGATCTGAATTATACATCGGTGTATACTTCCAAAAACTAAACTAATATACGACAGTGAATAATTGTATAACTCTTTGTACGTATGAAAACTGCTATAACGCAACATGATCTGAATTATACATCGGTGTATAATTCCAAAACTTTGTACGTACGAAAAAATTTTGCACGTAAAAAAAACTGCTCTGCAAACTGAAACCCTAATTGCGAACAAAAAAAAAAAAACTAAAAAAACATTACACAAATACCTTGATTCTCTGCAAACTAAAACCCTAATTGCGATCAATCTATAACACCTCGTACGAGAAGGGTCTCGAAGGAAGGAGACGGTGGTTAGGGTTTGGAATTGGGGTCTCGCAGATAAGGATGGTGGTTCACGGTGGTGGTTTTGGTGGATCATTGTAGCGATGGTGGTGGAGATTGATGAAGATTTGGGATTGATGAAGTTGTGTTTGATTGAGATTGATGAAGATTTGGGATATAGTTTTGATAACTGATTATCGGAATTGGGGAATATACATCAGTGTATATTCCAATCATTGCTACAAAAAACATTATACTGTACGATAAACATTAAAAAACTATACGTCAGTGTATATTCATATTCCAACAATTATACATCAGTGTATATTCCAATCATTGCTACAAAAACATTATACTGTACGATAACATTAAAACAACTACACGTCAGTGTATATTCATATTCCATGCACTCACACGAACTGATAGGTTGGTCTTATCAAGAGTAACCTGAAACAAAGAAAAAGGTTGTTTAGCATATACATCAGTGTATACATACAATATACATCAGACCCCAATAAAATTGATGCTATAGAACAGTGTTTAGTATCGTCATATTCAAACAATTATACATCGGTGTATAGTCCAATCATTGCTACAAAAAACATTTTACTGTACGATAACATTAAACAACTATACGTCAGTGTATATTCATATTCCAACAATTATACATCAGTGTATAGTCCAATTAGTACTACAAAAACATTGTACTGTACCATAATATTCAACAAATATACGTCAGTGTATATTCATATTCCAACAATTATACATCAGTGTATAGATGAATGTTAGTGTATCTGTACGCTTCAACGTGATATGAATTATACATCGGTGTATACTTCCAAAAACTAAACTAATATACGACAGTGAATAATTGTATAACTCTTTGTACGTATGAAAACTGCTATAACGCAACATGATCTGAATTATACATCGGTGTATAATTCCAAAACTTTGTACGTACGAAAAATTTTTGCACGTAAAAAAAACTGCTCTGCAAACTGAAACCCTAATTGCGAATAAAAAAAAAATTAAAAAACTAAAAAAACATTACACAAATACCTTGATTCTCTGCAAACTGAAACCCTAATTGCGATCAATCTATAACACCTCGTACGAGAAGGGGCTCGAAGGTTTATACAGTTAGCGATCAGCAAGAGCTTTGCAGGGGTAAACATTGACAGGTCATCCCAAAATGGATCCGGGTCGCTATGGTCTTCAGCATGGATGGGAAAATAACAGCGTAATTGTGGTTTCTATATTTAATGACATATATGGGATCATATACGAATACAAAGATATTAGGGCTTTTTGTGACTGTGAGATAAAGCCATGGGACAGTGAGGATATGGAATCGATTTGCCTTCTACTTCCATCCTTATACACTTGATTGAGATTGATGAAGATTTGGGATATAGTTTTGATAACTGATTATTGGAATTGGGGAATATATAGGGGAGCATTTTTTTTTAAATTAAAATATAAAACATAATTGTTCAATTACCATCCTACCCTTAGATCAAGATTAAAAGATGAATGGCTCAGATTGGTTCCTAAGTTCCTAACTAGTACCTTGGTTCCTAAATGATCTTTTTCCTATATATATATATATATAGGGGGCGGTTATTCTACAAAAATAGAGAATCGTGCGAAGCGTGCGAAGGATATTTGTACATGATAATTACGTAATGATAATTACGTAATTATCATTACGTAATTATCATGCATGTGTACATGATAATTACGTAATGTTTTTTATGTTCATGAAGGCATTACGTAATTATCATTACGTAATTATCATGCATTTGTGCATGAATAATTACGTAATGATAATTACGTAATGTTTTTGTATGTTCATGAAGGCATTACATAATTATCATGTACAAAGTGATCCTTCGCACGCTTCGCACGTTTATATTACTTTGTATTTGATCCTGCCCATATATATATATATATATATATATATATATATATATATAAATATTACAACATGATTAAAAATCACTATTCACATTATATTTCTATTTTTCTACTACATGTTCGACTTTTAATCACTTTATTTTATGATTTATGTTCATATATAATTGTATTTGCTTGATGATTCTACATTTTCTAGATCCATTTCGAGTTTTCTTAAAACTTAAATTTTAGGGTTGAATATGATTTCTTTAAGAATAGTAAATATTCAAATCCTGCTCTTACCCTCTTAAACACATTACATTTCTGATAACTTTCTACACTTTAAAAAAAAAAAATTTAGTAACCCTAAGGCTGAGAGGTATGGGTTCGGTGGAGGGGATCGGCAAGTGAGGTGTACACCTCTGCCGACGGGGAACACCGCCCCCCCCTCCGATCGGTGCTCGGCAAAAACGGAAGATTTCACCGATGGTACCGATCTGATTTTTATTATTAAAATATTGTGTGTGTGTGTGTGTGTGTGTGAAAAGGAGGGAAAGGGTGAAGGGGGAACACCACCCCCTTGATGGGGGAAGAAGAGGAAGAAGATGAGGTGGCAATGGGGGGTCGGTGACCACACCCCTCAGCCTAATCTATAACTTATAATAAAAGAATTGAAGATTGATGAGTTGTCAATCAATGAAGGTATAAGAAAGCCATTTTAATGACATGACATTCAAGAAGACATTTTTCTCCTTGAGTGTGCCATGTGTCATACCATGTGGCAAATACAAAAAAAAAATAATAATATAAAACCTAATCTACTAAATTTAAATTGAGTTATTTTAGGAAAAAAGAATTTAAAAACAAATTTAAATTTTTCTCTCTTATGTTTCCTCCTATAATTTTTAAACATTAATATCTTTTATATACGAGATTTTTTTACCCCTTTGATTCTCACAGTTCTTACAAAAAAACTATATGTATTTGATCTTTACTCTATATATAGGGTTGGGTTATTTTGAGAACCATGGTGAGTTGTGAGAACCATAGGAACCATTCTAAGCCATTGATCTTGTGAAACCAATGGTTGAGATTAAGTCTTGAGGTTTTTGTCTTCACATGTTAAGTGTTTTGTCTTCGCATGTTAATTTAATATAATTAAGTATAATTAGGGGTGTTTATGTAAAAACACCATAGAGAGAGAAAGAAAATATTATAATTAATATAAAATTGTATGATTTTTTATTCAAATAATTCAAAAAATCAGATTTTTTAACTATATTTTACTTTTTAATTTCTTTACTTTTTTTTAACTTTAATTTACTTTTTTAATTCATTTATTTTTTTAACCAACTTAGTTTTTTAAAACAAAAAATCAACTTTTACATTCTGTCTTCTCTCTCTCGTTTTTACACTGGTGTAATTATTACACCATGTTTTTCACACACATATATAACCAGACGTATGCATTTTGTATGATTTACACTTATGTAAATAATTACGCTAGTGTTTTTGCTCACATCTATACAACCAAAAAATCTATCATTTTGTATGCCTTACACTGGTGTAATTATTTACACCAGTGTAAATCTACCATACACACAAATACACTAGTGTAAAAACAAAAACCAAACATCTATAAATTCGTATTACACCACTGTAAATGCCCCTAAAAAATCTATACATTCGTATTACACCATTGTAAAATGCCCTAAACATCTATACATTCGTATTACACCACGGTAAAAAAATGCCCTAAAACAACCCAAACATTTATAAAAAATCAATACTACACATTATTATTTGTTACAAAAAAAAAAAAAAAAAAAAACAAAAAACCTCTGCATCTTCTTCAAAACAACAAACAAACAAACAACAACAACAACAACAACAACAACAACAACAACAACAACAACAACAACAACAACAATAATAATAATAATAATAATAATTAAAAAAAACCCAAACAAACCTGTTCCTCCCCCCCGGCCGTCCTCCGCCGTCAACGCCACCGTCTCCGCCACCGGTCGTCCTTCATCTTCGTCTCCACCAGCCCCCACCACCGCAGATCCACCACCTCCCCCATCGAACCCACAATCGAACCCCAACTACCCAGATCTGTATTCAGAGACCCCAACCAAACCCAACATCCAAAACACCCTCCTCCGCCTTCATCACCTCCAAACCCAACGAAAAACCACCGTGCTCCGCCTTCATCACCGACCCCACCAACGTCTTCATCTACCGTCTTCGAACCCACAAACCCAACGTTCAGATCCCCCCTCCCCACACCTCGAAACCCCCCCCCCCCCCCACACCATCTTCATCTGCTGTCTGTTTTTTAGATGAGAGAGCGAGAGATAGAGAGAGGGAGGCAGAGAGAGAGAGAGAGAGAGAGAGTAGAGAGAGAAAGTAGAGAGAGAGAGGAGTGTGTGAGAGTGAGAGGGTGAGAGAGAGAGGAGGGTCTGAATTTTTAAAAGGGGGCAGTTGGGGTGGGATGGGGTTAAATTACTATGATACCCTTCCATATTATAATGATAATAGGTATATGTGTCATCATGTTATTGGTTTAGAGTGGTTCTCATGGTTCTCTCAACTCAAGGGGTGTTCTCACATGAACCCAATCCTATATATATATATATATATATATATATCCCTTCATTTCTCATGTTTAATAGGTCAAGGGAGTGTTTGTTAGTCCTCTTAATAAACCTCTTAATCATTCAGCATTGAGAGTGTTTGTTTCAACTAAAAAAACACATCTAAATGGTTCCATTAAGCTCTTAAGCATTCAGCTAATAAGGGGTGCTGAATCATTCAGACTCTCTTAATGATTCAGCACTTAATCAGACAAATCAAACTAAATAACCCCAAAGCCTATTTGTATTTTTTTTCTTTAGTGTGTATATATATTGCAATTGTGTTTACATCTTCAACAAAAGTATATGAACAAGTATTTATGTTTTTTTGAAACTAGCATTTACTTTGTCAATGCCGCCTGCATATCGAGCTTCTGAGAAGGCTGGGGCAAGAAATTGATAAGTATGATCAACTAACTTGTTGAGAAAGTCCTTTCATACCTATTTCGATCCCAACCCAGTACCTAATAAAGTTTTTTAATCTGCAACTTGCTGCTTCTGTTACTTCTTTTAATTAAGTAAGATTACTTCATTAAACTCATAATAAAATACAATTACAATAAATAATCAAAACCCACTTTAGACTTTTCTTATTTATGTTTGTTTCATTATTAAAATATAAGTATTTCTAAATTTCTAAAATCAAAATCCATCGTTTAATTCACCCAAATCCTGGCGCGAACGATATTCTAGAGTCACGACGCGTAGAAGATTATGGTAATGATGATCATAGTCTGCTCGATGACATAAAAAAATAAAGGGTTTAGCCCATTAAATTTAGGTGTTGTTTGTATCGACTTGATGATTTTTCAACATTTTAACTCTATTTGTGATCCTTTATTATCCAATGTTGCTTGTGAGCCTTAAATTCAAATAACAACCAATTATCAGCATCAATATCAATATCAATATAGTTTGCTCTAAAATTGTAAGTAAATGTGAGGATAACGTCTTATAAAACACGTATACGTGAATCAATATCTATGTCCCTCATGGTTATTAAAATATGTCTTTTTGTCCCGTTTCTGTCTTCCATCCAAAAACTAAAACAACCGAGTCAATATATTTAATTTATGAGCACTTGAGCAGGCATTGTCATTTTTTTTATTATTTGATTATATGGAAGTTATTTATTTTGAAACATTAATGTATCATATATTTTATCATTTACAAACAGTAATTTTAATTAACTAAATGTCACATCCTCATTTTTAAATTACAAAACAAATGGTCAACAAAATGTCACTTTATCATATATGTTAACTCAATATTTTGACATGTTACCCGCTTTTCACATTAAATCATCTTTTAGTGATTATGAAATTTATTAAATCAGTAGATTATCTCACTTAATGATATACCAAACACCTTTATCTTTCAAATGGTACATTGTGTATACTTGTAATAATTTGGATGTGAATAAAATTGGTAACAATACTTGCAACTATGCAAGAGTACGTGGACCTAAAGTGCCACATTGTCACAGGGATTGCTTTTATGTGCAATATATAGAACTAAAAACCTGAATGTTACCCTTTATTTTTTGATAGTGATTAGTCTCAAAGAATTAATTAGCAAAGCACAAAACGAAAGGTAATATACACTCGAATGGCTAATCCATATTCCTCTTACATTGACTCAAGAGATTAGTGATTTCTGTATTTTATTGAGCTTTTTATGCTTATTTAAAATGTTTGTAGCTAAAACAACACCCACTTTCATTTTTTTAACGACATGAGTTTGAAAAATGCTTCAAACAAATACAAAATCATATATATAGTTTATTCAAACATCATTATAATCCTATATTCCTATCCATGTTATAATAAACGATTACAATTAATGTCATATGTCACTTCATTTTAAAATTTCGCTACAATTTTTAATAATATTATTAATATTAAATATTTAATAATAATCCTTATCCTTTTTTATTATTATTATTATTATTATTATTATTATTATTATTATTATTATTATTGCTTTAATAAAAGATTCCAACGAATGCCACTATTTTTCTTTTCTAATTTTAATATATTTATGGAAAAATGGAAATAAATAATCCCAACTATTCACTATTGGCCAATAACAGTTCCAACTACGAAAATCACCAATATTGGTCCCAACTTTCGACATATTGGAAACCAACGGACCCAAACTAACGGAGACCCAAACTAACGGAGGCTAACTCCGTTAGTGTGATGCTGACGTGGCATGCCACGTAGGATGCCACGTAGGATCATTTTGCCACGTGGCATGCCACGTAGGATGCCACATAGGATATTTTGCCACGTGGCATGCCACGTAGGATGCCACGTACGATCATCTTGCCACCTAAGCATGCCACGTCAGCATCATACTAACGGAGTTAGCCTCCGTTAGTTTGGGTCCGTTGGTTTCCAATATGTCGAAAGTTGGGACCAATATTGGTGATTTTCATAGTTTGGACTGTTATTGACCAATAGTGAATAGTTGGGATTATTTATTTCCATTATTCCTATATTTATCTTTATCCATACTGTTAAATAATGATATTAATCATAATTGACTGTTTCTCTATCTTATTATACATGGGTTTATTCAACCTGAAACCCGTATAATACACGGTTTTAAATATATAACTTTTACATTACTTAGTACACAAATTTATATTTATTAAACCCGTGTATTACATGGGTTCTAACATAATATTATTGTAAAGGTTTTTTAAGTAATATTTTAGGAAACATATCCAAATAATATTATTTTATATGAAATACACTTTCATTTCAGAGTTGTCAAATTACATTAAAATAACAGGCAGACAGGCAACAAGCTGCGTCAACACCCCTTTTTGGATTGCGAATCCAATCTACTAAATACAAACCCCAGCCCCTCGGAGTTGAGATATTGCTATGGATAACCCGTTGGACCCTGGTCAAAAAACGGATAGCTTCCTGTGCTAGGGAGCCAAAAATGCCAAAAGGCCGGGGACGAAAACATGTTATGTTATGTTACTCAATTTATTGGTATTGTTTGATGTAACAATTTATTGGTATTGTAAACTAAACTTATTTACAAAATCGAAGCCATAGGCCAATCGATATTCTTATAAAAGAATATTAGATCCGTTACTAAATAAATTTGTGTTCCTCAGTTTATTGGTATTGTTGATAAAATTTAGCAATATAAAAACATTATTATATTATTTGATGTACTAACAATTACGACATTTAATCCCCCTCATGTTTTCAAATAAAAATGAAAGCTGTTGTGAAATATGAGTTGAATACATTTTCTTAAAAGGAAAAAGAAAGTTTACGCGTCCAATCTTTACCTAAAAAAAGCCACTGCTTTATTTATCTTTTTTTAGCATATTTATTAATAATTAACGCCTCTTATATTAGAGGGTGTTTGAGATTGCATTTTGAATTTGATTCTTAGATTATTTCGTTTTGAAAACGCAGATAATCAGTTTTTAGTGTTGGGGTTGCGTTTTGAAAACACAGATAATCAGTTTTTTAGACTACCAAAACGCAATAATCTATAAGTAGCTCCATCCCTGCTTTTCCAAAACGCATAATTAGTTTTGAATAATCAATCCCGAACACCCCCTTAGTATTTTTAAGGAGGTAAATCGTGTGGTGTTGATATTAAAATAATTGTTGTCTTTAAATATATATATATATATATATATATATATATATATATATACACTACATTATAAAAGAGAAAAAAATGTCTACTAATGTCATTTTACATGAATTTTAAGTTGGCATATGAAAAGTTTCATGCTTAAAACTCAAACGTCATGTAAAATTTTCTCTTTATACCCTTCATGCAAAACCTACTTGTACACATTTTTTTTATCATAAACTCAAATTACCATTAATCTATAATCTATATTATATTATAAAGCATTTGAGAAGTGTATCAAACAAAATTAAGTAATTATTATATTTTATTAAAAAGATACAATTTTATATAAAAAAATTATATATAACAAAATTATACAAAAAGGTTTCTACACTTACAAATATATAGTTATACACCTTAAAAAGATTGTAAGAATTAATAAAAGTCGAAGTTTACGTAAAAAATAATAATTTTGTGATACCTTTTTTCTTTAAAAAAAAAAGTGTACGCATGAATTGGTTCACGAACCCGAACCGAAAGCGGTCTTCGAAATCGATCTTTCAAACCGGCGAAACCGGGGCCGAACCAAACCGAAACCAGTTCGGACACGAACCGGTTTGGAACCGTTCGGTTCCTATAAAAAAAACCCGATATGTGCACGTCTATAAAGTTCTCAGGTTGGGATGTCTTATGTGGAATATTTTCAACTAACTTAACTTCTAATTTCACTTTCCAATGACACTGATATGAATTTACGGTGCACTTGATTAGCAGTTATATTGCATTGCTTTTATCATGTGGAAAAAGTTATGGATATGCTTCTTTGCAGGTTGATTACATCTGACCTATTCCAACCTCCTCTTAACATGGATCTTATAATGGTCGCTATGATTTCTTCTCGTCGGCAATCTCTCTAGATTTGGCACTTTAAACATATTGAGTAGAAAAAATTACACCGTTAGTCCTTATAGTTTCCACCTAGTTTCAATGTAAGGTACTAAAGTTTTATTGTTTCTGTTTAAGGTATTAACCTTTTAATTTGTTTCAATGTCAGGTATTAGGGACTAACCTAGTTAAAACTTAACTGAGTTTGAGAGGTATTATGGTCCATTCACCTATAAATTTCTTTTAACCAATTAATACATATATTAAAAATAATAAGAAACTGGTCGAACCCGGCACCTACTTGTACAAGATAACAACCCAACCAACTGATCTAGATGATCAGTTGGTTTAATAACTAGCATAAATATTTAAATTAAATACCAATCTCTGTTTATAAAGAAACAAAATAAAAACCAAAACTAAGTTGTCCAAGACTCGAACCTGGGACCTTGGCTTATTAAAAGAACAAGCAAACCAGTTGATCTAAGCGACCAGCTGGTTATTATTCCGATCAGAATCTTTATAAATGAAATCGCTGCAGGTCATCTTCCCCAATTCAACCCAAACCAGACCCTAACCCTCGAACCTTGATCAATTAACCCCCAAAAACTAAACGGGGCGGACAAGTATATTAGGTGCACAAAATGTAGTTTTAAGGCCCTGTTTGGTTTGCGGATTTCACTGAGATTAGAAAACATTACCTAAAAAAAAGTTGCGCTTTGTTGGTTTGTAACATCATCGGAATTTTAAAACATTTCATCGATCAAAAAGGAATTTAAGAGTCTTCATGTTATTGGAATGTTTAAAGATTACCAAAAGACTCCATGTTCTATTTGATCTCAACAGACTTATACCTCATCTTCACAAATCGACAGACTTCGATTTGATCTTTGAATGGCTGTGTAGTTATAAACAGAGATTGGTATTTAATTTAAATATTTATGCTAGTTATTAAACCAACTGGTCATCTAGATCAGCTGGTTGGGTTGTTATCTTGTACAATGAAGGTGCCGGGTTCGACCCTTGGGTCTGACCGGTTTCTTATTATTTTTAATATATGTATTAATTGGTTAAAAGAAATTTATAGGTGAATGGACCATAATACCCCTCAAACTTAGTTAAGTTTTAAGTAGGTTAGTCCCTAATACCTGACATTGAAACAAATAAAAAGGTTAATACCTGAAACAGAAACAATAAAACCTTAGTACCTTATATTGAAACTAGGTGGAAACCATAAGGACTAACGGTGTAATTTTTTCTATTGAGTAGGACTATTAGTATAATAATAATTGCTAATGAGTCAAACCGCTACTTTCATTTTTTTTACTTCATGTAAGTCAAATTGCATATGGTAGATAGAATGTAGCATGTTATCATGTCTCCTTGTGGCCTTTATAAAATTACCCCACTGCGAAGCACATGTGCTTACACACACAAACATACACCTTACATATTGATTCTTTTAATCGTTTTAAGGTTTGAATTACGTTTCCGTCATGTATTGTCGACTCCGTCGCAACGCGCAGGTTCTCTGCTAGTAATTTAAAGATATGTATGAGAATATATGTGTACGCACGCGCGTATCAACGAAACCAACCATATTCTAAACATATTTAAACCCATGTGTTCTAGGTCTACCCGTTTTGGGTATCATGTATCAACTATTTGGTAAACAATTTAATTACTTCAAAACTTTTGTTAATGATCAAGTAAAATAAAACAGGTTTAACAATGTGTTTAAGATGGATGATGTTTCATTCTCTTTTTTGAAACTAGTAATTGTATGTATAACATTTTGTCTTTCATTAGTTAATTAAGGTGCTGTTTAAAAAATATTATAAGACTTATATAAGATATGGACCAAAATATTTAATTTATGGCAACTTGGTTCTTCTAACCACTCAATAATTTAGTCATATTTTCATTTTTCTCCAACCACAAGTGACATTAAGAAGACTTCGTATGTTGTTAGTTGTTACGACTTGGCCTAAGATGCTTCCTACATCAAAATAGTCTTTGACTTGCAAAGAAGTTCAAAATATGTACATTTTGGAAGTACCCTCTCTTATATCGACTGATATAGACTATTTCAAATGAATAAAACTTATTTAATGTTAAGAGTTCACACATCTTATTAATATTCACTCTCTTTGGGTTTGTTTGGAAAGTTTATGGCTATTAAAATAAGGCTCGTGGAGTCTATTTGTTTCAATCAATATCACTATCGATGTTCAACCACAACCACCTTAGTTTTTGTATCAACACCACCCTTAAATACACCCCTAACTTTCATTCCTCTTCACTAATTTCATTAATTGCACCAAATCAAAGTTCAAAAATGGTCATTCTATTCTCACACCACAAATTTGCCCTTATTGTTCTTCTATCTTTCTTCACAACACTCTCTCATCAAGCAACACCTCCCCCTAACCCAAGACTCCTAAATGCATATTATGCCCTACAAGCATGGAAACATTCCATAACCTCGGACCCTCGAGGCTTCACTTCCAATTGGTATGGCCATAATGTTTGTAACTACACCGGCGTGTTTTGCGCACCTTCTCTAGACGATCCACACATCACCACCGTCGCTGGCATCGATCTAAACCATGGAAACATCTCAGGCTCACTCCCAGAAGACCTAGGGTTACTAACTGACTTAGCACTGTTCCACATAAACACCAACAAGTTCTGTGGAACAGTGCCAACGTCATTTAAAAAACTAAGTCTTCTGTATGAGCTTGACATAAGTAACAACCGCTTTTCTGGTGATTTCCCATCCGTAGTCCTTTCACTTCCTTCTCTCAAATTTCTCGATATTCGCTTTAACCAATTCAAAGGAGATGTCCCTTCCGACTTGTACAACCTTAAACTCGACGCCATTTTCATCAACAACAACTTATTCCAAACTAGTTTCCCCAAAAACCTTGGGAACTCTCCTGTTTCGGTTATAGTTTTCGCCAACAACGATATCAAAGGTTGTTTGCCATCAAGTATAAAGAAAATGAGCCAAACTCTAGAAGAACTTATTCTAGTAAATGTGAGTTTAAGTGGTTGTTTAACACCCGAAATCGGATCATTAAAGAAGCTAACCGTACTTGATGTGAGTCAAAATTCACTAGTTGGATTATTACCCGAAAGCATAGGAGATATGAAGAGTTTGGAACAATTAAATGTGGCTCACAACAAGTTTTCTGGCGAAATTCCCTCAACTATTTGCTCATTACCAAAGTTAGAAAATTTTACCTACTCATATAACTACTTTTCTGAAGAGCCCAAAATATGTCTCAAGTTAAAGGACAAAGATGATAGACAAAACTGTATTCCGGATAGACCGTTGCAACGTAACGTGGCGGAGTGCAAAGCATTTTATTATCGACCGGTGAATTGTCGCGGTTGCGGTGCGCCTCCGCCACCACCTCCACCACCACCAACTAAGCATTGGTTGCCACCGTATGGCTACCATGCATACACACCACCGTTGAAAAATTGAGTGCAAAGTTTTAAAAGAAAAAGAACATAAAAAATTCCTTTTGAATATATTATTATTCAAAGCGTATAGATGAATAGATGAATAAGGATATTGGAATTAATTTCGTGTGAGATATGTTGATGTTGATATGTTACTTTTCTTAATTGTTTTGGCCTGTTAATTAAAGTTTTTTTAGTATGATATTGACGGTGATAATTTTAGTTTTGTTGTGTATATTTAAAATATTTTGTTATATCTAAACTTTGACATGGCATTATTTGTGGTTCCATTTATTGGTTTAAAGTATTTTCATAGAATATTTTAGTTTTCAACATATGAAATTCTCTTATCTCTATATCAATATATGAATAGTTTTCTCTTTTTATTTCCCCTCTCAATCATGAAGTTTTGTAATGCTCATACAATAATTATATCATTTGTATTGTATATGAAGATTGATATATATACAATAATGCTTGAAAATTGTATTGTATATAAAGATTGATATATAATCATCATCATCATACTCAGTTAATCTCACAAATAGCAAAGCGAAAGTAGGGTCTGAGGAGGGTAAGATGTAGACAGCCTTACCTCTACCCCGTAGGAATAGAGAGGCTGCTTCCAGTGAGACCCACGGCTCGATAGTGGTTTTGTATCAAGTCTTGGACATAAGACACATAACACTTAGCAATCGGACAAGCCCGATTGGTACACGTAGCCCCTTATCTTTTGGCTATCAACGCCACCACATGATGCATGATTGACCATCCATCGTTTTTAACGTTATTTTCACGAAATTAGTAAAATAACGTTAAAATTAGTGCAACTTTACTTTTTCCTCCAGGGCCATACATATATACATTATATGCGCACAGCCGTAAGTGGGGCCGGAAAGATTGATATATAATCATCCTTGAAAATAATTACACACAATGTAATGAAAAACTTTATTATTGTTACTCTTTGTTGGTTTTCATTTCATTTGATAATGAAAAGTATACTATATTTCTACGGGCGAACCGACCCTGCCCCTCTCTCCTTCCTCTTCTCACAGTCGGTATTCACTCTATCCTTCTCTCCCACGTCCTACTCCGAGACACTTCATTACAAAAGGATATTTTAACTCCTCTCTCGTCCTCCTTTCTTGTTTATGTTTATTGCACATCGATCCAATGGCTTCCAAGAGACTGATGGATATGTGATGTAATTTGAATTTTTCATATAAATTTCACATAACAAGTGTGATGTAAAAGTCATGGGATGGATATGTGATGTAATTTGAATTTTTCTTAATGAGTTTCTTAACCATTCAGTGCTGAATGATTCAGCATTCAGCGCGTTTGTTTCAGCTTCTGAATGGGATGGTTAAGTCTGAATCATTAAGATTTGGGATGTTGCTGAACCATTAAGCACTGAATTATTAAGCACTGAACTAGGCTGAACCTTAATGAGGCTCCCCTACCAACGTGAGACAAGAAAACTAACCATTAAGAGGTCCAACTTAATGATTCAGCGCTTAATCATTCAGACATCTTAACCATTCAGACCTCTTAATGATTCAGCACTTAATCAACCAAACAGCCCCTAAGTGTTAAAAAATTATATCTTCAATAGAAAATAATAATGTCTTAAGACCATGCGTAGTGGGGGGCTTTATAAATAAAGCCCCCCCTTCCTGATTGGTTCACGTGGCTGCTGAGTCAGCATGGAGAGAGAAACTGAAAAAGGGGTGTAGTGGTAGAGGCTTTATTTTTAAAGCCCCTATTAATATTATATTTTATCTTTTAAATAAAAAAATAATAAAATAATAAGAGAGAGAGAGAGAGTCTGATGTGGCATGATGTGATTGGGTGGGGGTGTATATGGTCCGGCGTTATTTGGATAGCGCCAAAAGCAGTTTTTGAAAAATAGCGCCCCCCGTAATGGTGTGGGGGGCGCCATTTTGGTCCACGTGTGTATGGGGCGTTATATATGAAGCCCACTACGAACAGTCTAACAAAGAAGCGTATTCGGGTCATATGGAAGTCTAGAATCAGCAAACTGTTCAAAAATTACAACCACCCGACAAAATTAATGGAGGAAATAAAAGCAATAACATTCCGTTAGTTAAACAATCCAGCGAAAAGATGCAGTTTAGATGGAATCCTTGGTGTAAAAATGCTTTGTACTTTGTTATGGCCAAATGTCCTTTGAATTTTCTTGTTTTTTTTTTTTTTTTTTTTTAAAGGCGAATTTTTTTGTTTCTTGTGAGACTTGAACTCAAGATCTCACACCTTTTAGTGTATTAAAAGGCTTTGCCTTATGCTCTGGCTTCTTGCTAGTTCGGTAGTTCCTAATAAAATATTTTTTGCCCATAAAAAAACTGATTTAACCCAACTTCTTGTTTGTGGACTTGTACTAATCCATTTATATGCTAATTATAGGCCCATTTTACTTTTTCGTTTGCTGGATTCATATACAAGGGCCCATTGGATCCACATCTTATTACATAGTTTGAAGGACATGTGGATAACAATTAACAGGGTAATAAACACAAACATCCATTTGAGGGCCAGTGCTCGGGTTGGGTCAAATGACAAAGTTATTAGAGTCAGTGGCGGATCTTGAACGAAAAACCTGGAAGGGCCGAACTTAATACATATAAAATTTTCGGAAATTTTCAGTAAAATTTACACTACGAAACGAAAAAACTAGGCGGGCCGAGGCCCGGTCTGGCCCTAGTGAAAAACCGCCCATGATTGGAGTTATAGTGGGAGGTTAAGGGTTCAACCATTGTCTTTCGGTAAAATTGCATTTTCAAAAAGAAAATAAATAAACATCCATTTCCAATTAAAAATATATAATATACAATTAGAAAATAAGAATTAGAATAAGTCAATTAAACTTGCAACTCTCGGGCGTTCTCGTGACGTTTTTTTTTTTTTTGAATGAATAAAGTGGTCTCGTTTAATTGTTAAAAAACATAAAAAAAAAATTAAACTTGCAACTCATAGGATCAAATGGTCATAGTTAATCGAGTTATCTCTTTGTATTAAAAGATAACAATTATATTTTTTGATAACTTACAACATGTTAAATTTGTTAATAATTAAACTTCCTTTTTGTTGTTAACTCGATTTGGAACCTACCCCGTTGACCTTTTTATGTTTGCTTTAGTTTCAATTTAGACTTTTCCATGTATTTGTAAATTTGTATCTAAGTGGGAAACTACCTGAATTTTGGTTACTTGGATAAGGGTAATCGTCAAAATAAAGTAAAGTCAACACTCAATGTTTCAAAACCTTGGCCGATTCCAACTATCGCAATCTATTCTAATAGAAAAAAAGGGCAAGAAATGATATTATATACGCATCAAATAAAGGTGACTTCAAAAGAGGTAATTTTGAGCTTTATCATATGTGGAAACTAGATATAAAAGATTAATGAGGAGGGTGTACGAGACGAGCCACTTAT
Source organism: Ambrosia x helenae (assembly GCA_030844895.1). Classification (NCBI taxonomy): domain Eukaryota; kingdom Viridiplantae; phylum Streptophyta; class Magnoliopsida; order Asterales; family Asteraceae; genus Ambrosia; species Ambrosia x helenae. Next base: position 13,843,840 of record CM061231.1, read on the forward strand.
AAATTATTTGAGGCTCGATTGTAACATAAAAGCTCAGCCCGAGTTTAATCGAGCCCAGTCTTATATTGGAGCTCTTTTAACGAACAAGTTTGAGCAGTACGTATGAACCTTGACTAGGCTTGCGAGCTTTAATGACTTTATTATTTGTATTACCTATATTTGATACGTTAAATCTATTCTATCTATATAATAAACTAGCTGATTACCCCGAGAGTGTCCCGGGGTTAAAAAATCTAATATGACTTAATAAAAAAGGATAAAAGAAGTAAACAGTCTCAACCATTTTTAATGCTAAAGAAAGTTTTTCTAATTTTATACTACGAAAATGGGCTCTCATGCTGCGTTCCCAGCAGATTAAAAAAATCTCAACCTCTTTTAATGCTAAGCATATCGTTATAGCACATGAACATGGGCAATTCATATATGTAATAGTAGGTTTAAAAACATATATACTATCATAACACGATTAGTACTTGCCTATATATGATTAATAAATCACCTAAACACATGTGTTTTTTTTTTCTGCATGAACAAAAACTCACTAAAAAAACATTTTTTTTTCGTTTTTTTGTATAGCACTATAGTGCTTGTTAGAAAGATAATAAAGCGATCGTTAATTTGGTGTAATTTTTTTTTTTCAAAACAAAATGTCATACATAAAAGTTACTAAAGTTTAAAAATTGTGAGTGGAAAATAAGAAAAAAATAAAGATAAAAATATTAATTAAAATATTTGAAATTTTAAAATAATAATTAACATTTAAAAATGTGAGAGGAAAATAAGGAAAAGATATTAATTAACATATTTAAAATTTTAAGATAATATAGATATAGATTTTATTTAAAAAAAGAAAATAAAAAATTTAAAAATTTATCTTTTATTTAAAATAATAAATTCAATACTATTACCTCAAAGTGCCACATGGCACATTCAATGAGGGGTTATGAGGGGTTGAAGTCTCCATTAAATGTCACCTCATAGAAATTCAATTATTTTATTATAAGTTATAGAAGAGTAACTAGGGGGTGAGGTGTCACCTTCCTATAGTGCCACATCATGTTCCAACTCTATACCTATACCCATGGAGCTTCAATTTGACCCATGTTTGAATTTTCAAATTTCAAAACAAATTTTGAATTTCGCTTAAATTTAAATGCGGTAAATTATTTACTAAAATATATACATTTAATTGAAATAACCAAGTTTTCATTTTCAATATTTTATTAAAATATTTCTTTTACTTTTTATATCTAACTATATACAAATATCCTATTCTGTTTATATTTTGATTTATGTTATTCCTCTACCCGCCTTTGCTTCATAAATAGACGATGCACACTCTGATTGTGTAACACCCCAACCGATGGCGGAAACATCGAGGTGTCACGTAGTGACGATTGTTCAATAGCTCATGGACTAAAAGTGTAAATATTGATACATTGATTAAATAATTTATTACATTGAAATGAAATACAACGTTCTAAATGTCAACTAAACTGAAATACAATGAATCCAAAATCTAAGTAAAAATTCCAAAGGCTTAAAAGTCATCTCATAAATAACCTGAAACATGTACGAAAATAGTATATGTCAATACAAAAATGTATTGGTGAGCATACCCTGTTTGAATAAATATAGTAGGAAAAGTGTTTAGCAATTCATGTGCGGTACCATTTGCAATTATGTAATAAGTAATATCCGTTCAAAACCAAACCTGAGAATAATGACTAACACATGACTAACCAACTGAATAATGAATTAACAAGACAATGACCAAGATTCTCTCAACAGAGTCTCAAGGGGGTATACCATAGTACTATTCATTGAAAAGCTAGGTCGCCCAGCGGTTAATGATTTTGACAAGTCATAGACACACCAATTATCATAAAGCAAACACACATGAGAATTGCATTAAGTATAAGAAATTGAAACTTGATTAATATATAAGTACATGAGTCACCCCAAAGTAGTAAAACGGTAAAAAGGGGAAAGATATACTCACAATTTGCTAAGCAAGAACTACCAAATGGTTAGTTAAAGGCAAAGGAACCCCCAAATGGTCCAAACCTAAACTGTAAAGTATAGTCTATGAATAAGTGGACTTAAAGTCAAGGGTTTTAATAGAGAGTTATTTATTTTGTATGAAACCATTTCCAAAAAAAATATTTCAACTAAGTGTAATTAATCTTGAAGACTTAAATTATAGAAATAATTTAATATTAAACTTAACGTTAAAACTACATCCATATAAGTGAGAGTAGATAGACAATATAAATAAAAAAAATATATATAAAGAAATAAATAATATTTCGATAGTTTTGGAATTTTTGAAATTAGAGAATTTAGTAAAAGGCACTATATCCTCATCACTAGTTCATATTCTTAGGAATCATAATTTAATATTAAAAAAAATTATATTTTTATGTGCATGTGCACTGTAAAAACAAAAAAAATGTAGAGGATGAATCATGAACCCAAACAATGACCATATTTGCTAAAAGTGGATCAGAAACTCTTCGTCTCCTCCACAACTCAAACCCTTGAACCAACCCAAACATCAACTCCAAAATCTTTTTTTTATTGGTTACAGTAAGAATCATGGACCTTTTGTCCGGAATAAATGACATAATAGTTAGCATTTTATTTACCTCGAGTGGTGTTTGGTTACAACCGAAGAGTCTCGCCGGAGCGCTGGCGAGATGGCAGAACTTAAATCACAGAGAGTTGATATCGTGAGGGGAACAAATAGGTGAGTGGTGTGTAATTAAAAACGAGAGGAACTTGGTATTTTATGATCGTGACTAGAAACCGACTCAACGGTTAAGTCAATGATTGGCGAATGCCCCGATGTTGTTTGTAGTGGCGATGGTCGAAGTAAATATGGTCGGGACAGGGAGCCGAGAGGAGGAGGTGGTTCGGCGAGAATGTTGTTCAACAATGCTTGTCAAAATTTACACAAGCCGATCAAAAATGGTTAAGGAAAGAATTGTGGGTCTTTCTTTTATAGACTATGCAATTTAGACTATATAATCAATAGTGAAGGGTCTTGGATTTGGTTTATTGTCGTTGACCGTTTCATTAGAAAAGGAAACAAAACAATAATAACGGTGGGTAAAACTCCCATAAATTATTCAATACGTTTTGTTGTCCAAAGAATCATTTAAATTTAATAATAATTATAATTAAAGTTAATAAAAGGAAACCTACATCATTTCGGTTACAACGTATGAATTGTGAACATTTAATAGCATAAATTTGAGATGCTTAATTTAATAATGAATTCTTATAAAACTGAAGCCAATTTAAAGCTATTTAGTGATATATTTGCTTGTTAAGACTTATATATATTATAATTAACCTCTAAAACATGTAAAATAACATTTTTTTAAAAGAAAAATTATTTATAAATAAAATCTGAAAGAAAATATATAAATATATATTATTTTTAAATAAAAAAAAAATCATTTCGTATATGTTTCAAAACACATTATCCTTAACATATAATAAACTAGACACTATTATAAAAGAAATAGATTTGCGAAATTTTATTATTAATAGTTTCGAATACAAGACTGTAAATGTAAATGTAAGAAATAAGGGGGACTAAAGTTATAAAATGATAAAAGTGAAAGGGGTCGAATGTCACAGATTGGATATAATTATTTGATTGTATCATGTGTCGGGTTGTGTAGTTTTGATTGTTAAGGCAGTTTGTTAAGCATGTTCGAATACTATATTTTATTGGTTTGAAGATCCGTAGCCCTAAGGCATTAGATCAAACTCCATGCTTTTTCACGTTCTAGATTAAGTTATGGTTAACCAATATTTGTTCATGTTTGATAATCGGCTATATTGTTTATGAAGTGGATAGGATTTGGCCGAATGTTTGGTTGGTGTTGTTGGTTTGGTATGTTCATCAATATTCCCCTTAGTGTTCTTCATGTTCTCGAGGATCGTTTATATTTTGGATATTCATTATGAAGGGTGAATGTTTTGTGTTTTGATTATTGATTGGAATGGAGTTAGTGTTTTAGATTTGAAAGATCTGAATGGCATTGAATTCAAAATAAGATGATTGAAAGACTTCATTGACTTTTCCATGATTATATCTATTTTTTTGTGGAAAGTAGTTATTGGTTTTTAATGGCATTAAGATAATGAAGATTTGGTGGATATTCAAAAGCTTGGCGCTAAAAGTAATCATTGGTTTTGAATGACATTAAGAGGGTGTTTGGGATTGCGTTTTGAATCCGATTTTCAGATTATTGCGTTTTGAAAACACAGATAATCAGTTTTTAGTGTTTGGGAATGCGTTTTGAAAACGCAGATAATCAGGTTTTTAGGCTACCAAAACGCAATAATCTATAAGCAGCTCCACCCCTGCTTTTCCAAAACGCATAATATGTTTTGAATAATCAATCCCAAACACCCCCTAAGATAATGTTAATGTTCATTTGCATTCCGTTACAATAAATATGTTATTATTTATTACATTATTTGTCTTTAAATCACGACAAATCAAACATTTGTTGATTCATATATCCATTACTGGTAACATTAAACTTTTTTATGATATTTTGCATGCAAGTAACTTTCAATAAATAAAACATGTATACTACAATCTTTATAGAATTCTTTTTCATTTGACTACCTAGTATATATTATACTATGTATTATTAGTAAATGAAGATGAATAATGATTAAGGGTTTTTTTGTAATTTTATCGTCTTGGTTTTTGCCTGTTCTGTTGGATACGTAGAAGAAGACACCTGTGCTATTTTTTGCTTAGCCACGTTCATTACACATTGATATGTGGTAGCTCCTAAGAACTTCACCATTTCCTCTTATCATCCCTCTTTTATCCCCTAAAAGCCACTACCAATCTGGTGACTATCACTGCCAATTTCGCTCTTGCTCTGCATCTCCTAAAAGCCCCAAAAGAAAATCGTCAGTGACTGCGTGACCACTCCGATGGCTGACGCTACAAATCTAGCCGTCCCCTGTTGAACAGTGAAGGTTTGTCCGTTTTGTTTTCAGTCCATTGAATCAGTTTTATATTTTGTTTCTTTAATCATGCCCTTTTGTTGCTTTTGTTCATCCAATTTAAGGAGAGAGACGGCCGTGGTGTCGAAAGCTGGTTCGAAATCGCACTTCCATTGTAGATTTGTTGGTTTGGCCGTAAAATCCTTCCACTGGTTCGACAAAGTTAGAACAATTTGTTTTGTTCCTAATTGGGTTTTAAAATTGCAGGTGAAAGGCTATTTTTGTTATCATCATAAAGTGTTGTTTACATATATGAGAGTTGATCACTGATGCACACCATCAACCAAACCCCTCCAACCCGGTAACACCCACCACCACCACCACCACCACCACCATTTACTTACCTCTCCTTCTTCCTTTCCCCTCTTTTTCTTCTTCTTTCTCTCTCTCTCTACAGATCTGGCCACCACCATCGCCGCCCTATCATCGTCGGAACCCTAGCACCTCCTTTTCAGATGATGATGAAGAAGAATCAACGTGGTGGTGGTGATGATGAAGAATCAACGTGGCACACTATTATTGGTTGTTCATTTTGCATTCCAGCGTTATAAATATAACGCCTCCGGTTGGTTTTTGCTCTTCGCACCCTACCGTGTTGGTGTTACCGGCGCGAAATTCCAATTGACGCCCATCTTCACGCTCGACTACATATGATCTAACAAAACCATGGATAGGTGACCTGGGAAATTGTCACTTTGGGAACGAAAAAATCCATAAGATTCTTGTGAACAAAACGAATAATTTTAATTAGCATGAGAGATCAGATGTTACCATTCTTCCATTATTTGTTCCATTCAAAGAATACATAATTCAACAATGCTTAACGGGCCTTGAAAATACTTTTGACCATTCACTTATTTCCTACATCAATTTTTTTTAAAGAAAAAATTATAAAAGAGGGGAATACAAAAAACTTCATAACAAATTAACAAGTTTTTTTTAACCCTTTCAACCTTAATGGGTATGATTTTTCGATGGACGAGAATCGAACCTATGATCAACCCCGGCCAGAAACCCTTTGAAGAGGTAAACCCTCCCACCTCAAACCAGTTGGGTTGGAGATCATCGGCCATAACCATGGTTGCAAAAGTCGCTAGGCGCTCCCTAGTCGGAGTCGGGAGTACTCGGGGAGTTCTCGGCCTAGTCGGAGAGTACTCGGGGAGTACTCGGCCTAGGCGTAGAGTACTCGGTCCTCGGCAACCTACCTTGTAGCGATTACTCGAGGAGTACTCGGCCTTCGAGACCTTGTTTTACAACAGAGGCCATAACAATTAACAAGTAAAACATTATTTAGCGGGTGTTTGGGATTGCGTTTTGAAATGAATTTTTAGATTATTGCGTTTTGAAAATGCAAATAATCAGTTTTACTTTTTAGTGTTTTTTTTTTAACGACAAATTTCTACTCCTTGTGGGATTTGAACCCATGACCTCCCCCTTAGATGTTTCTAGAAGTTTTGCTTTTTAGTGTTTGGGGTTGAGTTTTAAAATGGATTTTAGGTTATCAAAACACAATAATCTAAAAGCAGCTTCACCCATGCTTTTTCAAAATGCAGAAGTTGTTTTGAAAAATCAATCCCAAACACCCTCTCAAAAGTAGAGATGAGCATATAGCCCCGAATACCGAACCGATACCGATCTCGTACCGAACCGAGGGTGTTCGGTATCGGTACCCACATTTAGAGGTTTCGGTATCGGTACGAGATCGGTATGGTACCGGTATTTTAAGGTAAAATACCGATACCGGTACCAAACCGATACCGTACCATACCGTATGTTTTCAATATCGGTATCGGTATTAGGTTTTAGGAGTTCTCGGAATCGATATTTTTGAAATCGGTATCGGTTGATACCGATACCATCCCGAGCTCATCTCTACTCCAAAGATACAAAAAGATTTGGGATAAAAAGCAAAACAAATCGAGTACAAGTCACATTTCCAAACTAACCCAAAAATATCAAATAGAAGTCTTAATCCAGCTCAGATTATTTGTAACTTTGGATTTAGGCCAAATCTTATCAGTGTGTGGGAATATACCGTACGCATATATATAGCCTTATATATATCCTCTATGGAAATATATAGATACAGCAAGGCTCTGTTCACAGAAGCTTCTTGTTGATAGAAAACACATAGAATCCTCAATTGGGTTTCACCTATTCATAACATTGATCTCTTTCCTCAAGGTAATTCATCTGATTAGGATCATTAATTTTATTTATATTGTAATAAGTGTCAATTCCTCTGTTTTCTACAATGTAGGTTTAATTGATTAAAATTAGGGTTTAGATGTTTAGATCCTTGCTTCTGATTGGTAATTTCAATGCTTTTATGTTATTGGGTTGTGAAATTAGTAACATTTTGGATTAATTTAAGGTTTATGAATAGATCTGGTGAATTGTTGAGTTGATTGTCTTAGGTCCTCTGTTTCATTGGATCTCTCTGTTTTAGGTTTAATAATCTGATTACAATTGATCTTATTATGAATCACATTAAGATCAGGTCTTGGAAAGTTTAAACAGAGCCGGTCTTAGGTTTTTGGAGGCCCTAGGCGAACTGAAATTTCAGGGCCCGTTGAATAAGTATAAACAACCGTAAATATCAAATGCAAAATTGATTTTTTTTTGTTACTCAATCGTAAATCGCACTACATATATAGGTTAGTATTACTGGAAAAAAATAGTTACGTAGATAATCCTTGTTTCGCTTGATATTGAGACATTGAGCAACCATTGGTGTTGATTGATTACCCTTAATTTCGCTCATAATTTCTTTGCCAATCGCCATCCATGTCAGTTGCAATTAGCGAGGTCACGGGTAATGAGGATAGGAGTTGAGGATGCGTTCAAGAAAAAAAGGATCTAGCCATTAGTTCTTCAATTTTTGGGTCCCGACATTTTACTTGTTTGGTCATTTATGTCTTTAGTTTTTAGTTTGTTAATTTAGGCTAAATACACATGTAATACAAGAAGAAAGTTGAAAATAAAAATCGGAGGCCCTTACTTTTTGAGGGGCCTAGGCTTTTGCCTGGTTTGCTAAGCCTGTCGGGCCGGCCCTGAGTTTAAAGATAACAAGTTTAAATCTTGATGCTGCCCTTAGGGTTCTTGGTCTTGGTTTCTGTAGAAATTTGTGGTCTTTATTGCAAAACTAAAAATCCAGACTACGTACTTTAGTAATGTGGCTCTCTTGGTTTTAAAAAGTGGCGAGCTTTTAGTACCCGAGGCGCAAGACGATTATATATATTTTTTTTATATATATCTTAAAGGTTTTTAGCTGTCCCTACCCAAAAAATAGCTATAAATAAGGTTTTTACTTTTTATACGATTTTATCGACATACAAGGCAAAAAAACTAAGGTACAACAGTTTGCTGCATAAAAACACACTAGGTACAAGAGGCGCGCGCCTCAGCCCCCCCCCCCCCCCCCCCCAAACGCGCGTTTTTGGCGCTTTTTGGGTTTACTGAAGGCGCTGAGTGAAAAGGCGATGACCCTTGCGCCTGAGGTCGCCTTGCGCCTAGGCGCCCCTCAGGTGTGCTTTTTAAAACCTGCAGTGATCATCGATAAACAATGTGAATCATCCTGAATTGATAAATAATGTGATCATCCTGAATTGTATTTCTGCTGTGGTTTGTACAGCCTGGTTAGGAACCCACACAATGGCATTCTTGTCATAGTTCCATACTTCCATTGATATTTATCTTCATTTGTTAGCACTTTATATAGAAGAGATTTTAATCTTTTTCTTGTATATGCTCTTATGTTGCGTTCTTTCTTTTAGTTTCTGATTACTCTTATTCTGCAGCAAAAGCTTTTACCAATATGAAGGCACTTATTCTTGTTGGAGGATTTGGAACTCGCTTGAGACCATTAACTCTCAGCGTTCCAAAACCACTTGTTGATTTTGGCAACAAACCCATGATCCTTCACCAGGTACATATTCATATGCACCCTCTTTTCTTTTTTTTTTTTTTTTTAACTAAGCGTATATCAAAGGAAATATTGAATTAATCTTTTATCTTGATCCGTATCAGATTGAGGCTTTGAAGGCTATAGGGGTTACGGAAGTCGTTCTTGCTATTAATTATCAGCCAGAGGTAAAGTTTGAAGCTTTTGTTTGTTTTTTTTTTTCTTTCTAATGCAATATAATTTGTCTGCTAATATAATCTTAATAATCTCTTGTTTATGCAGGTCATGCTCAACTTTTTAAAAGATTTTGAGACCAAGCTTGGCATAAAAATTACATGTTCGCAAGAGACTGAGCCGCTCGGAACTGCAGGGCCCCTGGCCTTGGCTAGAGACAAGCTGATAGACGACTCTGGAGAACCGTTTTTTGTTCTTAACAGTGATGTTATCAGTGAATATCCACTGAAACAGATGATTGCATTCCACAAGTCCCATGGTGGTGAAGCTTCTATAATGGTGACCAAGGTAAAGTTTTGAGTTAATTTTGTTACGGTTGGATATCGGTTATGTGCGTTTCATTGATTTTGATGGGGATTAAACGCATAGGTGGATGAACCTTCGAAATACGGTGTGGTGGTTATGGAAGAATCAACAGGGCAAGTTGAAAAGTTTGTTGAAAAACCGAAAGTGTTTGTGGGTAACAAGATTAACGCGGGGATTTATCTACTGAACCCGTCTGTTCTTGACCGAATCGAACTGAAGCCCACTTCAATCGAGAAAGAAACCTTCCCGAAAATCGCATCCGAAAAGTTACTGTACGCAATGGTCCTACCCGGGTTCTGGATGGACATTGGACAACCCAAGGACTACATCACGGGCTTAAGGCTCTATTTAGACTCGTTAAGAAGGAACGAGCCGTCTAAACTGGCTACCGGATCACACATTGTGGGTAACGTTCTTGTTCATGAAAGTGCAAAGATCGGCGAAGGGTGTTTGATTGGGCCCGATGTCGCAATCGGGCCAGGCTGCGTTGTCGATTCAGGCGTCAGGCTGTCCAGGTGTACTGTAATGCGTGGGGTTCGTATCAAGAAACACGCGTGCATATCAAGCAGTATTATTGGTTGGCACTCGACTGTTGGCCAATGGGCCCGGGTTGAGAACATGACGATTCTTGGAGAAGATGTGCACGTTTGCGATGAGGTGTACAGTAATGGGGGTGTAGTTCTGCCCCATAAGGAGATCAAGGCTAGCATCTTGAAGCCAGAGATAGTCATGTGAAGACTGTGCCAATATATACATAGTTGATGTTCTCAGAGGTTTAGTTTCTAATTTCTGTAATGTGTTTTATTTATGTTTCCATTTATATGAATGTACCAATTTTTTTTTTTTTAATCAGATTGTTTTGTAAGATGCAAAAGTGTCAAAAGACCTTCAATTAATTCTTAAAGAATAACAAAATGTCTAAAAAAATGTATACGACCGACATTTTAGGGGCGGTTCAACGATCTTGATGGTGTAATGCAAATAAAAATTTGAATAAACCAGTTTAACATATCTGCAGTTCTGCCTCGTCGCGATTATGATTACCTTATGATGTTTCATTGTTAAATTCTCAACACAATTATATAACTAGTCTCATATTGGTCGATGGACAGACGCTTTGATTTGCTGAGACAAGGGTTCAGTCGGTTTTTGACCTGTCTAGGCGAACGAGGACTTGATAGTATCGACAACAGTGCATCTCTAGTGATATAGATGTGTTTGGTACGCCGATAAAATCAAATATACAGTAAAAATGGTTTTACACTCGACAAGACAATATTTACATTTTACAGTCGTGGAATTTTGCGCAGTCAAAATCAAATGGCGGCCAGCAACCAAAACATGACATAGGAAGAAACAGCGAGAAGAAACCATGCCACGAAAGCCAAAGCTACGGAGATTTGAAATGTGTCACACGACAATGTGGCATGTGATCTGCTGCAGATATTTGTGTCTTTCATGAACACAACCATAACTCCAGCCGACGAGCAAGCAGCTGCAAGTGATAGAATCGCCGTCACCTGTTGCCAGATCATATCAATATCAAATTCCAAAACTTCAAAGGGTAAAAAGATTATACAAATTGTTATGATGGTGTAAATAGTGGAATTACTAACCCAGTCACCGATCACAAGGAGGCTCAAGACGACGTGATTGTGTAAGTCTTTCTTTAACCGTAGAGCGTGAATATCAAGGCAGGCAAGCCCAAAACTCCACAACACTTCAAGTCCCATTGCTGCAATCAGAAAGCTGAAATCAACCAACAAAAGGTCACACTCGACACTCGGTAGCGATTTCAACCATTTACTATAAAAGAGTCAATCTGTCCCATACTAAAATGTTACTCATTTTGTAGGTTTTGTAGATTCCATAGTTTCCTAGATACCATTCAGTTTACTACCGAACATAAGCAACTTGTTACTGATTTCCAGTCAATTTGAAGATCATTTTCCAGGCAAGTTTTAGCCATCTGCGCCGAACCGACGCCTTTACTACCTTAGATATGGAAACCGTAACAATATTGAACTAAGGGGCTGTTTGGAAAACTCTGCGCCAGTAAGTGCTTAGCCGTTAAGATGACTAACTGGGTAAGAGACTCTAAATCAGTAAGAGGCCTGACTTGACTTGGCTCGACGGTGGTGGAGAAGGTGGCGCGTGAGTGGCCATGTGAGAGTTACGAGCACCAATTAATGTATAAATGGGTAAAATTTTCATTTAGCATCATTTTGAAACTTAAGAGTTGGTAAGTCTCTTAATGAGGCTCTGAACCATTTAGAGTTGAATGATTCAGCATTCGGCGCGTTTGTTTTAGCTTCTAAATGGAATGGTTAAGGCTGAACCATTAAGATTTTGGATGTTGCGGAACCATTAAGCACTGAACTAGGCTGAACCTTAATGAGACTCTCCTATCAACGTAGGACAAGAAAATTAACCATTAAGATGTCCAACTTAATGATTCAGACCTTTTAACTATTCAGACATCTTAATGATTCAGCACTTAATCAACCAAACAGCCCTTAATGATGACTGATTCAAAAATAGGCTACCAAACAACCGCTAATTTATATACTCCACACCTCCTATCTCGTATAATTATTGTGATATCAAATAAATAACAATCACACAAATAAAATTACAAAAAACATGTTGCCCCTTTCTCTAGGCATATACTTAAAAGGACAAGCTACACATATTAATTAGACAGTCTAATAAATAACTTGAAACCATCTATGAGAGAGAGAGAGAGAGAGAGAGAGAGAGAGAGACCAGAAAGAAGTGGCAGTAGAGAAACCAGAAGCAGAAGACATGAGAGTAAGAGAAGCAGAAGCAAATAAACACTGACCCATCCTCAACACAAGCCCACTAATTTTCCCAGGACTACCAAACAACGATTTCATCTCTTTCTCTCTCTCTCTCTCTGTCTTTCGATCTTGCTTGCTACATGCCGGTTTTATATTATTATTATTATTATTATTATTATTATTATTATTATTATTATTATTATTAATTTTAATTTTTTACAAACAATGAAACAACATTCCACCAAAGAATATGCGAAAACCTAGGCTTGTTCCTTTTTTACTCCTTCCTTGACGTTGATTAATCAAAGTTGGATAGATTATTATTATTATTATTATATTATGATTAAAAATGCTGCCTATATTATATGACTTTAAAAAAGATAACAGTTTGGAGCTTCACCAACTTTACGCAAACTTTTGACTTTTCAACAGACCATTGTAATGTAAACTATTTAATTTTATTTAAGGGTTATGGGTTTCATACACCACGTGACATCACATTCTGGGGGTGTGACATCATATTCTGGGGTATGTGGCAGTATTCTATTGGTGTGTGATGTGGGCCAGGGTGTATAAATCCTAATTAGGGGGTGTATGATTCCTAAATACCTTATTTAATTTAATTTTATGGTTTCGGTTTAGCTTAGAGTCAGGGTCAGAGTTAGAGTTAGGTAGTGTTTGTTTCGGATAGTTGGAAATAAATTGCATGTCTGGCTCAATTGAGGGAGCTAGAGTAGAGGTCATGTGGAGGTTGAGGTTCGATTCTTGTCTGAGTCATATTTACCACATGTGGGATTTCACCTGGGGAGATCCCCAATCCAGGTGGAATGGGTAATCAGTACAGGCTGGCCTAGGGTGTTAGCCGGAGCTCCACCGGTTGCACCACTTGCCGTTCAAAAAAAAGTTGGAAATAAATTCTTTTAAATTCCTTGAACTAAATAAATTCAAAATTCTTCCAGTTTAAAGAAATTCAAGTAAACTAATTGGAATCTTTGACCGGTCATTGATGTCTAAAACGTCATGAATCGAATTGGGTCTATTGCCGACCCACAACGCCTCAAACCGACCCAGGCCGTCGCTGACCCACAACAATTCAACCCAATAGCCACACAACACCTCAATCAGGCCGATGGCTTCGAAGAGTAGGATGGAAGGAGCGGTTCCCACTCTGTTCACCCTTAGTGTATCCTCTGTTCAACCGGCAAACAAAGGAAAGAAACAATGGATTTCCATCAGTTTTAATTTTTAATAGGTTATTTACAAAACAGCAGTTCGATCTATCTCTGTTCATGAGACCATCTACTATTGGAAGCATCAAAACCGATTTTATGTAAGCATTTGCCTCACTGTCTAAACTAGCTCTAAAAACGCACCCTCTCCTCCCTCGCTCAAAAAATCTGACGACTACTATTTTGTAAACGATAAAAAACTCGCACTTGATTAATTTTAATTAAATTTTTTAAATTTATTGGACAAAGTTTACTAACATGACAAAAGTGAAAGAAAGCCATCTTCAAAGGAAAAAAGAATGATAGCAGGGCAGAAAGAATATGGTATTAGTGACTCTAAGTTCTAACATGAATAGCTAAAAGCAATTAGACTGATACTACACACCACCTTCTTCCCTCCCCAACAATAACAACAATAATAAATCACCATCACCAGTCAACCAATATTCTTTTTTCACAGCCTGGTCCGCTTAAGTCGCGAACACACTACACGCTGTCAAATTAAATGTACCATTACAACACTCGCTAACGCAACAACAAGATCTCTCACCTCTCTAGGGAAAACCGAAAACATAACTTAAGCTTGGTGAGTGAGATCACGGTGAGTATACACAACCCCTTTATCATTATCCACCACTTGTCCACTTCCTCTGCCGATCCTGAAATTAAAAAAAAAAAAAAAGGTAATATTATATCGCTTCGTTTATGTTATTGTGTGATGTTTTTTTTAACACGTAAAGAAAAAGTGAAACATGAATAATAATATACCAGCGCGTTGTAAGTAGTCCTTCGACACCTACCGGCCCACGAGCATGAATCCTGCTGGTACTTATTCCAACCTGTTGAGCCGTTCAATAATTAGTATGCGTTATTATATAGTCCGACAGAAGAAATGTTAACTTTTTACCTCTGCACCAAGACCAAAGCGAAACCCGTCACTAAATCTTGTGCTTGCATTGTGAAGTACAGCAGCACTGCAATATTAAAAAAAAAAAAAAAAACCAGAAGCTGCTTAAGTTGTGAATCTAGAAGACTAATAATATAATAAAAAAAAATTCAAATTCCGAAATCCCAATTTGGTGAATTTCAGTATTCAGATACACGAACCTGTCAACTTGACGAAGAAAGATGTCTGCGACTTCACGATCTTGGGTAACAATACAATCAGTGTGCGCACTGCAAGTAAAATCAGTCGTTACATGTTAAAAGAATAATAGAAAAAGAATGATAAGATAAAAAGAAAGAGTTTTGAGTAGAGAAGATATATTGCCTTCCATGCTTGTGTATATGATCAATGGCAGCATGCACATCATCCACAATTTCAATGGTGCAAGCTAGTGAACTATACTCATGATGTAATGAAGGTGCTGCTGGAAGGTTAAGCGTGGAGCTCGCCTTTGGACCACCATTTATCCTAACACCTGAAAAATGACAACACATTCATATAAGTTTGTATGTTTGTGTCTTGTATGAATAAGGAGTTTCGTACCTTTAGTTTGAAGTTCAATAAGAAGCTCATTGACACTGCCGTTTTCCATCAGATCCTTGTGAACAAGAAGTGTTTCCTGGTCGCAGAAGATTAAACGTACAGGTGTTTGAATGTTGATACTACATTATATTATACGGGTATCACAATTAAAAAAAAAATGATACCATAGCGTTACAGGCTGCAGGGTAATCTATCTTGGCATCCAGCACTATGTTCTTTGCCATTTCCATATCAGCAGATTTATCAACGTAAACATGACAAACTCCGTCTGGATCGTTAAAAAAAATTTACTACATCATCCTGCTTTTTTTGTACCTATAAAAAAGTGTAAAAACATAGACTGTTTCGTCTTACCAGCATGACCTAGAACAGGAATTTTTGTTGAAGACTTGATTTGAGAGACAAGTTTATTGCTGCCTCTCGGGATCACAAGATCGATGACATCATCAAGCTGGACAGGATTTAAAATCGCATATTATTGCCAAAAATTAATGTAGAGTAGGGAAAAACTTTTATATAAAACAAAACTAACTTCATATATAACCAACCTTAAGCAATTCAGGAATTTCATCTCTAGATGTCACCAGTCCAATCAGTCCTCCGCCAACGGTTTCTGGTATGGCTGACGTAATAACCTGTAACGTTGGGAGAAAAATAGCAGCTTTATGTCGAAGCTATTTAAAATGGACGGAATAAGAAAGAAAGGTATATATATATACTGATTAATTTACAAAAAAAAAAAAAAAAAAAAGAGAGAGAGAGACCTTGTGCAAGATTGCGTTGGACCGTCTGGCTTCCTTTCCCCCTTTCAATAAAAGCCCGTTCCCAGAACGTATTGCCAATGACGCTATCTGTTCACATTGTAATTTGTAAGAAAATAAAGACTTGCATATAACTGAAAAAATAGCGATGCAAGTGGAATGCATATTCGGATATTAATATTTATTATACATCTTAGGCATGGCATGTATATACCTGAACTAGCGCATCTGGCCGAGACTCAAAGATAACAAGGAGGACACCCAAAGGGGATGATGTCTTATCTAAGATTAATCCATCTGACAGCTGGATGCAACGATAGTTATTAGAGAGCACAATACACAAAAAAAAAAATAATAAATAAATAAATAAATAACAAATGAAAATAAAAAAAGTAAAGCACAAAATGCTCTTAAAAGAAAGCAAGCAATGAATTCTAAATCTTTTGTATCAAAATGTAAATTCCTAACCTCTGTTCTCTTTAATATTTGTCCAATTGGCTCCTCCATATTTGCAAGTACACGTATGGCTTTTGCAAGACTAGAGACCTATAAAATATGGCGTGCGCATGATTTAAAAGAATTTCACTAAAACAAAAAACGTAAGCTAATGAGATGCAAAATGACTTACCTTCCCAGGCTTGAGAGCCAACCGGGAGACCAATGACGTTTCATATCTAGCATCTTTGGCAGCCGCCACATCAGCTTCATTTTCATGCACAATCACTTTCTCATTTGCTTCCAAAGCATCAGCTACGTCAAGTAAAATCTTACTTCTTTCTTTGGCAGGAAGGGCCTGCATTCATTAGAATATATCAATAATGTATTTAAGAGTGTCGGCAATTTATGCGTAAACCAATTTATGACGATACCTGAAGGCGTCTAGAACTTTCTCTTGCAGAAACTGCCATGTCACGTGAATTTAACTCTCCATTTGAGACCCACGTGTGAGCGTCCTGATGAAACAACGTACCAATATGCTGTCCTTGGAGAACTTTTACAATATTGTCCCCAGCAAATCCACTTCCAAACATTTTAATACACAAATTAGTTACAAAAAAATCAATAAGACTGTACACATAACATAATAAGTAGGATCATACATAGTCACCAAATCCGCTCATATAGCCGCGAATTCCTTATTGGTACGCGATGTACCGAATCAGAATACGCTAGCGTACCAAACGCCACAGAATTTGCGAACCAATGTGCTGGAACAGCGATCATATTCGGTCAAAAATCGGACTAAATCTTACTGGTTTACGTTTTGTCCCTAAAGTTCTAAATTTATATAAAAAAAAGTATAAAAAAATTACATTATGTATATAATTATCTTTTAAAATTATGCATAAAAATTATGATCTGATTAGTTTAGATTAATGAATTCGGTAATTTCTATTTAGTTATGGGTATATCAAACCAGACTCCATGGTACACCCGTACCGGTTCGTACCGAAATGAGCCTACCCCCTCTGTACCGAATATGTCCCCTCTAGCGAATTGTGTACCCGAACCACGTACCCGTACCGGAGTGAACCGCGAATTAGGTGACTATGGGATCATATGCACACCTGGTTATAACAACAGGAATGCCAGCCTGTGAAGCATAAACAGCAGCTTTGACTTTAGCTGTCATTCCACCTCTTCCTAGTCTCGACTTGTCACCGAAAGTAATCGTGTTCTCAAGTTTTTCCTTAATGTACGTATGAATCAACTTTGATTGAGGGTCGCTTGGGGACCACTGTAGAGACCATCTACATCACTTAATAGCACAAGAAGGTCGGCTTTTAGCTCCAATGCTAAAAGAGCTGCCAAACTGTCGTTATCCCAGAAAATTCCAGAAGCATCCTACAATACATACATCATTACGATAAGACATAAGTATGCATTCAATTAGTAAAACTTTTGGACAGAAATGCTTTAAGATCGCAAACATACCTCGTATGGAGCGCGACGGGTACTAACAGCATCATTCTCATTAAATACAGGAATAACCTTATACGACAATAACGAATCCACTGTTTCAGTAAGTTGGTTCCTAAATTCTGGACTCCTGAAGTCATTATCAGTCACAAGAAGCTGCGCTGATGTCACATCCAGCTGCAAACACATTAGTAAGCATTTCATTTTAACAAAGATTAAAGAAGTGATGACGCAAATTAAATAAGGTAAAAGCATAAAGATGTGAAGGAAATAAATTGAACCTGACTGAACAATGTATCATAAAGTGCCATGAGACCATTTTGTCCAACAGCCGCACATGCCTTACCATCAAGCTCAACTTGTGGTTTCTGGAGGTCAGCAAAGCTTCAAGACATAAACGTTTATTAGTTGCTAAAATTCTAAACCTGATGAAAACTATCATTTGTACATCTATAATCATTGCTGCTCTTTTACCTTATCTTTCATATTTATGATTCTATGTTTACTCGGATATTGGTAAGACGTCCAAACTCCAAACTCCAAAAATTAGAGATCTCATTCTCGACTTCTTTATTAGTAATTAAGTCATGGTCAAAACCTAAGTAGTCAATATCGGCGGGATATCGGTTATCGGACCTTGACCGATATTTGGTGTCAAATATCGGTACCGATATTATCGGTGATATTTACCGATATCCCGCCAATATTTTGATTCTCAAATATCGGTCATAGCGTCGTATTTCCAGATTTTGTTTTTTTGGAGGCCAATTTAACTAAAAGCCCATAAAAATCATTTTTTTAGAATAAGCCCATAAACATTAAGAGCCCAACTGCCCAAAAACACTTCCAGAACCCTAAGCCGAACAGTCGAACACTTCTAGGCTGCTAATTGGAGTCTTAATTTTTTATATTACTGTTAGTAATTTAGTATTATATATGATTATGTTTTAGGATATATGTGTGTGTGTGTGTGTATATATATATATTAAATTTTGCATGATATTAAAATACCGATATCCCACCGCGATAACCTATATCTCAAATATTGACCCTTGACCGATATTCGATGCTTAGTGGTCAACTCTTAGTTATGATGAGGTTTCTTTGCAATTTAAGCTAAAATAAGAGGGTTTGCCAATTAGTGTATTACTTGATTAATATGGACCAGCAATTCATGTTTTTTCCTTATATTTTTGTTCAAAGACTAATCCAACTTACTGATATACCTATTACAGAAAGTACAAAATCGTATCAGATTTAAGAAATTCGAACGCCCACTTATAATACAATATTAGTTTGAAACTATTGTAATGTGAAATTTATTATAAAAAGCATAATAACTAAGAAATTTCGCAGTTAGGTCATCCAAATACCTGCTGTGGACTAATTTTCTGTATCTAAGCCGCTGTCGACCAGCACCAACAGCACCTGACGAGACCAAGATAACCTCGAATCCTTGAGAATTTAGTGTTTGAAGCTGCATTTAGGACATAACGTAATTATAATAAAAATTCAATACATTCCACAGATACTTTTATGGAAGTAGAGGAAACACGGAAAAACAAAATAGAATTACTCAAATACTAGAAGAATGAGTTATGAGAAGATAAACCTGCTCACAGAGAGCTCCTAGTCGTCCAAGCGCGAGCCTTCCGTCATCTCGGGTGACGACAGCTGTCCCTACCTTTTAATAAAAGATTTATCAGTTCATATATCGATGCAAAAAAAAATCAAATGTATGAACATTTTGCATCCCAAATCCCAATACTCTACTTATTTCCTTTAAAGATTTTGTAGGCAGATAAAAACTTATGTCATAAAGATACCACACGAAGAGTATATTTACATGGACATAACTTCGAGCCGTGCAAAGTTAATGCAACATAAAGAGAAATAAACTAATGTAATAAAGTTCACATGATCGAATCGCTTGTTTTATCCATGATTGTGTATTTATATTAACCACAATTTAAAAAAAAAAATGATTGTGTTTTGTTTCCTTATTCACGATAGCAAAAGTATTATTGGTTGTCGATAACTCCTGCACAAAAATGCAACCATCTTTTGAACGTCTAAGCTGGTCGATAGTCCCAGCCATCAACCTTAGATAACTTGTGCGTTAATCATTAACAAACTTTCCTAATCAGTAATCATTGAGTTTCATGGACATATCCGGAAAAACACATGCACGTGGCAGCTACTTTCCATAAAAGTTATAGGGTTCACATAGCCGGACCATAGTCGCCATTACAGTACATAATACATTTTCCATATATATCATCATCATCATCATACTCAGTTAATCCCACAAATAGCAAAAGCTAAGGTAGGTCTGAGGAGGGTAAGATACTAAGATGTAGACAGCCTTACCTCTACCCCGTGGGAATAGAGAGGCTGCTTCCAGTGAGACCCCCGCTCAATAGTGGTTTTCCATATATATCAAATACCGGAAATACATGGAATCGCGTTTAGAGTAATTTTATATCTTTTCCCTTCTATGAGAAGCCCAAGTCATCAAATTTGGATAACTTGTAAATTAATCATAAATAAAACTCCCTAATTCATTAACATTTACAGACATACAGAAAAAGTGAAAAACACATGTCTGTGGTCTCGACAACCAAATAATAACCGTCACTATAGTACATTACTACATTTTCTATATTCATCAAATAACAGACACACAACCCCCCCCCCCCCCCCCCCCCCCCAATCATCCTGACCATAAACTATTAAGACTAGGAATTGGTTATAGAGTAGTGTTACATTGTCGGTGCTACGAGGACCCAATCGTCATCGATAAAGCCTACAAAAACACTCAGCATTTGATTTCATAGGTAAAATTAATAATCACCACATAACAACACAAATCATCGAAAAACATAAAATTTGTAAAGTTGTACCAAATCGACCGATTAATTCACTCAGATTACAATCAAATGGATGAAACCCCTTTTGCATGATTACTCAATTAACACAAACACAAATTCATAATCGACTAAACCACAAAGATTATAAATAATTAAAAGGTTTAAAACCCATCATACAAATCCAATAAATATAATCATACCCAACAGACAATCAACAAGATTGAATTAAAAAAAAAAGCATAAATTGATGAGATAAAGAGTGAGTCACCTTGATTACGATACGCTTAACATCTTTTAAAAACCGACGAGATGGATCAATTGCAGCCATTGTTAAAGGGTTTAATGCCTGAAACCAGAGAGAAAGAGTAGTAGGGTTCTAGTGGCTGCAAAAGTGCAAATCGATATATATAAATATAGGGGCGCTGTGTGTATAGTCACCAAGACAAGACAGGACAGGTAAGTATAAGTAAGAGTTTGACTTATTAAGAAGGTATATCATCGGGTGTGATATCATATGACACAAGGGTAGCGATTATTGTCTTGGTCCCGGATTGTGACACGTAGGTAGATATAATATTACCTTAGTTGTCAGTAGATTAGCACCGAACAAATGGTTACCCAAGTCTGTCAAGCCATTTTTTTACCTCTTCTCAATTAGCTTACAATTTTTCATTACCAAGACAAAACAAGTTACATTTATATGGTAGGTAAGCGGGCAACAAGCTGCGCCGCTAACCCCTTTTGAATCGCAAAGCCTATCCTGCTAAATACAAACCCTTGGTTCTTAGGGCTCTGCGAGTCACTGTGGACCACCTTCTGCACTCGTTTCAGAAACCGTACTGCCTCAAGCCATCAATTCAAGGAAAAACCTGCGGCCCAAAGACGTACTGCGGTAAAACCCCTCTGGACCAGATTCGAACTTAAGACCAAATAGCTTCAAGCTCTTATCTTTATTTTCCGATACCACTCCATCAATTGGTGACACATATCATGGTTTCTCATTTTTCATTTGATTTGATTTGATTTGATTACAATTGACCAGTTTCAAAGCATATCCCCTTTTGGACTATAGGATTTTCTACTTTTATTTGGTTAAATTAACAACTTATATTCACTGATTATTATTATCCTATATGTTAATTTATCAAGTTTTATGAATAGTATTTTTTTTAGCATTTGTAAATCTTATTTATACCAATTTGTTTGAATATAGTAACAAAATACATTATGGTACAGATGGTTTGATTGTTGTTGTGGTTGGGGTTTTGTTTGGGTTCGACTCTTGAAACCTTGCAGGTTTTTGTATTTTTTTTATGACTTTCTGGTGTGGTTGTAATTATGGTTCAATTTGAGGGTATTTGTGTCCTTTCATTTGTAGAATGTTTGTCTGTCTGGTCGTATTTCATTTGTTACTTTAGGCGGTCTTGGACACCCGTGACCCGTCCATTACTCTGCCCTTCTTATATCCACATTAAACCCACCACATAGAGATAGAGTAAAACAGAGGGAGTGATGGAAAACAAGCAATTGGATGGTGGTGTCGGTTTTGTCAAACGATGGGAGCAGACGTCAAATCTGATGGTGGTCGACTTCGTCGCCGTTTTCAACCAGGTGCGTGTTCCTCTTTCTATTCAGCTGCCTCTTTATTGTGGTTCGTTTTTTGTTTTCTGAATTTTGGGAACACGCTAACCCTAAACCCATTCATGTATCTTGCAGATCGATGGGGTAACGATTCTTGCCAAATTGAAAATCATATCGCACCACCACTAAAGCATCGTGGTGACGGTGGTGGATGTTTCGCGTAGACTAGCTTTGTCATCGGCTAATGGCCTCACAAAAGTAAATGATTAAAGTTAAAGCCATGTGCACCATTAAAAATGATGTATTTGGATTTCAAGTTGTCTAAAAATACATCACAAATTAGTTTAATTCAGTTTTTTATATCAGTAAATACAAATTTTTAAAGTTTTAAAGAAGTAACGTTGTTAACAAAAAATAAATGGGTAAAACGACAGCGGGCTTCAGCAATTAAGTTGCACATTTGGAAGCTATTTTGGTAGCAATAAAGTTGTGCGCTCGCGTGTATTTTGGTGGTGATAAAGTTGCGCAGTAGGGTGTGTTTTGTGAGCAATTAAGTTGCACGCTTGGGCCAGTTTCGAAGCAAATAAGTTGTGCGCTTGAGGCTGTTTTAGCAGCAATAAAGCTGTGAATTTGGGGCAGTTTGGTTGCAATTAAGTTGTGTATTTAAGACTATTTTGGTAGCAATAAAGCTGCACTATTAAGACAGCAATTTGTTAGTATGTTTAGGGTTGATTTGGCTGCTTCATGGGAATAAGAAAGCGCCTAAAATATAATTGTTTAGGCGCTTTCAAAGCAAGTGCCCAAACCTTAATCGTTTACGCATTTCAAGTAAGCGCCTAAACCATAATCGTAAACCATAATTAGAAAGCGCCTAAACCATTACGGCTTAGGCGTAATGGTTTGTTAATGGTTTAGGCGCTTTCTGGAAAGCGCCTACATCTTAATGCTTTACGCACTTTCAAGAAAGCGCCTAAACCATAATCGTTTTTAGGCTAGGCGCTTTAAGATATCATGGTTAATTATTTGAGGTTTGCTCTTTTTTAGGGTGAGCAATGCAGTTTTAATGGGCTTCATTTAGCTTAGAAGATTGCTTATGGTTAAGATATGTGTGGCGCCTGCTACAGATCTTGATCATGAATGTTTTAACCGCAAAAAGGTAAGTTGTTGCGGCCATCCTTACATAATGCAATCTGAAACTGGCATGTAGAAATTTGCAATAATCTGCCGTTTAGAAACATGTAATGAATTAACAAATTAGCTATAATATCAAATCATGTCTTCCAACAATCTGTACTATAGTAAGAAAACCAGGCGCACAGCCGCATTGTCTAACAAAGTTTATGGTATTCGGTTTATTGAATCGGTTAATTTTGATCCCAATATAACAATCTATTGTTTGATTTTATGTCTTCGTGTGGATATTAAGCATTAATTTTTAATAAGTGCTAATGAATCAGGTTTGTGTATAAATAGCAAACTGCTTATAGCTGGTTAGGAATAACTGATGTGCCAGCTATCTTTATATATAATGGGTTAGTTACGCTTATCTGATGATGAAGTTATGTTTCGATTATATACAGTCCAGCTATGCTCGAGGAAGTCGCCCTCGCTGCCCGTTTGCGATGTTCTTTACTACTTTGGTATGACCTAGATATCTCTGTATCTCTTTCTTTTGGTTTGCTTTTTAACTATTTAAAATCCGTACCAGTTGTCTCCAACTTTGTTGCTTTGAATTCCCACAATATTTTGAACGATTTTCTTTTCATGTGGTCCATTACAGCAATGTTTGAGTTATAAAGTGGATTTCATTGCATTGGATAACAGGTGAGTGATGATGATGGCTATCTTAATTAGTATACATGTCTACCATTTGACTATTATGACTATTAGTGGAACATGTTGTGCATATCCCAAAATTTAGGACAACACAACCATGCGCAGATTATTGGAAGAATGAAAATGAGCACATGTTGATTTTTGTTTAAATTTTTTTTTTTTTTGACAATTTATTATCTTTTGTTACTAAGAACATAGTATTTAAAAATAATTAAATGTGCGGTTCGAGCCGTGTTCCGATTCATGTGTATCGCATTTTTCATGAATGTGTATGCATACAAGACAATGTGTACTTGCTTTTTTAGTATGCAACAGTAAACCATTTTGGCCTCTGCACAATCCAAAACCAATGTTAATTTGCAAATGCTTTTTAGTAGCTTTTAATATAATAATTGATGTTTTAATTGTTGTAGATTTTTACATGATAAATCACAGTTTCTGCGACGAACCACAATTATCTGGCCCGCTTTTACCTGCTCGCTTTGGATCGGTCTTACCGTCGAACTTCACACAGAGGCGGCACATGGACAACAATACTACCTCCATCCAGACCAGCTGGGAAGAAAATCAAAAGGCACGCCTCTAATCATCGGTAATGCCTGTTTTTGCAAAGGGTACCTATTACTTCGCTTTTATTATGTACCCACCTGAAAAATGAATATAAGATTACATAGTTTTCCATGTGTACTGTAACAGGATTTTCTTCTTAATTGTACAGGTTGATGTAAAAATTTCATCTGTTACTCTACTAGAGATCCAGATCATCTATATTTACATCGGGGTGGTACGCGGAATAGAAATGAGTAGGTTGTTTTATGTGAATGTAGTTTTTGATTTTATTTTTTAGTAGGATTTGTTTAAATATTTCCGTAATATTTCTCAAATTTTATTTTATCACTTCCAGGAAGTGGGTACTTCCCAGCCGTTGTCCTGAAGGGACTAAAGTCTTCAACAATCAAGCTCTTAGAACCCCCTTTCTGAAAGTAGGTTACAACTAAATTAGGGATAGTGTATGTGGAGGTCAATCAAGTAAATTTGATGCAGCCGGAAGCAATGAATAACTATTCAAGCTGCTTGACAGGGGTCGAGTACAAGTACAAGTGGTCTGTGGGTATGTTTACCAAATGGCGAAGAAACCGCCTAACCTTCACTGTTCTGCTGCAACAAAAAACCCCCATACATTAATATACAATGTTTATGTAGGTTTGGCCATCGGAGTTTAAAACCATTTAGGAGGTAGATTGTTCTTTATAGTGTACATGTTTTTGCTTGCCAGTCATGTAAACAAATTTTCTACCATATATATGGACTCTCCAACTTATGATAGGTCTCTAATAACTTACACACAAACACCATAGAAAGTCGCGCAACGCGTGACGATGCATCCTACTAGTTAGTATTATTTATCAATATGAAACTAGCTCACTAGTAGTGATTACTGTCTTTTAGAGAAAGATTTTGAGTTCATTCAAAAACTAGGAATAGATCACAATTATCTATATTATCTTATTAAGGAGGAGTGATGTACCATTTTGTAATTTTCTTATCCGTCCAACTTAACAAGCAATGTGTACAATAGATTTAAGCTCAGAGTTATTAGCTAAAGACATAATTTTTATTCACTCTACAATATATGACGAGAGGGTTGATAAACCAACAAAAACGAGTATCGCGTTGCAATTTGTTGCCCCCGCAACTTCACGTTGATTTCCTACTACAATTGAGATTGTTCAATTGAAAATCAAAAGTTTACATTGTCTTTGGTTTAAGATGAGGTTGATCTTTTCTTATCTCTTTGAGATTTGCATTATTTTGTTATTTAACCTAAGTCCGTAGATATTAAGATTTGGTATTAGTTGGAACACCCGCAGCAATGTGCGGACATTCCCACTAGTTTGGTGTGATTTACCAGTATGTAACAACTGTCATTAAAAAAATGATTATTTTGTAGTAAAGTTACATATATCATATAGAAATTGTTTGTTTACTAGTGGGATTTTTCGTGCTATGTGACGGGAATTTCATTGGTATTGATTTGGTTTGTTACGATACTAGCACTTGTTATGATAAAAGAAAGAGATAACTTAGAAGATAAAGTCGTGCGATGGGCAAATGATATCAGATCGTGTTTTACATTGATTTTCTTAGGACAACTCAATTAAACTGGCAAGAGTATATATGTTACCAAAAGGCTTGTTGTTTAAACGGTGTATGTAAAGGCGTCAAACGATTTAAACAATAGCACAGACAAATATTTAGATTTAGGAGTAGGATTACAGTGCAAATGAATTAGCCATTCTAAAAGTAATAGAATAAAGAGAGAATTACACAGATTGTCCTTTAGTTATACATGAAATTGCATCCTATGTCCTTTTTTCAAATTTTTGACACCTTATATCCTTTGTTTTATACAGTTGTTACACCCTATGTCCTTTAGACCAAACCCAGTTAAAAATCTCGGTTAAGTTGGTCACGTGCCCCTCACGTGAGGGGCAAATCTGTCTTTTTACCTCATAAAAGGACAATTTGTGTAATAATAATAATAATAATAATAATAAAACCATATCATCATCATCATCCCATATCATCATCATCATCCTCGTCTGGTCATCATCATCCTCGTCCTCTCCTCTCTATCCCTCTCCACCGCCACCAACCGCCAAATCCAATAATAAAACCTAAATCTCTATCTGTAACCTCTATCGATTCATCTGAGTTTATTATCCATCGATTCATCAAGAAAGAAATTGAAGGGTTTGGGTTGGTGAAGAAGGTTGTCAAACCTAAACCCACTACCACCAACCTGCCACAACACCATTAACACTGTCAGCACCGCCACTACACACCACCACAACCACCATCGCCTGACCCACCACCACAAATATAACCCATTTACAACCCCAAATTAGATAGAGGGAGAAAGACATTTGGAAAGAAGAGTGAGAATTGCAGAATCCGGTGGTGATGCGGTGGTGCACGACAACGCCACCACATTCCGAGGCATGCACCTCCTGGACTCCCTTTTCAATGATCGAGGATTTTGTTGCTGGTATTGGCTTCACTATCTTGGAAGAAAATCCCAAATCTCTGAGCCAATCTACAGATCTGGAAGAAACCCTAATGGTAGTGGTGACGATGAGGGTGGTGGTCCTTATCGGTGGTAGTGGTGACGGTTTGCAGGGTAGTTGCGGCTGGATTTGAATGCGACAAAGGTGGTGAATAAGATATGGTTTAGGTTGGGTTGTGGTAGGAGGTGACAACGGTGTTGGTTGCTCTGGTGTGGACAGGCCAGAGTTAAGGTTTAGGGATGGTGGTGCATGGTTGTGGTTAGTGACAGGGGCTAGCAGATCAGAGGTAGGTGGTGGTTTGAGTTGGGAGGAGTTGAAGGTGTGGGGTGATACAGACTTTAGAGAGAAGGAGAAATGAGATGGTGATTTTTTTCTTTTTATAAAAACAAGGCATCGATACATGGTGGATTGGGATGATGAGGATACAGGGGAGAAGACACGAGGTAAAAAAGACAGATTTTACCTACACCACCAAAGGCCAAGAAACTCAAGATAACAAAACAAAAACCCACCAAATCCAAAAGAAAAGCTGTTCAGGAGGTTGAGATGCCTGAACAGACTACTGTGCAATCTGCACTTCTTAAAGATGTGACTGAAACATCCTCTCAGTCTCATCCATCTCAAACCCCACCAAGAGCTCACGTGAGGGGCACGTGACCAACTTAACCGAGATTTTTAACTGGGTTTGGTCTAAAGGACATAGGGTGTAACAACTGTATAAAACAAAGGACATAAGGTGTCAAAAATTTGAAAAAAAGGACATATGATGCAATTTCATGTATAACTAAAGGACAATCTGTGTAATTCTCTCTAGAATAAATATTAATTTCTATAGCATTATATCCCTTACGTCCATTGATTTAATAATACTAATTACGAAAGTCTTTGAAACATGTAAAGATATTTTTGATACACAAGAATCGTTCACATGTTTCGTTTCTTTTTCATCTTCCACTTAAACATGCGACCAAAAAACACATGTATAAAACTCTAGCTTGCTAGCATAAAAGTAATAATGCTTTTAGATAATATCTGATTACATTAAAACCAAGTTATATTTGGATTGTGGGTAAGCGGGTAATAAGCTGCGCCGCTATCCTATTTTGAATTGCAAAACCTATCCTGCTGCTAAATACAAACTCTTGGTTCTTAGGGATTTGCGAGTCACTGTGGACCACCTTTTGCACTCTCGTTCCAATATGGCTACAATAAAGCTTTTGGTTTACTAACCAAGGTCCTTTTTCTGCACAATGTACAATATACAACCAATTGTAAACTCAAACGCACAGTCTAAACCCAACCCAAAACAAACCAAACCAAAATATTATCTTCCCTATAAAGTCTAAACCCACCTTTAACTCCTTACAGGTTCATTCAAATGTAAACACCAACTCTATAAACCACACTAGCTACTATATCTAAAACCAAATCAAAACATAACTGAAGGGATAGGGAGCCTAATCCACGCGAAGGCGGCATCCCTATCCCTCTACATAAAGATCCACGGAAGCATCCGCGTGGGATGTAGTCCATGGAGAACGGATGAACCACAAAGTAGTCTTATATACCTCACTTGGGGAAAGCATACGCGCGCCCACCAACGTGTGGAATATTCCACTTCGTAACAGCCCCAGGTACGAGGTACGGAAGATCAAGGATCAGGGAGGTCCGTCTGCAGAAGATCACAGACGCCACCAAGCGGAAGGCGACACGTGTCTGTAGTAGCCCAACAACCACTGACGTTCAACAGTGACGTGACTAGTTTTATGCTTCCACCATGCTGCCCCTACTGTGCTGACCAGGCATGCTTACCTACTGTCAGGGGTCATGTCAGACACCAGCAGGTAAGTCAACCATGTTGGGTCAGAACGAGATACCGCCGGCGGCCAGTCACAAGCTGCCACGTGTCCGCCTGGCAAGTCATCCTCAACTGCCGATGACGTCAGCTACATTGCCATCCTTTTTCCCGCCCTTTTCAGGGGCCAAAAGCAGTTGGGCCAAGGCGAGGCCCAAGGAATACAAGACCTCTCGTGGGCTTCCTATCAAGCCCACGATCTCCACTATAAATAGAAGACATCAACTCCTTAGCAAAGGATCCGAAAATACTCACTTGTAACATAGAGCTGGGTTTATTTGTAATACTTTGTACTCTCCAAAGTAATAATATCACACCGGCTCTTCACAGTGGACGTAGGTCTTTCTTGACCGAACCACTTACATCTTCGTGTTCTTACTTCCATCCCACACATACTCACTTATATTTCCAATCGCGGGTTGAACCAAAGGTTTAGGTAAAGGAAAGTACTTGTAGTTACATAAATATATACCACTCGGTGATTAGTGATCTCCTAGATACTTATTGTTTCTTCAATAACAACAGTGGGCAAAATTGAAAAAAGGGATCAGTTAATTTTTGGCCACATAAACCACACTACTATATGTAAAAAGTAAAAATGTGCATCCTAATGTAGCATATCGGGTCGGGTCGGTTTTTTTTGTTTTAGAAAACATAATAACCGTAACCGAACTGAAATGTTCGGTTAATTAAAAAACAAAAACCGAACCATCGGTTATTAATTCAATTTGGGTTTTTTTGGTTTGGTTTTTTCGGTTACGGTTTGATTAATTCGGTATGCTCACCCCTACTCCTAGTATAGTGATTAAGTTGCCATCACATTGTGGTTTTATATGTCCTTACTAGACTATATGAATACCTAGCGTAATTACTAAAACGACAAACACATAGGCAACAATTGTTGAATAAGTAGTCATGACTAAAGGGTTGTTTGGTAGCCTCTTAATGAGGCTTTTAACCATTCAGCTCTGAATGGTTCATCATTCAAACTGTTTGTTTCAATTTAATAAAGGCTCTGAATGGAATGATTAAAAGCTGAACCATTCAGACTTGGTGCATAGTTAAATCATTTAGTACTTAATCATTCAGAGTCTCTTAACCATTCAGACCTCTTAATGATTCAGCCATTATTCAACCAAACAGCCCTTAAGTTTATTATAACCTGGTGGGTAGCTAAACCCGGTCAATGTTATTTCACATTTTTTTAATTATTTTTTATTATAATCTATGTTACCTTATTAAGGAGGAGGCATGGCTACAAAAGTAATTTTACACCCATTTTAAGATGGGATATCAAGAGTCACATGTGTAATCTCTAAATTTTTAACATCTTTGTTCCATTTATACCCTTGTGTACCACCTTTAATACCAATTGTACAAAGTAACAATGCAACTCATAATTCACATGGGAAGATGCAAATGTTGGTTCTGTCTGGCTACTTTAAGACGCTGGAGGTTACACAACATTGATAAGCATTGATGGTAGGCTTCAAAGATAGTTGTGGTGTTTGGACTCTTCATGTTACCCCATGGCCGGTTAAACCATTTAAGAAGCCAATTAAACCAGAAATTGAGTGCAGTCATCCTAACAATTTGCATAAATCATCAATTCTCCCTGGCTTCTGGTTCAGTTTGACAACACACAAAAACCATAACCACCACCGATTCTTCGACGCAGGGAACCCACCACAAACCAACGAAACGCCGCCGCTCGCCTTCACTCGCCCGATCCTAGGAACTACGCCATAGCCGCTGCAATCTTCCGTATTCATTAATAGATTCAATTTCATTATATTCCCACTACCCCGGACTCGAACACGATAGTCTTCTAGAAACATTGTTCGATGAAACAAAAAAAGGTGAGGCGCCAAGGTGAAGTTAAAGCCCTTTAGAATTTCCATGGAATTGTCTATATTGAATCTGCATGAGTTTCAGATTATCAAATCATTTAATTTTGTTGGTCATTCGCGCTTTAATTATAACAAAAGTTTTCTTTTCTATCATCACAGCTTATTGAAGAAGAAGACGACGACGAAGAAGAAATTGATGTTCTGGTGAAAAAGAACCGTCTAATAGAACAACAAAGATGGATTTAGATAAGACCCCAGCTGATGTGTCTACGACAATTGAAAACGTTGTAAACATGCAGGATGCTTTTGGGCTGATAATGGTGTTCTAGATACAAGAGCTACTCCTACTCAGATGGAGACTTATGCAAAGGTTAGTAAAATATATCCTGTATACTTCATAATTATGAAAAATGCTATAGGTTGCAAGTTCTTTATTGATGCCATTCAAATTTTTAGTTGTGGTGATTAAATTCTCTGATGGTGACTAATATTATTTGTGGTGGCTAAGTTATCTAAGTGACTAACCATTTACCAGTCAAGCGATTAACTAAGAATTTGATATTTAGTGGTGGTTAATGGTTTGGGTGGTCAACAGGTTTGGAAAAAACTTTACGATAAGTCTTTCGATTTGGTGGTGGTTAATGGTTTGGTTTTTAAATATTAAAAAAACAATTCAATTTACTTACGTTTATTGTTTATAGAACGCCAACGTAGAATACTTATTGAATCAAGATGTTGCATCACCATGGAAAAAAATGTGGACTTGACAACAAAGGTCGCCGGCTGTTGATGCTCTGTTAGTGAATCATGGTTATATTTGATGTAATTCTTAATGTTTTACTATGTGGTTATTTGGTTGCTACATGAGTACATGGCACAGTTTTCCGGCATATCCCGACTTATATACGAGTGACTTTAGTACGGTAACATGTCACGACTTTAATATGAATGCATGTATCGGTCGAACTTCCGTTACAATATCCAAATGCCCCGCAACGTGCGCGGGTGTAATTTCTAAAGGTTTCATCAAGATCCAGTTCTACTTTAGTATATATATGACTGCTTGCGTTATGTTTTGTTTTGTTTTGTATGCTGCTATGGAGCATGTGGTTTTAGTGTTTTGAGACAATTAGTCTCAATGTTGGAATTTAATAGTTGGTGCTAAAATTTGACATTCATATAACATCCAAAATCTAAATACAAATGCCATCATTCTTAGGTTTCGTGGATACAATACCCCTTACGAAATTCACGACCCGCCGCAACGCGCGGGCTACCCACTAGTATTTAAAAACATCTGTGAGCATTGAATAAAGAAAATATTAAGTAGTTAATAACGAACATTTAAGAATTATAAAACTAGATTTTGAGACATATTGCGATGAAATTACCTACAATAAAATATTAAAAAGTTGATAATGAAGATTTATGAAGCATTACGTTCTATTGTTATTGCTCTTTTACGATTAAAAAAAATAGAGTACTCGCTAAAATAAGATAATGGAATGGACAAGGGAATGAAATGGATGATTACCATTCCATGGTCTTATTTGGTTACACGTAAGAATGGAATGAATCATTACTTTGTATTGTTTGGTATGGACAAAAAGACAAAAGAATAAAATTGGTGGTGGTGAGTGGTGGCGATGACTGTTGGCAGCGGGTGCCGGTGACGGTGGTTGGTGGTGGTAGAGGTAGTGGTGGTCGGTGGGTGGCGGCGGTCGGTGCTGGCGGAAGCGCTGACAACGCGTTACATAGTTTTTAACATCTGTTGTTATTGGTATAATTAGTGAAACAAATTCAACATATATAGGCGTTGGCCTCCATGCACTACTTTGACAAATAGTGAAACAAAATCAATAGTTCACGAAAATTAACTAACATCAAATATTTTCAGAATGCTATTTGAAATTAACTAACATCTAAATTCACTAGTTAAATATCAATAGACTTTTACAAATTCACGATTCAGACCCATGTCCTAATAATGACAGTTAAGAGTTTCACTTGGTGGTGGTTGTCGACGACGACGATGGGTGGTGGTGGTCGGTGATTGTGGGTAGCGACGTCTGGTGGTGATAGTAGCGGTGACAGTGGTGGTGGTCGGTGGCGGCGGGTTGCGACTGGGAGTGACGGTGACAATGAGTGGTGGCGCCAACGGGTGGCGGTCGGTGGGTGGCAATGGTCAGTGACGGAGAGTGTCGATGGTTGCAGTCGGTGCTTGGTGGTAGGTGGTGGAGTTGGAGGTGGCAGTTGGTGGTGGGTGGCGGTGGTCGACAGTGGTGGTCGGTGATGGCGGTGGTCGGTGACGGAGAGTGGCGGCGGTGGTCGGTGGGTGGCGGTGGAGGTGGTCGGTGGTGGTGACGATGGGTGATAGTGGTAGAGGTGGGTGGTGGTGGTGGTCAGTGCTGATGAAAGGTGACAGATGGAATGGAATGGAAAAAAAACAAGGGGGTAGGATGGAATGAATATGGAGGTTTTTAGAGGGAATGGAATGGATGAGGTAATGGATGATTCCATTACCTTGACCAACCAAACACATTTTTTTTCATTCCATCGTAATGCTCCATTCCATTCCGCCTCTCATTCCGGCATACCAAACGCTACCTTACCTCCTCCATTCCATTCTCTCATCCATTCCATTACCCCATACCAAACAAACCCCTAAAGTTTTAATGTTTAGTACACACATCTAAAGTGCCTTTAGAGATATATATATATATATATATATATATATATATATATATATATATATATTTGAACGGCTAAGTTTTTTCCTCATTTTTATACCCCTTCTTACATCCTTTTATTACATTTCTTTTTTCATATCCTTTTAAATACACTATTTTTTTCCCCTATATGAGACTTGAACTCCCAACCTCTCTTTTGAAATCCCAACACTTTTACCACCACACCACAAGAGGTGGGCTTGCCTTTAGACCATGTGTAGTGGGTGGGCTTTATTTATAAAGCCCCTCTTCCTGATTGGTCCACGTGGCTGCTGAGTCAGCATGGAGAGAGAAACTGAAAAAAGGGTGTAGCGGTAGGGGTTTTATTTATAAAGCCCCTATTTCTGATTGGTTGTTTATTTTATTATTATTTTTTAATCTTTTAACTTAAAATAAATAAAATAAAAGACAAATAAATATAAAAAAATTACAAATAATATTAAAAACACACAACTAATATTAAAAAAAAAAGTTACAACTAATATTAAAAAAAAAGTTACAACCGATAGTATTATAAAAATTTTTTTATGTTTTATGCCTACCAAACTTTATAAACCATAAATAACAAATGCATAAATTGTTAAAATAAAGACTATTAATACTATAAATAAAAAAACACGATTAAAACCTTCTCTAGTCTGTTTGACTAATTTGATATAATTATTATATAACTAAAATTATTATATAAAATATTCACCTTCTTCTTCAACCTCTCTCACACCCACCACCACCACCACCTTCTTCATCTCTTACACACACACCACCACCACCACTACCGTACACCATCACCACCATAGATCTGGCCTTCTTCCCTCTTCTTCTTCTCTCTCTCTCTACAGATCTGGTTGCACTTGATGATGTGTCAAACAGTTATTGGTTGTGGGTTTATGCATTCAAGCGCTAAAAATTTAACGCCCTGGACCCTTTTTCACGTTTAGCGCCGGTGTGTGCCGGTGTGTCAGGCGCTATTTAAAAAAAAACGCCGGGTAGCGCCACCACTACACCCGGTCTTAGATATGTACTAACATCAATCTTAGATTTTATGGGATAAATAAATATATAATACATGCACTTTGTATGATTTAAACTCACAACATTTTAGTTGTAAAGCACATCAATTACCAATTAGGCTACACAACATGGAGCGGCGCCGCCCTCCACTAGTGGTGTTTAACAAATCGATTAACGAATTTGTGAATTAGTCGATTGTTTTTTGAATTTTTACCTTTTTACTTGAATTCGTATTCAATTAAGATTTGATTTATTCGATTCGTATTCGAACGTATTTGAAACTCGAATTCAAATAAATTCGATGTAATTCAAATTCACTCTAAATAATAAATTATTTTACTTTTACTTATAAAACTATTATAAACTGGTTATTTTTAACATATAAAATACTAATCAACAAAAATAGTAAACTATCAATAACTTAACTGCAATTGCAAAATTTTATATCCTGTGTTAGTATATTTTTCAAATGCTATTGATATTTCCATATTTTTCTATTTTTTTATTTTATTTAGTATCTTGTTTGTGTCGGGAATTGTTACCCACAATATATTCATAACAACAATTTTTAAAATACACTGATTTTGCCATTTAGCTCATTAATTATAATGATTATTCTTGCTTTTAGTTTTTGTGATGTTTTTTAGTCTCTCTTTTATTCAAGCAAAGATTCCACATGGTGGTGTTGACCCGTGTTTGGAGTGAAAGGTTCATTCCCCTTTTAAGAAAAAAAATTGTGATTGAACACAATTATTGAACCTAATTGTGATATGATGATAACAAACACAATATAAATTACTCTGATGATGCTACATTGATTTTGAAGCATTGTGATAAACATGTAGACTATGGAGGACCAGTTTGATATGATTCGTGCGTGTGCACAGGCCCACATCACTTGCACCGGCATAAGAAAAATCAAAAGAAGCTTCTAGAAGGTCGCGCATGAAACCTAGTACGTGCCAGCTAATGGGAGACAAAGAAAGGGACGTTCAGCCTATCAAAGGAAGGAATCCCCTGCTCCACGGTCTCCGACAGGTACAAAGGACAGGAAAGAACAACAAGGACGATTGAAACGGAAATTCAGCCAATGACAGAAGGAGAACGCTCAAATCTCTAACGGTTGTCAACTGTATGAGACCGCGCGAGACAGCTGTCATTCCCAAGACGACCAATCACGAGATGATTCCTAGTACTATAAATACCCATCTCTTCAAATGAGAAGAGGTCATTCAATCCTTATGTAAGAAAACCTAGAAAAGTTACTCTAAATTAGGAAAGAAATATTATAGTCGAAATACTTGTAATCATCTTTATTCAAGTCTTGTGTAATCTTCCAGTCCATTATCAATAATATCTCATTACATTGCTCGTATTTAAAGGTGGTTAACAAGTATTTTCTTCAGTGATTGAACACAATTATTGAACCTAATTGTGATATGACTATAACAAACACAATGTTTATAAATTACTCTGATGATGCTACATTGATTTTGAAGCATTGTGGTAAACACGTACAAACTATGGAGGACCAGTTTGATATGACCCCACAACAAAATGCAGTGCTTGCATGCCTTCAGGGGGCCATGCTCAGGACTTTTTGACTTTCGTGCCCATTGAAGGGCTTGGGCAGCGGATATCGACGGTCGAATAGAGTTGTTCTCAAATACCGGCTCATGATACCTCTTTTCCCTCCTGATGAACCATGCCCTATTTGCAAAAAAGCCTGTCTGGATAGATTTGGCGAGCATGCGCTCCATTGCAAGGAACTGCCGGGGTTCAAGTACTGCCATGACTTGGTCAGAGATGTTCTATGAGATGTACTTCGACGTGTTGGGATCTCAAAAAAGAAAGAAGCACCAGTTAGTTTTCTGACTTATCCGCGGGAGGGAGATCCACATTACGTCATGCGGATGTTCTTGTGTTTGGTTATGTGTGTGGGTGGGTTGGGGGGGGCATGTATGTGTTGACCTTACTAGGGTATCCCCCTTGGTGGTTTGCGAGACATCGGTTTCGTACCAAGGCAGGCAGTTTTGAGAGCGGAAGCTAAGAAGGTCGCTCAGCACGAAGCAGACTGTTTAAAGAATCAACACGTGTTCCTGCCATTTGCTTTTGACACATTCCCAGGGCCCTGAGGCAGTGCATTTTTTGGTTGTCTTTGTTGGTTATGTTCAAGGAATAATTGCAAGGAATAATTGCCAAAAGATGTGGCTAGTAAACAATAGAAGCTTACCTAAACATTATATTGTATAACATATTTTATACGTGCACGGACATGAACACGGACACGATATGTAATCAAAAACCGTGTATGACATGAAACTAAACACTGTATAGTTCTCACTCTAAAAAAAACCGACTTTAACCGTAACCGAACCGAACCCGAAAATAACCGAACAACCCCAACCCAAGTTAACCGAACCCGATCGGTTTAGGAAATGAGATAACCGAATATTTCGGTTTGGCTAATGGCCAGACCCGACCCGAACCGACCTGTGCACACCCCTGACTAGGAGTGTTTAGCAACAACACATGTGGCAGTACTATGTAAGAATCTTTTTTTTTTTGAACGGCCAACAAACATTTCTGCCCGACTACCCAGGGGAGTCCCCACACTATGGACAGACCCCCACAACCAACCCAATGGAGGGCCCATACGTACCTCGGGCGGCTGGCGTAGTCAGGCCTGCCCATGCTGTTCCCGAAACCGAGGAAAACCCAACCCCTCACCTGCCCGTAGGCATGACGGTGAATGATTGGTAAAACCCGGGCGAGATCATGACTCGAACTCGTGACCATAGGTCAGGAGTCATCCATCATTTCTCATTATGTCCCTCGTGGTAATCGAACCCAGGACCCCCAAGAGAGATCCCCAGTCTATTCACCAACTGAGCTACCCGTGTAGAATACTATGTAAGAATCTTAATATTAACATAAAGATATTCGTAATTTAAACAACATAAAAATCACGTTCACTTTGAAAATGCCATATTTTAGAAATGTTAAGGAGAGCCCTTCAATTTTATGACCCCACAAACTCTCATCAAAATCAGGAACCATTTAATTCCCTTATAAAACATAACCACTTCTCATCAAGTTTTGGTATCCTTTGTTTGATTTTGAATCCGGAAGAATGCCAGACCAGTGGAGGAGGAGTATTGTAGTGCCTTTATATAAGAACAAAGGAGACGCCCAAAGTTGTGGGAACTATAGAGGAATTAAGTTGTTAGGACATACTATGAAATTATGGGAGAGGGTGATTGAGACTAAACTTAGAAAGCAAACTTAGGTTTCAGTAAACCAATTTGGTTTTATGCCAGGGAGGTCTACTACGGAAGCGATACACATTCTAAGGAGATTGATGGAAAAATATAGAGAGAAAAAGCGGAATCTACATATGCTTTTCATTGACCTAGAAAAGGCATACGATAGTGTACCTCGTAGGTTGATTTGGGAAAGTCTAGAGGGTAGAGGGGTTCCTAGGAAGTATTTAGACTTAATAAGGGATATGTATGATAGGTCAGTGACTAGCGTTCGGTCGCCGGTAGGAGATACTGATTTTTTTCCGGTGGAGGTAGAACTCCACCAAGGGTCTTCTTTGAGCCCTTTCCTTTTTGCTGTTGTCCTAGATGAGTTGTCTAAGATGATTCAAGAGACGGTTCCGTGGTGTTTACTTTTTGCGGATGATATTGTGTTAGCTGCCGAGAGTAAACATGGCTTAAATGAGAAGTTAGAGGACTGGAGAGTAGCTCTATAGGGCAAAGGTTTTAAGATTAGTCGATCTAAGACCGAGTATTTGTATTGTGATTTCAGTGGCGTAGAGAATGATGAGGATACTCAGATTACCATTGGAGGTCAAGTGTTTCTGCAAGTAACTAAGTTCAAGTATTTGGGATCGTTTGTACAAAGGGATAGGGAGATCGACAGTGATGTAGTACACCGCATCCAGGCTGGATGGTGTAAGTGGAGAGCAACCACTGGAGTATTGTGTTATAAGAGATTTCCTGTTAAATTAAAGGGGAAATTTTATAGGGCAACAATTAGACCTGCTATGTTATATGGGACGGATTGTTGGGCCATCAAGAAAACACATGCACATAAGATGGATGTAACAGAGATGAGGATGCTGAGGTGGATGTGTGGGCACACAAGGTTAGATAGGATAAGAAATGAGGTTCTTAGAGTTGGGAGTAGCTAGTATATCCGATAAGATAAAGGAGGGGAGACTAAGGTGGTTTGGGCATGTGAAGAGGAGACAGATGACGGAGCCAGTTAGGGCGGTGGAAAACCTTACTGTGGAGGGGGGAGGGGTAGGCCCAGGTTGACTTGGGATGAGAGGATTAGGAAAGATCTACAAGAGTTACATCTCTCTGAGGACATGGTCCAGGATAGGAGTTTATGGAGACTTAGGATTAAGGTTAAAGACTGTTAGGATAGGTTCATAAGAGCTTTTAGATGTGTCATAGGAAATTAGATTTCACCCTCACTTTTTGTTGGTCTTTACACGTGATTGTCTTCTTGTGCTTTATGGTTTCTTTATATGTTATTTCTCGTTGTTTATCTTTTCCCTTTGCCATGTAGTCTTTCCACCATTTATGTGATATTGGTAGTTTATATTATTATCATCATTTTTTTTTGAGCCGAGGGTCTCTTTGGAAGCAGCCTCTCTATTCTCAGGGATAGAGGTAAGGTCTGTCTACATCCCACCCTCCCCATACCCTACCAATAGTTTACTATTTGTGGGATTCACTGGGTATGGTTGTTGTTGTTTGATTTTGAAGTGACAAAATAATGGCGTTAGAAGTGGTGCAGAAAGATGATGGAGAAGGTGCCAAGTGGGTTTGTGATTCATCTTTGGATCATAAAGGGAGACTTCCTCTTCGATCTTCTACCGGTACTTGGAAAGCATCATTCTTCATTATCGGTGAGCAATTTTTTGACTTATCTCTATGCACAAACCTTCGTGTTTGCATGCAAGTCAAAGTCACTTAAAAAAAACCTCGTTCACTTAAGGTCACTTAAGGTTAGTCTTTTCACTTAAAAAAACCTCGTTCACTGTATTTGAAGTTAAAAAAAAAAAGAAAATAATGAAAAGGAAATCGTGTTTTAGGTCTATCAAGACTCTTGTAAACTTAAACTGCATGGTTCATGACTTCATGTGGTACTTGCAAATTGTAGTTAGAGATGAGAATGTGACATATATTGGTAATCTATGTTTCATAACCGCCGTCGAGTATCTTACTACTTGTTTCCCATCAAGTATTGGGTATGCCTGCAACCATCAAGTATACTCGTCAAGTAAAAATTACTATTAGGATTTTTTAAGTACATATATTTCTTACCACTCTATTTGTTTGTATACGTAGTTGTATAAAATCACGCGCGTTGCGCGTTTTACAATCGAGATTTAGATGGGGTGTTGATCAACCAATGAATTATACAATCGAGATTCCATTTTGATTGTAAACGTTAAAAAAATAAAGAAATCTACACATAAGGTAACATATGAAATTTGTAACGAAATTACATAATATTATGTTATTTATATTAATAGTATATAATATAATAAAGTTTTTAAATAAAATAATAATGAAATTACATTATATTATATTATTTGTATTAATAGCATCTAATATAATATATAGAGCCCTTCAATTTTATGACCCCACAAACTCCCATCAAAATCAGGAACCATTTAATTCCCTTATAAAACACAACCACTTCTCACCATGTTTTGGTATCTTTTGTTTGATTTTGAAGTGACAAAATAATGGCGTTAGAAGTGGTGCAGAAAGTTGATGGAGAAGGTGCCAAGTGGTTTGTGATTCATCTTTGGATCATAAAGGGAGACTTCCTCTTCGATCTTCTACCGGTACTTGGAAAGCATCATTCTTCATTATCGGTGAGCAATTTTTTGACTTATCTTTATGCACAAACCTTCGTGTTTGCATGCAAGTCAAAGTCACTTAAAAAAATCTCGTTCACTTAAGGTCACTTAAGGTTAGTCTTTTCACTTAAAAAAAAACCTCGTTCACTGTATTTGAAGTTAAAAAAAAAAAAGAAAAAAAATGAAAAGGAAATCGTGTTTTAGGTCTATCAAGACTCTTGTAAACTTAAACTGCATGGTTCATGTGGTACATGCAAATTGTAGTTAGAGATGACAATGTGACATATATTGATAATCTATGTTTCATAACCGTCGTCGAGTATCTTACTACTTGTTTCCCATCAAGTATTGGGTATGCCTGCAACCATCAAGTATACTCGTCAAGTAAAAATTACTATTAGGATTTTTTAAGTACATATATTTCTTACCACTCTATTTGTTTGTATAACTAGTTGTATAAAATCAAGCGCGTTGCGCGTTTTACAATCGAGATTTAGATGGGGTGTTGATCAACCAATGAATTATACAATCGAGATTCCATTTTGATTGTAAACGTTAAAAAAAATAAAGAAATCTACACATAAGGTAACATATGAAATTTGTAACGAAATTACATAATATTATGTTATTTATATTAATAGTATATAATATAATAAAATTTTTAAATAAAATAATAATGAAATTACATAATATTATATTATTTGTATTAATAGTATATAATATAATAAAGTTTTTGTAGTAATAGTATATAATAAATATATATAATATAATATAATAAAGTTTTTAAATAAAATAATATGAATTAAATAATATTAAGTTTAATATAAATAAAATAATATTAAATTTACTATTCATTTATTTATAAATTAATAGTATATATAATTTTATTAATTAATAACCAAGAAAATAAAAAATCAAATCAAAAGCTAAGAAGTCATTGGATTAGCATATTACTCCACTACCCAAGACAAAGAAAAGAAAACATTTTACATTTATGGTTTGAATAAACGGGTGAGTATGTTTTATGCAAGGTTTTCAGAACCGGACCGGACGTTGAATCGGACCCCCGGCCGGTTCACTGGTTCGACCGGTCCGACCGGTTCGACCGGTTCGACGAACCGGCCCAAAAAACAAAAAAAATTAAAAAAAAATTAAAAATCCGGTCCGACCGGTCCGGTTTCCGGTCCGACCGGCCGGTTCACCGGTTCAACCCCGGTTCGCTGCAAAAACGGTCCGACTACCCGAACCGGACCGGTCCAGGCCCCGGAGCCCGGTCCGACCGCCGGTCCGGTCCGGTTTTCAAAATAATGGTTTTATGTAATTGAGTCAGATATGTGAAAACTTTTAAAACTAATCACATACTCATTGTCCTATGTCCCGAATGTTTTGGACTTGCCAGAGGGTTAGGTTTCATTTATCATCTCTAATTTAGTTTTGGCCCCCACCCTTTTAGAAATTACATATCTAGTCGTCATTGTTTATCAACCCGTAAGGATGAGATCGGTACCATACATGTTAAGCAAAAATAGCAAAACGGAAAATACCGATACCGAATTTAAAAAAAAAAAGTGGGTATCAAATCTTTCAATATAGTATCAATATTGTACCACTATTTGTTACAAATTCTCTCATTTTCACTAGTGCATGTTAACACACATATTAAACCCATATAGAATGGCCAATTTACCCATTTAAAAAAAATTATTAAAAAAAAAACACCCTTACTAACCCTTCGGCCCTTCCCCCATGATTATTTTCATTCTCTCATTTTGTCTTTGCTAATGGGCCACCAACCTATTGGTTTAAACTTGATCAAATATAAGTTATTAAATAGCTTCTATCTAATCTAATATTAGCCGAAATTTGACTCAAAATCTTAAAACCATGATGTTCCTAGAGCTTTTGTCTTTGCTAATAGGCCACCAACCTAATGGTTTAAACTTGATCAAATATAAGTTATTAAATAGCTTCTATCTAATCTAATATCAGCCTATGGCATTATAACCTAGCGACATTTAGGGACGGGATAAGGCTTTGGGACCATTTGATCCTAGGTTTTATATCCACAAGTGAGTTTTTAATGATTTGTTAATGATCTCAATTTGCCGTTATAAAAATCTAATCTAATACCATAATGTAATGCTACAAAACCATGCTTATACATCTCTTAATAATTACTATAAACAAAAAGTAAATCTAAATTGAAAAAAATATTTCGTAAATATTAATTGCTCTAGTATAAGATTTTTTTTAAAGGCTTAATTAAGTGGAAATTCTTGTACAACCCTAACCTAGCGGTCCTAAGTTCGAATCCCGACCCACACACCGGTGTCCTCCTTGCCTAAGCTCAAACCGTTACGGAGAATTTTTTTATGGTGTGCATGGATCGAACCTGTGACCTACCCTCGGGATGAGAACCCCTAATAGAAAACCCACCCTACCTTAAACTAGCTGGGCTGGATATCTGCTCTATTATAAGATGTGGGTAACATTTAAGGGTATTGTTTTGCATGCAACATTTGTTGGTTCTCTCAATCATTTACTTACTTTGAGTAGGAACCAAAAAACACTTATTACAAGCGTTGACTTTTTACTTTTTTAAAGCTTTTGTTTAAAAGTCGTAAGTTGGCTTGTCTTATAATTTTACAGTTAAATGAATTTTTTGTTTCAATGTTACATTTTATAAGTTTATGAAAAAAAAAGGATTAACCAGAGTAATTAAGTTTCATAAT
Organism: Ambrosia x helenae; assembly: GCA_030844895.1. Taxonomy (NCBI): domain Eukaryota; kingdom Viridiplantae; phylum Streptophyta; class Magnoliopsida; order Asterales; family Asteraceae; genus Ambrosia; species Ambrosia x helenae. Next base: position 13,886,946 of record CM061231.1, read on the forward strand.
TAATCATCTATGTCACTATGTCAGTATTAGACACATATGAAACTTTACAACTAGTATTGAAATTGTATTATTCTAATCTGGAATTTGTTTAAAACTGGATTTATGCCATACCGGACTGGACTAAAAAACGGTTTAACCGGTTGTACCAGATGGTCCAACCAGTTATACCAGAAAATCCTAGCCTGGACAAGCAGTGTCTTCAAACACAAACATGCACACATATACAAGTACAACATACAATGTTCTTACAAATTCAATTTGTTTTTGTTTAAGCAATTGAGTTGAGCGAGAGGCTTAGCTACTTTTCAATGGCAGCCAATCTCATCACATACCTAACGAAAGTGATGCACCAAGACCTCACCACTGCAGCCAAGAATGTGAATTGCTGGGCTGGAGTTACCACCAGCATGCCTTTACTCGGCGCCTTCATTGCCGATGCCTATGCTGGCAGATATCTCATGATCATGCTTTCGTCCTCCATCTATATCGCGGTACATTATATAAAACGATGTATATTATCTAGTTATTTTTTTATCATAATAATATTACATTTTATGTAAATATATATTTAATAAAAACTAAATAAACAATAGGCTTGTTTAGGCTTTCGAGCTTTCAGCGAGCCGATCTAGTCAGATTGGCTCGACTAAATAAACTTATGTATTTGATTGCAGGGATTAATGATACTTACCATGACTCAATTCATACCACCCATGAAGCCATGTGGAGTTGGTGATGGGAATTGTGTTCATCCAACAAGCATTCACAAATTCGCCTTCTTCACAGCAATGTACTGTCTATCTCTAGGAACTGGCGGCATTAAACCGTCACTAGAAAGCTTTGGAGCTGACCAATTTGATGATGATGATTCAGAAGAACGAAAGGGAAAGATGTCGTATTTCAACTGGTGGAATGCAGCATTGTGTGGTGGACTTGTTCTAGGAGTAACTGTTATGGCTTATGTACAAGACAACTTTGGTTGGGGAACCGGGGATCTCATCCTTACTGTCACTATGCTCGCAACAACGATTATATTCTATCTGGGAAAACCGTTTTATAGGTACCGTATGCCAAAAGGCAGCCCATTAACACCAATAGTACAAGTTCTTGTTGCAGCCGTAAGGAAAAGACAGCTACCTTATCCTCTGACCCAGGATTCGTTCTACGAATCAGAAAATCCACAAACAAGATTATTGACTCATACTACTAGACTTAGATGTCTTGATAAAGCGTGTATTGTTGTGGAAAACGAGATATCAGAAGGAAAGAAACCGTCTCCTTGGAAGCTAACGACGGTGACCAAAGTCGAAGAAACAAAGCTCATAGTAAACGCCATTCCAATATGGTTCACTTCATTGCTGTTTGGCGTATGTGTTGCACAAGGCGGAACATTCTATGTGAAACAAAGCAGTACAATGAACAGAAAGATAGGTAAGAGTTTCGTGATACCACCAGCAGGTATTCACGCTATTTCAGCATTTGCTATGCTGTTCTCTGTCATATGCTATGACAAGATCATAACCCCGATATTAAGGAAAGTAACGGGGAAAGAAAGGGGGATTCCAATCCTCCAAAGAGTCGGAATAGGAATGGTCTTTTCTATTGTGGGTATGGTTACTGCAGCATTGGTTGAGAAACAGCGGTTGATAGTTGCAGAAAAAGAACAGACCCGGGTTCTATCAATGAGCGTGTTTTGGCTAACTCCTCAGTACTTTATTCAGGGGACTGGAGACGCGTTTACACTTGTGGGTTTGCAGGAGTATTTTTATGAGCAAGTACCAGACTCTATGAGAAGCATAGGCATAGCTTTATATTCAAGTGTGCTCGGTGTTGCAAACTTCTATAGCAGTTTTCTAATCGTTGTTGTTGGCCGGGTTACAGGGAAGTTTGGGTCAAGTTGGTTTGGGAAGGATCTAAATAGCAGTAGACTGGATAAGTTCTATTGGCTATTGGCAGCTATGAACGGGCTGAACTTCAGCGTATATTACCTACTGACTAGAAAATATTCCTATAAAAATGCGCAAGGAAAAGTAGCATCGAGTAAGTGATGAATGAGTTGTATGTGATAAATAACACCTAGTTGTTGTGTTATGTTAAATAAAAACCGTGTAAGGACCCAAAAATTTCCTGAGCTTTGAAATCCAATCGATCAAAAATCATGTTGTGGAACCGAAAAAATGAACAAAAAGTGTATCAAATCCTGCATTTTAAAGATCTTAGAGCATTCACACCAGATATTTCATCTCCATCTTAATAATTACACTAAAAATCACTACCTTTCTCTATCCTTTTCTATTTAATAATACTTATTCTATACTTTTATCATTACCTTTTCTCTCTCCTCTACTCACAACTACTTTTAAAAATATTAAAAAATTATAGAGAGTGAACAGTGTCTCTTCAAATTTACTGATGAACAGTGTCTCCTATATAATATAGAGGGCCCCTCACACTAATATAGAGCATCTATTGTGAATGCTCTTATTGTATATATTTTATTTCAAAATATGTATCAAATCACATATATCATGCAACATATTTTTATAAAAAAAAAAAAATTCAAAGTTAATAAAATTTAGTCAAGGGTTAATAAACAAATTTTTTTTATAAAAACCACGTTTTCTTTTTAAAAACAAAATCAAACCCAAACCCTTTTTTATAAATTATACCCATAACCAAAACCAAAACTAAAATTGTTTAAAGAAACCGTTATACGACTATTCAATTCGTCAGTTTCACTTGGAATTGACATATAAAATCAACACATAACTTCATTTCGCCTCTTTCTGAATCATTATCACTGGTCTATTGCACCTAAACAAACCAAATTAAAGGGATTCGCCATCACGTTAGCACCCAAATCCATCGGATCCATCATCTTCACTCGACCTTTTGGGTAATTGTTATATGTGTTTTGTTCGTCTCTGCCCTCTGATAAAAAGCCCCATGTTTATTTCCTGTATCTTTATCAAAATTGAAGGTCAATTGAAGGGATTAATTTCTAGGGTTTATTGGTTGATTTGGGTGTGAATGTGTGATCATACCTAATCGTTATATATTTTTGTTTCTAAAATAATCCACCATCGGTACTCAGAGGGTGTTTGGGATTGAGTTTCAAAACAACTTATTGACTTATTGGCTTTTCGAAAAAGCCAATAAGTCAATAAGCTGTTTGTGTAACCCAAAAGCACTTTCTGTTTTGACTTTTGGCTTTTGACTTTTAAGGGTGAAAAAGTTGTTTTTGAAAAGTTAGAAATCCTGGCTTTTGGCTTTTGACTTTTGGAAAAAAAATACAAATACAACCAATATTCACAATAAGTTAAGTGAAACACTTAAAAAACAACAATTTATTGACTTTTTTACGTTTCTCATCCCAAAAGCTAATCCAAACACTTTTTTTAAAACTCCTTTTCAAAAAGTCATAAGCCAATAAGCACTTTTGCATCTCCAAACTCAATCCCAAACACCCTCTCAACCTTTCGTGTGTTTTTAAGGGAAATTTAAATATTTGCATCAATGCATGATGTGTTGGGTATAAGTAGGGGTGCAAATGAACCGAGCAGCTTGCGAGCTACTCGAGATCAGCTTGGTAAAAAGCTCAAAATGAGACGAGCCTTATCGAGCTCGAGCGAGCTTGAGTCTAAAACAAAGCTCGTTTACTTATCGAGCTCGAGCCTGACATATGAAGCTCGCCAGGCTCGTCTAGCCTTATCAAGCCTATTAATATTTTATACTATTTATTTACCCCACATTTAAAGTTGTTTAATAAACGAGCCGAGTCGAGCTTTTGATTTATCGAGCCTAAACGAACCTATTATATATATTATTTAATTTAATATATTAACTAATAAACACTAAACGAGCCGAGCCCGAGCTGAGCTTGAGCTTAAGAAACTACTAACGAACCGAGCTTGAGGAAGTGAGAGTAATGATGGGTGCTTGAATCGATCCAAAGTCATTCGGTGGTGGCTAATACTGGTATTCATTTTTTTTTATCTCTTTCAGTTGTTACACCGAGTGCTGACAATGTAATGAAATGTACCAATACCAAATTATTCCTGAAACGCATGGGGTAAAATACTTGCTAAAAACATAATATGTTTATATATTAACAAGGACTCTTCTTTACATTACATTTACGTTCACACTGTTCTTTAGTATCGTAGCACGCATTGTATCTTCTAACATCACCGCACCAACAGAAAACATAGTATTTTGGAACCTTTTCACAACCAATTTTTTTACAATCTATTGGTGGTGGGGCCCCAAATTCTCTTATGTCTCCACGTTCTTTTCTTGCACCTATAAATCCAAAAATGGATAAATTTTTTTGAACGGCTAACGCAGTGATCTTTTTTTTTGTTTTTGAGGAGCTACTGACAACTGACGCGGACCCGGTTCGAAACGGCGCCATGGCGTCAAACTGGTTTGTTACCCCGAAAGATAACCTAACCACCCAGGCCGACCAAGGTTGCTGGGGGCTGCCAGGAGTCGAACCGGTGACCTCAGACGAGCGGGAACCCACCTAAGGTGGTAAAACCCTCTCACCTCACCTTGCATCCAATGAGAATCGAACTGGAGTCCACATTGGGACCATCACTTCTTTCCACCACTGAACCAAAGGATTAGGATGTTTATCTAAAAAGATTGACATTGTAAAATGGTTAGTCGACGAGAACTTACAATGATGACAAGCCAACAACACTAAAAAGCTTACACCAAAAACCATCGCACGTGATTTTACAAACCTGACCATTGTAGTACGTGTGATTGATAGGATATAAATGTTATTGGGGAGATTGTGTCTCATTATATTATAGATACAAATCTATTTATAGTATTTTATTTTCATATCACAATATATGTATGTTTACAAATAAGTTTGCGTGTGTCTCTAGTCTCTACCCATTACCCAAATGCATGTGGTGCAATGTATAAACTTGAAGATAAGGCGAGAGGTTGGTTTAAAAGCCTCTTTTCTGAACAGATGAGAAGGAGGCCGATGTTCAAACTGAGCGAAGAAGAAATTTGGAGTGCGATCAAGGATTGTGACGGTGACAAGTCTCCGGGTCCGGATGGATTCACTTTAAAATTCTTCGAGAAATTTCGGGACTACTTTAAGCCAAGTTTAGTGAAGGTTGCCAATGAATCTCATGAGACGAGTGTTATTAATTAGGGCTGCAAGGCTTCGTTTATAGCTTTGATAGCTAAAAACTCGGATTCTCAAGAATTACAGGATTATAGACCAATATCCTTGGTTGGTTCTATCTACAAGATTCTCTCTAAAGTGCTATCCAAAAGGTTGAAAGGTGTTTAGATGATTTAATTAGTCCGAATCAATCTGCATTTGTCGGCGGCCGAAATATTCTTTTTTTAAAAAATGGTTGTTTGGGTTAAAGCCTCGGTTGTGTGGATGTATTTTTCTTTTTTTAAGTGAAGATTTTATAAAAATTGAGAGAATATGTAGAGAGAATGGTTAAAAAAATGGGTTGGCTTTTATATAGAAATGGTTGGAAGTAATTAATATTAGGGTAAATTGCTAAAATCGTCCCCGTGGTTTGGTGAAAGTTGCCACATACGTACAAGAGATTTTTTGTCATAATCGTATTCTGGTTTTAATTGTTTGTCATAATCATACCCTGGTTTTAAATTGTTTATCTAAATCCTCCATTGACTTAACTGGATGGAGTTAGTGCCCGGGACGATTTAGACAAACAATTAAAACCAGAGTACGATTATGACAAAAATCTCAAGTTTGTATGTAAGTGGCAACTTTCAACAAACCATATAGACGATTTTAGCATGTTACCCTTAATATTATTAATAATTTTTTTTTAAATCCCACCATTTAACAACGGTTATATTAATTTTAATTTTTTTAAAAAAAATCCTAAAATCACAAAGTGCCACCCAATCCTGCTCCCAAGCCCTCCAAGCCCCTTGGGCAACGCCGATTTTCACACCAAGGGGCCCCAGTGTTTGGGGCAGATTGTGCATTTCACGCCCCGCCCCCTTCCCACACACACTCTTACAGTGGTTATTTCTTACTACACTAAAATTCCTAAAAGGTTTAATTAATTACAAAATTGTCACAATCATTTATAACATTTGATTTAATTAATAGACGATTAGGATTTCTTCTTTTTATTCTCAATTTTAAATCGGATCTTAAAAGATCTCTCCTATATATATAGAAAATCCGGATCATTTGAAAACTCCTCTGAGTTGTGAGAACTCAGAAACTCACTTTATAACCACACACTTATTTTAATAAAAAAAATGAATATGTGGTCCAGAATTAAACAACAATAAAATAATAAATAAAATATTAATATACTTACACGAGGGTAAAAATCCCTTACGCTGGTATAATTTGATGTAAATTAATGTATTTTTTTTTAATTTTTTTACAGCGGGGGTTTACGTGTTTTTACACCAGTGTGCAAAAAAAAATCGCATTTTACGTCGAGTTTTTGCGAGTTCTCAACGGATCCTAACCTTATATATATATATATATATATATGGTAGGGATCATACGAGAACCAACTTTAGGGAGAGAACCAAAGAACCAATGTGAACGGGGGACATTATTGTAAATATATACTTATAAACTATTGTGAGTTGTATACTCTTCTCTAAGTTATTCATCTACATACTCCAGCCACACACCAATTCAACAAAAAACAGACCGTTGATGCCAGTGGTGCTCACCGCTCTCCGACCTCCACTACGACATCATCAAGGGTAACAACTTTACCTTCTTCTCGTCAATTGATTTCGCCCTGTATGTTGTTGACATGAAGCTTTCAGCCGGCTCCACTACGACATCATCAACGGTAACAACTTTACCTTCTTCTCCAATTGATTTCGCTCTGTATGTTGTTGACATGAAGCTTTCAGCCGGAGATTACACCACGGTGTTACTGATCTGTATCGTCGCCTAGGGTTTTAGATTTGTGTTCCGATTGAGTTTGTTGAGTGTATTTTATTAGAGATGATGAATAGTCCACGGATTATTTTAACAAATATATGTTTTATTTTGTAACTCTATTGAAGTATACGAGTTTAGAAGTTGGAAGACCAGACGGCGATGGTAGTGAATCAGGGTTCGAGTAAGGCTTTGAACTTTGTGAAAATAATCGGTGTGTCAATTATGATTATATTATAAAGATAATATTATATCAATAATAATAATAATCTAATTATCCCACTAGTAAGGTAAATGTTTTCGTGTTTGGTGTTAGATCAATAATTTATGTTATTTCCATTTATAATTTGCAGGGTGCTGGTGGTATTATTGCATGGACTCAGTTAACATAGGTAACTTTTTTAACATTATTTTCAAACAATATATTAACACGGCGATTTGCTTAATTAAACAATCTGCCGGTAACAGTGGCGGCAGGTATGATGAATTTGCAAAGCAACTGAATGCGCATGGATATAAAGTTTATGGAATGGATTGGGTTGGTAAGTTTGAAACTCTTGGATCTTTTTTACTGATTATTGAAATTCTTAATGTTAATGCACATGTGCATTAAGATTTATTCTTGTTATCATTAACAACGACTCTGTAAGTATGTGAAATTCTGCTCTCTGCCTTTCTTCATTCCAAGTCAGTAGATATTTGTATCTAGTTATACATAAATAGTTGGGTCATTGATGGTATTGAGGTGGGGTTCTTTTGGAGTATTTCCCTGCTTATGATGTTATCCTTTAATTGGATCTTATTATGGTCGACTAGTCATATTGCATTAATTTTGTTGATGTTGATTATGTGGTATAATGGGTGTTTTTGTATTTGTTTGTTTTAGGGTATAAAGTAAAAGATGGCAAGCTGAAAAGGGATGAAAAAAAAGAAGGTATGTTTAATGAGTTGAATTTCATGAGTAGCATAATCACCCAAAGGGAAGAATATGGCCAAACAAAAATGAACAAGAAGCAAATAAACATAAAAGAATGTAACTTTTGTGTTATAATCAAAGAAGAAAGGGTCAACAAAAGCTGCCGAATGTAATTGAGGATGATAACATAATCGCTGATCAGAAAGTTAAAAAAGGTCGCTATTATTTATTTAAACAATTTAGGTTTATATGCACATGTGCATATATGTATATGCACATGTGCATATATGTATATTTTTCATGTTAACTAATAAATGTTAATTGTTAGCTGTTTAAACAAACAAACAATGTGATAAATTTGAGAAGTATACGATGTTCAGGTTGACAGATGAAAAAACAAGGGAGATGTTAAATGAGGGATCAATGACGTGTTAAAAGTGTTGAAAGAAGATAAGTAAAAGGGGAATACTATGAGAAGGGACAAATAAGCAATAGAAGGGGACACCGTTGGTGGATGTGAGATTGTGAGATATTTAGAAGTTTGTATGTAGGTGGTTAACATAGTTGGTTTGTAATATGGATATTTTTTTTTGTTATCGTTTGTTTTATTGAGTTAATACGTTTGGTAGAGACTACGTGTAGTTGTATGATAAAGACAAATTGGTATAAAAACTTTATTATTTGAAGAATGATGCATGCATATATGTATGCCCGAAAGTTAAACCACTAAAAAAATCTAACAATATTAATTAAATGCACATGTGCATGCAGTACACGTTTCTTATTTTATAGGTCTTATATAGAGATGTTTCAAGTTTATTCACATTTGTTGTCATACACGTGTTTTATTTTCAATTTATGTTATAATATGCATGACTAAACACTTGACGAGTTCGAGTGTATTTTATATCTCACTTTGCGTCCATTTAATGATCATTGAAAAGAATTTGTGACCCTTTATATATCTATATCGCGTCCATTTTATAATCATTTAAGTATGGTAATTGACAATTCATTCAAAAGTGTGATTTAATAGTGAAATGCACATGTGCATATGGTGTATTTATGTATATATAACAACGAAATGCACATGTGCATCAGGGATGACGTCATATGACGTCACAACAACCATTTTTTTTATTTTTTTTTTTATTTTTTTTTTCGAATTAATAATGCAAAATAATCATTTTGGTGTTTTTACTTTTTTTACTTTTTTATTTATTTAGGTTATATATATTTTTTTTAATTTTTTTTTATTTTTTGATGGAGGGGTTTTTGTAGACACCTTCATATTTACAAAAATGTCATCTGTTCACACTGGTTCTTTGGTTCTCTTTCTAAATGGTGGTTCTCAAATGATCCAAATCCTATATATATGGTAATCCATATCCTAATAACAATGCTACATAAATCTCACCATACTCATAAGTTCATAACATGAAACTTGCGAATGACAATTGTTTTTGGTTTTCGTTTTTTTTTTCCTTTTCAGAAGTCAAAATTTTGGATCAAGGAGTGATGTGTTAGGGTATCAGTGTATAACTCAAGTTTAGTGAAAATTCCGATTCGATAATTGTATTTTTATTCTCTTTTCTTGGATTTCAATCTTTTTTCTTTAACTCAAATATCTTTGTGAAATTCCCCTTCAATGTAAACAAATAAATAGTTATGTTTCGATATTCACTATGTATTTAACCAAGCCAATGTCGCCACCGTAAAACATCGGTAGCAATACCTACATTCATTTTTATCTCTTTCGATTGTTATATCAAGTACCTAACACTGTAATGAATCGAGCTGTTACCAACCAAACTCTCCCATCACACACGAATAATATTACTTGTAAAAAAAGAAATATGTTTATATATTACAAGGACTATTCTTTACATTACATTTATGTTCACACTCGTCTTTACTATAGAAGCACGCCTTGGGATTTCTAGTATTATCGCACCAACAAAAGGTTCTTTTATTCATACCCTCAACACAACCAAGTTTTTTACAATCTTTTTTTGGTGGTGGAGCGCCAAATTCTCTCATGTCGCTATGTTCCTTCCTTATACCTGTAAATCCAAAAATGGATAATATTGATTGGGATGTTTATCTAAAAAATATGGCATGATAAATAGTTAGTCGATGAGAACTTACACTGATGACAAGCCAACAACACTAAAAAACTTACGGTAAAAACCATCACACCTGATTTTAAAAAAGTGACCATTGTACCACGTGTGATTGATATGATAGAAATGTTATTGGGGAGATATATGTCTCGTTATAATTGAGATACAAATCTATTTATATTATTATTTTTTTCATATATCACAATATATGTATGTTTACAAATAAATTTACGTGTGTCTCTAGTCTCTACCCAAATGCATGTGGTGCTTGTTTAGAACTAGTATTTTACGCGTGTCGCGCGTTGCGGCGACAACCTGTTGCCTCCAAGACTTTGTTATATGCGTGACACGCGAAAATACCATCATCGTACAAAGAATAACACTACAGCATATGGAATTTGAACATACCCAAAGCGCATTACAATGCATCCTAAATGGTAGAATTTTGCGATTTTCGTAGGCAAATTGCGTCGGGTTGAGTCCGGCCCACACCGATTTCATCTTCCGGCCACTACTGATCGGAAAAATTTAAGTTCGACCCCCACTAATTCGAGAACCAAACTTCGCTGTTGATCACGACCAAGAAAGCATTTAGCTATTTGAAGATCACCGTATAAATTACGTGATAATAAACACGTTTATTAATTACTTTACTAAAGAAAATAAGCAACGTATTGATAACTCAAATACCGGTTTATTCCAAAGAAAGAAAACCGCCCAAAAAGAGGGCAAAACATTATTTTACAGCAACCTATTATTAATAACTAAAATACTGTTTTATTCCAAAGAAAGAAAACCACCCAAAAGTGGGGGAAACAACCGCGTAGAAAAAATGGAGTACTGTAGCATGAAATGACATTTAGCTACAGTGATCGTTTCTCACAAAAAAATTTACCAATTGTATCTATATATAATGAACAATAGGAAATAATATATCTTGGTACATCTGTAAATGCTAGTTTAACGTTTAGCCATTTAGGTATCAAATTAGGTAGTTTTATGTTAACATCTCATAATGCTCATAATAGGGTGAGTAAAATTAACCGTCATAACCAATAACCGAATCATAACCGATATAACCGAACCAATTTTAACCGATAACCGACATAACTAATGGTTATGGTTATGAAATTTCTTTAACCGACCGAGCGGTTATGGTTATGAAACTTTGGTTAACCGATATAACCAAAACCGAACCGAACTTCTAGTTTTAAGTCTATGTAATAGGTTTAAGTTTGACACTAACTATGTAGAGGTTTTCTACTAAGATAAAAGTATGCTTGTAACAAAATGATCTTGATGTATGTGACCTTTATTTTAATAAAAAAATAAACTTAGGCTTAGGTAAGTTTATTGTCTTGATATATCTTATTAACAAGGATCCCCCATTGGTAGTTTAACAAAAAAAAATGTAATCTTGTTAGTCTTATAAAAAAAAGCTTAAGCTAAGCCCACCATCGTAGATTTCATTTTTTATTTTGTAGACTCACGCGATTTTAATTCTTAAACTTTAGTCGAAAGTTAGTTTTAGTTGAAGTTTGTGGTTAATAACCGAAATAACCATAACCGAATTCATAACCGATAAACCATAACCGAAGTTTGGTTATGGTTATGGTTAAGGAAATCTCATAACCGAAATAACGGTTATGGTTATGGTTAATGATAAAAACCGAACCAAACCGACTCATGCACACCCCTAGGCCTTCATATACATTGATAACTAAATCAATAATATTTAGCACCACCCTACTTGCTACAAATATTTGGACAACTGGTTGTTGTCACACCCTCAAATTCCACGTGCGGGGTTTTACCGCGAGGCGCGTGACACACCAGGATCTCAGTCAACGATCACAATAAACATAAAACAAACATGCATTCATAATTATATTTAAACCAAAATATCATGCTTTGAGCCGTAAACCAGCAGCGGAAGCATTCTTGTTTACAACCAAAAGACATATCATTGTTTACAAAACATTGTTTAATATGCTTCAAAATATTAGACGCTGTGCATGACTCCGTGCGCCTAGCCCATTGACTGCTACCTTAGCGACCTGAGAAAACATGCCAAAAATGTCAACATATAATGCTGGTGAGTTCACAGGTTTTCTTTTATAAAGTGTTGTTATAAGTTCGGTAAGATCATCTCCGTTACTACTATGTTATGAAAACGTTAGCTAGACGTTGAGTGTTGCTACTACTGCGGTTGGGAATCCATTACTAAACCGGTATAAGTGTTGAAGCCAGCCCAGGCGGACGGGATTACCGATGCCTCGGTAACCCCAAAGTGTTAGAGACAATATGCACCCGCCCGGCTCCCAGCCGTCGGGTGGGGTTTGTAAGGCCCAATAGATCTATCCACATTTCCCCCGTTGTGCATCCCCGCACATTCATGGTTCCCCCCTGGGACTTTCTGTAAAAGCCGCATAGTACGTGAAATAACCATAGTATAACATGATCTATGATGAGTAATCAAAATAAGTAGCATGTTTCTCCCCCGAAAGCAAAACGGTAAAAGTGGGGCTGTGACACTCACCTTGGATTGCGTTACTTGAAAACAGTTAAGTAATTATGCTATGATAGCCCCAATTAGTGGCGACCTATCATAAAATGTGTAGAAGTATCCGGACTAATAACCCGTGGGTTAACTAGTCCCCGAATGTCCAGACCGTGACCATAAACGTTTGAAAACATCTTTAACTGTTAAACTGACCGTGCCAGACAAGACCCGACATCCCATTGGTGACCCGACATCCCACGTGTTAGGTAAATACAAGACATCATGCAACATATGCAATTAAACACTTAATACGCGCAATAGTTCACCTAGTCTAGCATAATGTCCGATTAACGCATAATCAGGTCCGAACACGTCTTACCAAGTCATTGGGTGCATCCCGGGGTTCCTATCATGTCCCTAGGTGTCAAATCATGTCCCGGGATGTCAAAACGCGTTCACGACAGCAGTACATGCGATTAGGAAAGTCACACGCGAGTAGGCTTCAGCCTATTGGCGATTAGGGGATATATCAGGCGATTAGGGTCCTAATCGCCTTCATGATTAGGGTCCTAATCGCCTTCATGTCTGCATAATCGCCTTCAGCATCAGGCGATTAGGATTCCTAATCGCCTGCTGCTGCTGTGTGACGGATTTTCGCGCGTTTAACCCTCCAAGTCAGATCCGAAACATGCAACAACACCCAATATCAAACCTAAATCATTTACCAACCCATTCCAAGCAAAAACCCCCAACATATCACTGATCTAACATGTTCTAAGCAATTATTTCCTAAAATGGCAAAGTACTAGATTTCACCAACCAACCTTATCTTTCCTTAAATGGAAACAATCAGATTTCAATCTCTACAAACTTGCAAATCATCAAACCTCTGATCTAACATCTTCCTAGTATGAATTCTAACAACATTGCATCAACAATCATACCATAATCATCCTAAATCTTCAAGAACATTCAAATGGGTCAAAATACACATTTTCATCAAAACACAACAATAATGGCCCAAACTCTAAGATAACCTTCCTAATAATCTCTACATAGCAGAAGTACAATCATATCTTGGAAACAATCATGTTATAACCACCAAGAAGACCAACATATGCATGTAAACTTCACATATAACAAGCATTAAGGTGTAGACTTGGTTTAGAACTCTTTTGAAAGGTTTTTAAAGACACAAACTTAGTAAAACAAGGTCTGGACCTTTGGGGAACCAAAATAACAACTTTACAAAGGTTAGGGATGAAGAACACACCTTGGGTTTTGTTAAAGAAAGGTGTGTAGGCTTGGAGATGGTGATTTTTGTAGCAAAATGAGTTCCAGAGGTGTTTCAAGGTGTGTGGGTGGCTTGGGATCAGCTAGGGTTGTTCTAGAGGTGTTTGGGGAGTTAAGGGTTCTATTTATAGGTGTTTTGACCCGGACCCTGCAGTATAGGCGATTAGCAGGTCAAGTCATGCGATTGGGAGCCTAATCGCATGCTACATCAGGCGATTAGGTCCCAATCGCCTGCTATCATCCCCTACTCGCCTATATATATAGGCGATTAGGCCCTCTTCCAGATCCTAATCGCCTGAAACCCACCAAGCTGGGTTTTCGGCGCGTTAAACGCTATTTTAACACATATAAACACGTATTCACATACCGATAAGTCACATAATGATTCCAAACATATAATGCATGATAACTAACACGTTTACATCCGTTCACCAATTCCCGGGACTCGAGACTCGTGTGTGCATTAAACCCGGCGATTCCACGAATCACCAATCCTTGTACACATGGTTATGGACCGACTCCCGATGACCCCGCGGATCATCGTAACGACTCCCGATGATTCCCAGAATCATCATACCGACTCGACTGACCCCGTTAAGAACGTAATATGCATGACTCGCTAAGGTAGACTTACTAGTTTAGTCAACGTTACTAACCTGAGTTTGTCGGGTGTCACAGTTGTGGTCCATATTCACTAATCCTGTTACGGCCCACTAGTAATTTTTTGGTCAGGGGGTGCACATAAAAACCGGTTTGTTAACTGGAATCGGTTATTAACCATAACCGGTTGAGGTTTTAAAAAAATAATCGGTTATTTTAACCGATGTACCGGTAAACCAAGAAAAAACCAAAAAAGTGAAAAAACCTAGTTAATTAACCAAAAATAACCGGTAATTAACCGACGTGTTAAAGTGAATAACCGGTTAAAGAAAAAATTATATAATAACCTATATTACCGGTTAACCGAACCGGTTATAGAAAAGACCATGTAAAGCATAAAGCATGCCAATATGAAGTACCCGAAAAATATAACCCCGGACCAATAAAGTGAATAGCCGGTTAAAGCAAAAATTATATGATAACCTATATTACCAGTTATAGAAAAGACCTGGTAAAGCATAAAGCATGCCAATATGAAGTACCCGAAAAATAAAGTGCCGTCTCCGAAAACGTCAAAAAAAAAATTGGGCTTTGGGCGAAAAAAAATTTGGGCCCAAAATTTTGTAAATAGGAATGAATTATAAAAAAAATTGAGTATAGTGCTAGATCCAATGATTGAACTTGAGACCTCTACATTAATTAAATTAACATAGTTTTTACAACTCCACTAACAAGACTTTAATGTATAAAACACAAATATATATCCTAAATATAGAATTTAATATATATATATATATGCGCATATTTTTAAAAAAACGTTTGGGCCCATTTAAGGGTCGGGCCCGAAGCTGGTGACCACCCGGCTCACCCTCATAGCCGGCCCTAGAAAAATATAACCGATATCGGATTATATATATATATATATATATATATATATATATAGGGGAAAGTTAATTTGAGAACACCTATATTTCGTGCGAACCGCGAGAACGCCATCTAAAGCCATTCAAATCAAAATTTTCTTTTTACACTTATCTTTATTACTAAAATACAATTCCAAAAACACAATTTACGCGTAAAAATTTTAACGTATACGGAAATAAATTGTTTTTACACATGTGTAAATTTACTGTTTGTACATGTGTAAACTGTTTCATTTACACATGTGTAAAAAGTTAATTTGAAAGTGTTTTTGCATGACTCGCTAAGGTAGACTTACTAGTTTAGAACGTAATATGCATGACTCGCTAAGGTAGACTTACTAGTTTAGAACGTAATATGCATGACTCGCTAAGGTAGACTTACTAGTTTAGTCAACGTTACTAACCTGAGTTTGCCGGGTGTCACATCATCCCCCTGTTGAAAGAATTTTCGTCCCGAAAATTGCCCAAGGCCCAAAAAGGAAGAGACGAAAGAGAAGAAAAATTTTCCGGTTGCCACATCATCCCCCTGTTGAAAGGAATCTCGACCCGAGATTCATTCAGCTTCAGCAGAGACATGCCTTGATTCGAACGCGCGTTTAGGAAATAAATGGGGATACTTAGCCTTCATTTGATCTTCCCGTTCCCACGTGAACTCCGGTCCACGATCTGAGTTCCAACGGACTTTAACAATGCGCATTTTACTCCGGCGAAGGCTACGGATTTTATAGTCGAGAATTTCAACCGGTTCCTCCATAATACGCAGACGATCATCCACCTTGATCTCCTCGAGAGGAACAACCAAAGATTCATCCGCCAAACACTTCTTCAGATTAGAGACATGGAAGACATTATGAACATTACTGAGTTCAGTTGGCAGATCAAGCCTGTATGCTACCGGTCCAATCCGTTCCAGAATTGCGAACGGTCCCACATACCGAGGATTCAATTTGCCCCGCTTCCCAAAACGTATAACGCCCTTCCACGGAGATACCTTCAACAAAACCCTGTCGCTAACCTCAAACTCCAAAGGCTTGCGACGACGATCGGCATAGCTCTTTTGACGATCCCGAGCTGCTGCCAGGCGGTTACGGATTTGTACGATCTTCTCAGAAGTCTCGTACACAAGTTCCGGGCCGGTGAGTTGACTCTCACCCACCTCGGCCCAACAAAGAGGAGACCGGCATTTCCGCCCGTAAAGAGCCTCGAACGGAGCTGCCTTGATGCTAGAATGGTAACTGTTGTTGTAGGAGAATTCCACCAACGGTAGATGACTCTCCCACCCCTTGCCAAAATCGATCACACATGCCCGAAGCATGTCTTCTAGCGTTTGGATTGTCCGCTCACTTTGACCGTCAGTTTGCGGTTGATACGTTGTGCTCATGTCTAGCTGAGTACCCAGAGCCTTATGCAAGGATTTCCAGAAGTTAGAGGCGAACCGAGGATCACGATCAGAAATAATAGAGACAGGCACCCCGTGCCGAGAGACCACTTCCTTGAGATATAACCGTGCCAGACGCTCGAGGCCATCGGTATCTTTGATAGCGAGGAAGTGCGCAGACTTTGTCAACCTATCAACAATTACCCAGATCATGTTACAACCACTGGGCGATTTCGGGAGTTTGGTCACAAAGTCCATCGTAATCCGCTCCCACTTCCACTCGGGAATTTCAGGCTGTTGCAGAAGGCCGGATGGCTTTTGGTACTCGACCTTGACCTTGGCACAGGTCAAGCACTTGCTCACGTACGAAGCCACGTCCGCCTTCATGTTCGGCCACCAATAAAGTATCTTTAGGTCTTGATACATCTTATCGGAGCCAGGGTGAATAGAGTACCGGGACTTGTGAGCTTCATCAAGAACGAGCTCCCGCAAGCCCCCAAATAAAGGAACCCAAATACGTTCAGCGAAATAGTGTAACCCATCGGACCTGAGTTCAAGGTGGCTATCAGCACCATGCATGGTTTCAGCTTTAAGGTTTTCCTCCTTCAAAGCTTCTTGCTGCGCTGAACGGATTCGATCAGGTAAGCCGGAATGGATGGTGAGCTGAAGAGCTCGAACACGACGAGGTTTAGCCGTTTCCTTCCTGCTCAAGGCGTCTGCGACCACATTCGCCTTGCCAGGATGGTATTTAATAGCGCACTCGTAATCGTTAAGAAGCTCGACCCAGCGACGCTGTCTTATATTCAACACCTTCTGATCAAAGATATGCTGGAGGCTCTTGTGATCGGTGTAAATAGTGCACTTGGTACCGTACAAGTAATGCCTCCAAATCTTTAAAGCGAAGACTACAGCACCCAATTCCAGATCATGGGTGGGGTAGTTTTTCTCATGAACTTTGAGCTGACGAGAAGCATAGGCGATGACCTTCTCGCGCTGCATCAGTACACAACCGAGACCCCGGATAGAAGCGTCACAATAAACCACAAAATCGTTCGTGCCCTCCGGCAAGGACAAGATAGGAGCAGAACAGAGTTTAGCCTTTAACATCTGGAAGGCCGACTCCTGCGAATCACCCCAGTCGAACTTCCTGTCCTTCTGGGTAAGCGAGGTGAGGGGTTGAGCGATCTTCGAAAATCCCTCGATAAAACGACGATAATAACCTGCAAGGCCTAGGAATTGCCGCACCTCAGATGGCGTCTTTGGTGCTTCCCAGTTTTAATGGCTCCAATCTTAGCTGGGTCAACGTGAATTCCTTTCTCATTAACAACATGACCAAGGAATTGGACTTCACGCAACCAGAAGCTACACTTAGAAAACTTGGCGTACAACTGTTCCCGCCTCAGGAGTTCCAAAACAAGACGCAAGTGTTCCTGATGGTCCACCTCGTTCTTGGAATAGACTAGTATATCGCCAATGAAGACAATCACGAACTTATCAAGATAAGGCTTACAAACACGGTTCATCAAATCCATAAAAATGGCCGGTGCATTGGTGAGACCAAAAGGCATGACCAGGAATTCAAAATGGCCATAGCGAGATCGAAAGGCGGTCTTCGGAATGTCAGCTTCTTGAACCCTCAACTGATGGTACCCCGACCTCAGATCGATCTTCGAATAGAAACTAGAACCCTGAAGCTGGTCAAATAAGTCATCGATGCGGGGAAGAGGATAACGATTCTTGATGGTAACCTTGTTCAATTCCCGGTAGTCGATACACATTCGTAGGCTTCCGTCCTTCTTCTTGACAAACAAAATAGGGGCTCCCCACGGGGACGAACTAGGTCGAATGAAACCCTTCTCTAACAGCTCCTGCAACTGGTTTGACAACTCCTGCATCTCGGGAGGTGCAAGCCGATATGGGGCTCGGGCAATAGGGGCCGCACCTGGAGCAAGTTCAATACCAAATTCGACCTGACGATAAGGCGGAAGACCAGGTAAGTCTTCAGGAAATACATCGGGAAAGTCACGGACAACAGGAATATCTTCAATCTTCTTCTCTTCTTAAGACGAAACCGAAACAAGTGCCAGAATGGCAGAATACCCCTTCCGAAGATACTTATAGGCTTTCATACACGAAATGATACTCAATGGGACCCCGCTCTTCTCATCGTGCACCAACAGAATTTCTCCATCAGGGAGAGGTAGTCGAATGACTTTATCAAAACAAACGATCTCAGCATGATACAGAGACAACCAATCCATACCCACGACAACATCGAAACTACCCAAAGACACTGGCATAAGATCAATAGGGAAGGAATAACCCGACAACTCAAGGTGACACTCCCTAAGGACGTGCGTCGCCTCGACTTTCTTACCATCAGCCAATTCTATCAAGTACTTAGCCTCTAAAGGTGTAGGTACCCTATCAAGCAATTGGCTAAACCCAAGAGATATAAAACTCTTATCGGCACCGGAATCGAATAAACCGTAGCATAGCGATTATCGAGAAGAAACGTACCAGTAACAGTGTCAGGATCCTGTCGAGCACCGCTCGAACCAATCACGAAGGCGCGAGTATTCCTGCCTCCGCCCCCATTGTTTCCATTACCCGAGCCGTTCTTCCCGGCTTCACCCTGTTTCAACTTGGGGCAGTTACGCTTGTAGTGACCAAGCTCACCACAGTTATAGCACCCTTGTTTCCCCTGATTTCCCTGGGGAGCAGCGACTTGAGGGGCTGGGGCTGGCGTGACCGACGGGTTTCGGTTCCCCAGAGGGTTGGACCTACAATCCTTGGCTTGGTGCCCAATCTTATGGCACCGACGGCAACGGTCCTTATCATCGCAAGGACCGGTATGATGATAGTTGCATCGATCACACTTCGGCAACTTCCCAGCATAAACCCCCGGTTGTCGTTCAGACGACGATCCCCCAGTATCAGTCTTCCTCACCTGCTGAGGCTGAGCCGAACTCGAGCCTTTCCCCACAGCTTCCCACTTCCGCTTGTTACTATCAGGAGCCTTCACAGTAGCGCCTCGAGGAGGCAAGACCCCTTCAGCCACCTTCATGTTGGTCAGCCTATGAGCCGACCGGACCACTTCAGAATAAACAGTGAGATTACCCGCAGCAACCAACCCTGCGATCTCCGGTACCAACCCAGCGACATAATGTTCAATCCTTCGGTATTCGGGTGCGTGCAGATCAGGGCACAACACCGCCAACTCATTGTGCCTAGCAGTGTAAGCTTCAATCTCGGACCCCACCATCTTATGATTCCAGACTTCGTGCTCAAGTTTCTGGATTTCATCCCTCAGGCAGTACTCGTTTTTCAGCAACTGAATGAACTCCGCCCAGGGCATAGCGTGGGCTTCCCCAATACCCATAGTCTGGGTGGTGGAGTTCCACCAAGTCAGAGCTTGACCCTCAAGGGTCGCAGAAGCATATTTCACCCGGTCGCCTTCCGGGCAGCTGCACATCGAGAAAACCGATTCGATTTTCTCCAACCAGCGGAGCAGTCCCACTGCCCCTTCAGTACCACTAAAGTTGTGGGGCTTGCAATCCATAAACTTTTTGTAGGAACACTGGGGTGGAGGAGGATTGACAGCACCACCTGGAACGGACACACAGGTGAAAATCAAGAAAAGGTACAGTACCCCTGAACAAGGTAAAATAGGTGAGAATCGACGTACCACCCATAGCATTATGAGCGGCTTGGAATGCAGCCAGAGCAATATTCACGTGCTGCTGCATCAGGTTATCCAACTCCGCTTGGGTCATATTAATGTTCCCACGGCCACCGCCGCCACCACGGCCGCCAACACGACCGCCAGCACGGCCGCCTCTGCGACCTCCACGAGCTCCCGACATCTTCTGTCACAACATGAAACAAAAGATTTAGGCTTGCTTGTGGTATAACCAATTAGGAATTTCAAGAAACTAGACCGAGCCCAGCTCGGGTCCATCCGTTCAAGCCCAAAGTCCGCCAGGGATCCCATGCATCACAGTTTATGATCTCGTGTGCACCCGACATGATAAACTGTTCTACATGGTCCTCCAGGCGCGCTTTAAGTTTGAAGTTCAAGTCACCGAACACTAGCGCCCAATCATGGTATTATTGTAAGTATAAGTACAAGACAGTATGCATAAGAACGAGCGTGTTCATTAGGGCATAGAAGGGAGATGTCCAAATCCCTGGACAGATCTCAAGAGTACGCCGAAGCTACCCCAATGTACACCGCCGTCAAGAAAGTTCAATAGTATATCGTTCGCCATCGAATCATAGTAAGGATGAGTCAAGAAATAGGATGATAAAGAGTAAATAGATGATGTAGCGTAGAAGATGATGACACCGACACCCCCGACAAGTCATATTGTTACCCACTTGTTAAGACTCGACTAATTGTGACCGTCTAGTGTGTGCGACTCAGTTATAGACTAGACTCTACATGCAGTCCTAGTTCACTATAACCGTTGGCTCTGATACCAATCTGTCACACCCTCAAATTCCACGTGCGGGGTTTTACCGCGAGGCGCGTGACACACCAGGACGATCACAATAAACATAAAACAAACATGCATTCATAATTATATTTAAACCAAAATATCATGCTTTGAGCCGTAAACCAGCAGCGGAAGCATTCTTGTTTACAACCAAAAGACATATCATTGTTTACAAAACATTGTTTAATATGCTTCAAAATATTAGACGCTGTGCATGACTCCGTGCGCCTAGCCCATTGACTGCTACCTTAGCGACCTGAGAAAACATGCCAAAAATGTCAACATATAATGCTGGTGAGTTCACAGGTTTTCTTTTATAAAGTGTTGTTATAAGTTCGGTAAGATCATCTCCGTTACTACTATGTTATGAAAACGTTAGCTAGACGTTGAGTGTTGCTACTACTGCGGTTGGGAATCCATTACTAAACCGGTATAAGTGTTGAAGCCAGCCCAGGCGGACGGGATTACCGATGCCTCGGTAACCCCCAAAGTGTTAGAGACAATATGCACCCGCCCGGCTCCCAGCCGTCGGGTGGGGTTTGTAAGGCCCAATAGATCTATCCACATTTCCCCGTTGTGCATCCCCGCACATTCATGGTTCCCCCCTGGGACTTTCTGTAAAAGCCGCATAGTACGTGAAATAACCATAGTATAACATGATCTATGATGAGTAATCAAAATAAGTAGCATGTTTCTCCCCCGAAAGCAAAACGGTAAAAGTGGGGCTGTGACACTCACCTTGGATTGCGTTACTTGAAAACAGTTAAGTAATTATGCTATGATAGCCCCAATTAGTGGCGACCTATCATAAAATGTGTAGAAGTATCCGGACTAATAACCCGTGGGTTAACTAGTCCCCGAATGTCCAGACCGTGACCATAAACGTTTGAAAACATCTTTAACTGTTAAACTGACCGTGCCAGACAAGACCCGACATCCCATTGGTGATCCGACATCCCACGTGTTAGGTAAATACAAGACATCATGCAACATATGCAATTAAACACTTAATACGCGCAATAGTTCACCTAGTCTAGCATAATGTCCGATTAACGCATAATCAGGTCCGAACACGTCTTACCAAGTCATTGGGTGCATCCCGGGGTTCCTATCATGTCCCTAGGTGTCAAATCATGTTCCGGGATGTCAAAACGCGTTCACGACAGCAGTACATGCGATTAGGAAAGTCACACGCGAGTAGGCTTCAGCCTATTGGCGATTAGGGGATATATCAGGCGATTAGGGTCCTAATCGCCTTCATGATTAGGGTCCTAATCGCCTTCATGTCTGCATAATCGCCTTCAGCATCAGGCGATTAGGATTCCTAATCGCCTGCTGCTGCTGTGTGACGGATTTTCGCGCGTTTAACCCTCCAAGTCAGATCCGAAACATGCAACAACACCCAATATCAAACCTAAATCATTTACCAACCCATTCCAAGCAAAAACCCCCAACATATCACTGATCTAACATGTTCTAAGCAATTATTTCCTAAAATGGCAAAGTACTAGATTTCACCAACCAACCTTATCTTTCCTTAAATGGAAACAATCAGATTTCAATCTCTACAAACTTGCAAATCATCAAACCTCTGATCTAACATCTTCCTAGTATGAATTCTAACAACATTGCATCAACAATCATACCATAATCATCCTAAATCTTCAAGAACATTCAAATGGGTCAAAATACACATTTTCATCAAAACACAACAATAATGGCCCAAACTCTAAGATAACCTTCCTAATAATCTCTACATAGCAGAAGTACAATCATATCTTGGAAACAATCATGTTATAACCACCAAGAAGACCAACATATGCATGTAAACTTCACATATAACAAGCATTAAGGTGTAGACTTGGTTTAGAACTCTTTTGAAAGGTTTTTAAAGACACAAACTTAGTAAAACAAGGTCTGGACCTTTGGGGAACCAAAATAACAACTTTACAAAGGTTAGGGATGAAGAACACACCTTGGGTTTTGTTAAAGAAAGGTGTGTAGGCTTGGAGATGGTGATTTTTGTAGCAAAATGAGTTCCAGAGGTGTTTCAAGGTGTGTGGGTGGCTTGGGATCAGCTAGGGTTGTTCTAGAGGTGTTTGGGGAGTTAAGGGTTCTATTTATAGGTGTTTTGACCCGGACCCTGCAGTATAGGCGATTAGCAGGTCAAGTCATGCGATTGGGAGCCTAATCGCATGCTACATCAGGCGATTAGGTCCCAATCGCCTGCTATCATCCCCTACTCGCCTATATATATAGGCGATTAGGCCCTCTTCCAGATCCTAATCGCCTGAAACCCACCAAGCTGGGTTTTCGGCGCGTTAAACGCTATTTTAACACATATAAACACGTATTCACATACCGATAAGTCACATAATGATTCCAAACATATAATGCATGATAACTAACACGTTTACATCCGTTCACCAATTCCCGGGACTCGAGACTCGTGTGTGCATTAAACCCGGCGATTCCACGAATCACCAATCCTTGTACACATGGTTATGGACCGACTCCCGATGACCCCGCGGATCATCGTAACGACTCCCGATGATTCCCAGAATCATCATACCGACTCGACTGACCCCGTTAAGAACGTAATATGCATGACTCGCTAAGGTAGACTTACTAGTTTAGTCAACGTTACTAACCTGAGTTTGTCGGGTGTCACAGTTGTGGTCCATATTCACTAATCCTGTTACGGCCCACTAGTAATTTTTTGGTCAGGGGGTGCACATAAAAAACCGGTTTGTTAACTGGAATCGGTTATTAACCATAACCGGTTGAGGTTTTAAAAAAATAATCGGTTATTTTAACCGATGTACCGGTAAACCAAGAAAAAACCAAAAAAGTGAAAAAACCTAGTTAATTAACCAAAAATAACCGGTAATTAACCGACGTGTTAAAGTGAATAACCGGTTAAAGAAAAAATTATATAATAACCTATATTACCGGTTAACCGAACCGGTTATAGAAAAGACCATGTAAAGCATAAAGCATGCCAATATGAAGTACCCGAAAAATATAACCCCGGACCAATAAAGTGAATAGCCGGTTAAAGCAAAAATTATATGATAACCTATATTACCAGTTATAGAAAAGACCTGGTAAAGCATAAAGCATGCCAATATGAAGTACCCGAAAAATAAAGTGCCGTCTCCGAAAACGTCAAAAAAAAAAAATTGGGCTTTGGGCGAAAAAAAATTTGGGCCCAAAATTTTGTAAATAGGAATGAATTATAAAAAAAATTGAGTATAGTGCTAGATCCAATGATTGAACTTGAGACCTCTACATTAATTAAATTAACATAGTTTTTACAACTCCACTAACAAGACTTTAATGTATAAAACACAAATATATATCCTAAATATAGAATTTAATATATATATATGCGCATATTTTTAAAAAAACGTTTGGGCCCATTTAAGGGTCGGGCCCGAAGCTGGTGACCACCCGGCTCACCCTCATAGCCGGCCCTAGAAAAATATAACCGATATCGGATTATATATATATATATATATATATATATATAGGGGAAAGTTAATTTGAGAACACCTATATTTCGTGCGAACCGCGAGAACGCCATCTAAAGCCATTCAAATCAAAATTTTCTTTTTACACTTATCTTTATTACTAAAATACAATTCCAAAAACACAATTTACGCGTAAAAATTTTAACGTATACGGAAATAAATTGTTTTTACACATGTGTAAATTTACTGTTTGTACATGTGTAAACTGTTTCATTTACACATGTGTAAAAAGTTAATTTGAAAGTGTTTTTGCAAGAAAAGATGAATTATTTGAAAAGAAAGTTCGTTTTTTAATGTTGTATTTTGATTATAATTAGGTTTGTATTGAAAAAAAATGATTTTGATTGGTTTTCTCATTTGTTCTCACGGTTCTCGCGATATTTAGCGTTTTCAAGATAACCCTCCCCTATATATATATATATATATATATATATATATATATATATATATAGGAAAGTTAATTTGAGAACACCTATATTTCATGCGAACCGTGAGAACGGCATCTAAAACCATTCAAATTCAAAATTTCTTTTTACACTTATCTTTATTACTAAAATACAATCTCAAAAGCACAATTTACACGTAAAAATTATAACGTATACGAAAATAATTTGTTTTTACACATGTGTAAATTTACTGTTTATACATGTGTAAACTGTTTCATTTACACATGTGTAAAAAGTTTATTTGAAAGTGTTTTTGCTAGAAAAGATGAATTATTTGGAAAGAAAATTCATTTATTAATGTTGTATTTTGATTATAATGAGGTTTGTATTAAAAAAATTGATTTTGATTGATTTTTTACTTGTTCTCACGGTTCTCACAATATTTAGCGTTCTCAAGATAACCCTCCCCTATATATATATATATATATATATATATATATATATATATATATAGTATAAGTATATAAAAGAAACTCTAGTTAGATGGTAAACTCTAGAAACCCAACATGTGGCTCTCATTAATCCACATCACCATCCTATACCAAATATTTTTTTTATTCAAGGGTCTTTTTGGTCTTTTTGTCTTTCTCTCTCTCTCTCTCTCACTTTGTATTTTTCTGATTCCCATGTTTGAATTGACATTTGACAATCTCTTTTTTTTATTTCTTTATCAACCCATCACCATTATCAAAGCCCTTCCAACACCACCATTTTCATGTTCTCTTTCAACTCCAAAACTCCATTAATGAACTTCAAGTTCATCCAAACTACTTTCAGTTAATGTCATGGATTTTAACCTCTAAAAAAACACACGATTTTACATATATGGATCTTAAGTTCGATGCAATATCTACATTTTTTTTTACTTTATTTTTTGTAGCTCTCACACTAAAAAATTTGGCATGGAAATCACTACAACTCCTACTCCAAGTATAATGGATCTCGAGTTCAATGATAGACTGAGCATCAAGTTGAAGACCAACAATCATCGATTTGAAGAGGAGCATTGTGTACGGTGTTCCATAGTATTTAGTATTAAAAATCCGATCTATACAGGTAACCAACAATTTCCTTATATTTTCCATAAAAAACCGAGGGGATATGGGTTATGTGTGTGCGGTGACGACTATGGAGTCTTTTGGATCTGGATGAAGACAAAGTGATCTGGTTGTGTTTTCTTTAAAAATGGAAGGAGATATGGATTATGTGTATGTAGTGACGGCTATGGAGCTTTTACAAGGAGACCTAATTACAGAGGGTAGGAAGAGAAGGGTTTCATTGATAGAAATAGAGAGTTAGAAAAAATATTTGTTTAGCTTGAAGAAACAGAAGTGCGGTGGTTGATTTTTTTTTTACAACAAGCATGTTTTATTTATTATTGGTTTTGGTTCCGCATACAACCGTCTCATTTATTATTGGTTTTGGTTCATTTTATTATACGATAATAATATTAATTCGCAAAAAATATAACATCATAATTCATAGGTTAACATGTGTTATTTGGGGTTTGACCATGGCAAGTGATAGGAAGGGCGACATTGGTCAAGTGTTTGAGTCATGGAGAAAGTTTACAAGATAGGCTTTGATCGTAACAATTGTGTTTGTTAACACAAGTTCACATTTGGCCCCGACTAACATGTGTTACTCCTGTTTAGTATGTTAGATGATGAGTTGGTCATACCGGTTAATATCTCATCTATTGTTTTGCAGTTGATAACGAAGACCCCCACTGGTTAACATATGTTAACAAACGAAGTCGAATGAAGCCGAGAAAAATATGTAGAAAAACTTTTTAACAACGTTTTCTTTTTTTGTACTCAATGTATAGAGTTACTAGATTTATTTTGTTAAAGTGGTTAATAGTTTGTAATGATACTTTGTAATAACGTGTGTTAATAGTTTGTGTGCTTTATTTCTCAATAAACTTATGATTTGAATGTCTTGGGGTAGGTTTATTTCTTGTTCAGTAGTTTGTAATGATAGTTTGTAATAACACGTGTTAACAAATAACATGTGTTAACCTAATGTAGGAGAGAGGAGAGAGATGGTGTGACATGACCCATTATAATAATATTTTCTTTATCAAATTAGATAACACATGTTAGCCCTTTATGACTAACTAACACATGTTAACCTTCCATGCAGTTCAATAGTTTGTAATGATACTTTGTAATAACATGTGTTAATAGTTTGTGTGCTTTATTTTCTTAGTAAACTTAAGAAGTGAAAACTATAGGGGTATATGTTACCAAATAACACATGTTAACCTTCTATGCAGTTCATTTGAATGTCGTGGGTAAGTTTTTGTGGGGTTCAATAGTTTGTAATGATACTTTGTAATAACGTGTGTTAATAGTTTATATACTTTATTTTCTCAGTAAACTTATGAAGTAAAAACTATAGTGGTAACAAAATAACATATGTTACCATACCACTGATACTAACAAATGTTAGATCTTTTCATGGGTATATGGGGGCAACATGTTTAACTTTATCAGATTAGATAACACATGTTAGCCCTTTATGACCAACTAACACATGTTACCCTCGTATGCAACATTAACACATTATTTGTACTTGCACCATTATAATAATCTTATCTTAAACAAAAAGTATGAGAGAGGGTGTGACATGACCCATTATAATAATATTTTCTTAAACAAAAAGTAGGAGAGAGGAGAGAGATGGTGTGACATGACCCATTATAATAATATTTTCTTTATCAGATTAGATAACACATGTTAAACCCTTTATGACCAACTAACACATGTTAACCTTCCATGCAGTTCAATAGTTTGTAATGATACTTTTGTAATAACATGTGTTAATAGTTTGTGTGCTTTATTAACAAGTGTTAACAAATTTGTATAGGGCAGATTCACTACAACTGTTAACATGTATTAACAGGTTTAGTAAACACATGTTAACACTTTTAATATCTCAATTATGATTTCTTGTTTTTAGCACCAACTATCTACAAAGTTTTTATACGTCAACTTATTAACAAGTGTTAACAAAGTTTTATAGGACAGATTTACTAAAACTGTTAACATGTCATAACAAAGTGTTAACAAAGTTTTTAGACGTCAACTTATTAACAAGTGTTAACAAAGTGTTAACAAAGTTTTATAGGACAGATTTACTAAAACTGTTAACATGTCATAACAAAGTGTTAACAAAGTTTTTATACGTCAACTTATTAACAAGTGTTAACAAATTTTTATGGGACAAATTTACTAAAACTGTTAACATGTGTAACACATGTTAACAGTGTTAATATCTCTACTAAGGTTTTTCTTTTTTTCCAATAAGGCTGGTAAGATATGTTAACACATGTTAACAGTTTTAATATATCAAAATTGGGTATCTATGTCGCCATGTTTTTTGCGTCTAGCGGTTACTTAGTGCATATGATCTTTTTAAAACCTTTGATATGTATAAGTTAAATTGTGCGACGCCCATGGTGTCCCTTCTAGAATCTAGGCTGTATGTGG
Organism: Ambrosia x helenae; assembly: GCA_030844895.1. NCBI lineage: Eukaryota > Viridiplantae > Streptophyta > Magnoliopsida > Asterales > Asteraceae > Ambrosia > Ambrosia x helenae. Next base: position 13,915,582 of record CM061231.1, read on the forward strand.
TTGCGTAAATTGCTGCTTTGTGTTAACACATGTTAACAGGTTTAATATCTCTACCAAGGTTTTGAAAAGGCTGGTAAAATAGGTTAACACATGTTAACAGGTTTAATATCTCTACCAAGGATTTTTTTTTTCAATAAGGCTGGTAAAATATGTTAACACATGTTAACACACGTACTTGCCCCATTATAATAATATTTCTTAAACAAAAAGTAGGAGAGAGAGTGTGACATGACTCATTATAATAATATTTTCTTAAATAAAAAGTAGGAAAGAGGAGAGAGATGATGTGACATGACCTATTATAATAATATTTTCTTAAAGAAAAAGTAGGAGAGAGGAGAGAGAATGGTGATATTTGACTTTGAAAAAGTAGGAGAGAGGGTGTGACATGACCCATTATTATAATATTTTTTTAAAGAAAAAGTATGAGAGAGGGTGACATGACCCTAGTACTTGAGAGAGAGAGAGGAACTTCTTATGTCCCCAAAATACCCTTCCAGCTCCTTTACATAATTAAAATATTAATATAAGTAGTGGGTAGTACAATGGGTTGATCTCAACCATTGATACATTGAGATGGATGGTCATGATAGGGTTTCCATAGTTTACCAAATAACTAAGGTTTCCAATATAACCATTCCCTATATATATATGTGTATATATATATATATATATAGGGGAAAGTTAATTTCAGAACACCTATATTTCGTGCGAACCGTGAGAACGACATCTAAAACCATTCAAAATCAAAATTTCTTTTTACACTTATCTTTATTACTAAAATACAATCTCAAAAACACAATTTACGGGTGAAAATTCAAATGTATACGAAAAATAAATTGTTTTTACACATGTGTAAGTCTACTGTTTATACATGTGTAAACTGTTTCATTTACACATGTGTAAAAAGTTAATTTGAAATTGTTTGTGTAAGAAAAGATGAATTATTTGGAAAGAAAATTCATTTATTAATGTTAGTATTTTGATTATAATGAGATTTGTATTAAAAAAATTGATTTTGATTGATTTTTTTACTTGTTCTCACGGTTCTCACAATATTTAGCGTTTTCAAGATAACCCTCCCCTATATATATATATATATATATATATATATATATATATAGGGGAAAGGGATTAAAGAAACCCTTCAAAATGAGTAAACTCCCACAAACCCAATGAGTGGTTCACATTGCTCCACATCACCCTCTATTATTTTAATTAATAAGGGTAATATAGTATTTTTACCCTTCCCCCTATTTTTCTAATTTGAATTTTCTCTCTCCCCCTCCTATATAAACAACTCCCTCTCTCTCTCTCTCTCTTCATCTCTCTTCCATTATCTTCAAGATTAATCCCACCACCACCACCCCCACCGCCACCTCCACTGCCACCACCGCCACTGCCACCGCCACCTCCACCACCACCTATATCCAATAATAATAATCCAGATCCTATACAGTACACCTCTGCTATCACCGCCACTGCCACCCCCCACCGCCACCTCCACTGCCACTGCCACCGCCACCACCACCACCACCTCCACCTATACACTCTCAAACGCCTCTGCTATCAAGATTATTATTATTAAAAGAAGCAGTTTGCACTCGGGTCTCCGTGATGGTGCGACCCATGTTTTGGATCATTTGATGGGGATGTTAAACGGTAAGAAGCCTCTTTTTTGAATCCAAAGTTTTGACCTTTATTTAAAGTAGATAAATAGAACTTATTTCACGTATCTCATGCTAGCTTCTATTTGTTTTAGTAATAATAATATTTTAATAATAAATAGAACTTATTTCAAGTTTTGACCTGTTTCTGTTTCTATTTTTTTAGTAATAATAATATTTTAATAATCTTATTTCAAGTTTTGACCTGTTTTTGTTTCTATTTGTTTTAGTAATAATAATATTTTAATAATCTTGTGTCATACCCATTTATTGATTTTGTTATGGATTTGGATTAATATCTGTTATTAGTTTGTTGGGATGATACAAAGTTTTGACCTTTATTTAAATTTGTTTGCTTTTAAAAATAATTAGAGCATAACATACTACTGAGGATTATTATTATTATTATTTTTTATTTATTTTTATTGGTTTGAGATGGTGGGTGTTTGGGAAAATAATAATAATAATAATAATAATAATAATAATAATAATAATAATAATAATAATAATATTGGTTTGAGATGGTGGGTGTTTGGGAAAATGGTTTTTGGTAAATGATGATCACCAAGTTTTTATTTTTAATATGATTTTGAAAGGTGTTAGAAAACATTTAATGTTTAGAGTTTGAATTTGAGCTAATTAGTGTTTGGTATGTTTGCATCTGTTCCGTATGTAACACCATAACTAATCATGTTTACACGTAGGTTTACATATTAATTAACCTTTTTTATATGTTGTTATTATTAATATGTTTTTTTTATTTAAAATTGGTGAATTTTAGTGTCTTTTAACGTATGCAACAATATGTCTGAGTTGTTTTTTTACCAGTACGTGCATGTTTGTATGAGTATTATAATGTGTGGAATGTATGTTTGCATCTGTTTCCTATTTTTGCGTCTGTTCCGTATGTAACAACAGAACTAAGTTGGTATAAATTATGAAAAGTTTCGATTCGAAGGTTCCTGTATGTATATAAAATATGAAAAGTTTCCTGTATGTGCCTATATATTAATATGTTTTTTTACATATTAATTAACCTTTTTTATATGTTATTATTATTAATATGTTTTTTAATCAAAATTGGTAAATTTTAATATCTCTTAACATATGCAACAATATGTCTGATTTGTTTTTTTACCAGTATGTGCATGTTTGTATGAGTATTATAATGAGTAAATTTTAATATCTCTAGCATGTCAAATTCTGTTCTATGTTTACTGCAGACTACATAAATGTTGTCTGTGTTTTTCCTGTTACACATGTAAATAATTGTTGTTTTCTTGTAAATAATTGTTGTTTCACATGTACATAAGTATTGTCTGTATTTTTATTTTTTTAAGTTGTAAATAATTGTTGTTTTTTTTGTGTGTTACTAGCATCTCTTATTTTTGGGTGACTTATTATGTTAAACATCGAAAATGATTTTTCGTTTTGTGTTTTTATGTTTGTAGTATCTTGTTGTTTAGTTAGGGTGTTTTTATCGTCTATATTTTCGTATAATCTTTGTGTTATGTTAGACTGTTTACGTGTGTAGCATATATGTTTTTTGCAGTCAGATTATGTTCTATGCAACAATATGTCTGCTTTTGTTTAATATGTTTTTTTAATCAAAATTGGTGAATTTTAATGTCTGTTAGACTGTTAACATATGCAACAATATGTTTGCTTTTGTTTTTTACCAGTATGTGCATGTTTGTATGAGTATTATAATGTGTGGAATGTATGTTTGCATCTGTTTCCTATATTTTTGCACATGTTTCGTATGTAACAACAAAACTATGGTATAAATTAGTTTCTGTTTCGTATGTAATAGCAGAACTAAGTTGGTATAAATTAACTTCTGATTTTTTTACCATATATTGATTAAAACAAAAGTCACTAATCATTGGATCAAATCTATGTTTGCGTCTGTTTCGTATGTAACAGCAGAACTAAGTTGCTATCAGTTTCGTATGTTTGATAATCTTTGATAACTAAATGTATAAAACAATGTTTTTTTGTATCAGTTTCGTATGTTTTTTTGTAATCCAGTTGGTTAACATACGTTAAGCGGGGGGGGGGGGGGGGGGGTCTTTTACATGTAAATTGATGATTTTTGTTTTATTTTTGCAGGTGAGCATATTTTTTGCATTAAAGATGAAGATGATTATCAAGAATGAAGTGTAGACATTTTTTTTATTTATGATACTTTTTTTAGCATTTGTTGATTTGTAATGACCGTTTTGTTTGTTTTTTAGCATTTTGTAAGAAACAATTCTTGTGTACATTTGAATGTTTTTTGATCAATAAAGTTTTTAGCACTTTGTAATGACCGTTTTGTTTGGTTTTAGCACTTTGTAAGTAACAAAATGCCTATAACCATATTAATTCTCGTTATGTATGCAACAATTCTGGTGCTGGTACAATAAAACGAAAAAAAAAACATGGTATAATAAAAATGTGGTAATAAATCTGATTCTGAACTGCTGCTGGAACAGTTGCTATAATTCTTATTGTTACGTACGCAACACTGCGTATGTTACATATGTAACTCGGGCATCTGACAATTTATATAACAATGTGAAAAAGGTAAAAGAGAGATGATGTGATGGGGGTGTCATATCAGCTTTTGTCAGTCTCTTTTTCAGAAAAACCAAATTACCCTATTACCCTTTCTTGTCCTTTATCACATATTTAATTAAATTAATATTATAGAAAAAATGGTGACCATAGATTAAATGGATGGATGGCTAGGATTTAGTTTGCAAGGTTTACTCATTTTGAAGGTTTTTATTATAACCATCCCCTATATATATATATATATATATATATATATATATATATATATATATATATATATATATATATATATATATATATATATATATATATATATTCTTTTGAATGGCCAATTGAAATCACTCACGAACCACCCGGCTCACCCTCATTGTCGGCCCTAAAGTACAAAGTGGAGGCTTTCAATTAATTGCATTTTGAATATTCAAATTAATTGAATTGAATCAATCGAATTTTAGCATTTTAAAGCTGGATTAATATTCGATATGAAATTTGATTACTAAATCGGAATCAAATTTCGCGAATTTATATCCAATTGGAGTAGTAAGCACATCTAAAACATTAAAAAGCATCAACCTTATTAAACCAACTATTGGAATCGACCAACTAAAGCATAGATTACAATCAACCAACTAAAAACATGTTGTCAATCATTGTGTTTTTTTTTTAAAAAAAATTGAATATCATTGACAGAAACGAACGCTTGATCCCCAAGGTGAGGACCAAGACGAACAAAAATTACATCACGTTACAATTACACTATTCTTCCCAAGTACATTTTGTATTCCTATGCCTATTGTTATACCACAAGTAACCATACGTTTTAACATCCGAAATGATCTCCTCAATCTTAGTGTTCTTGTTGTTGAAAATGCGATCATTACGAGCCTTCCAAAGTCTCCAATTTGGATGAGAACAGATTAGTACTAAAGATAAGAAACATTGATCGTTTAATGGTTTTTTGATGTTCGTCAAGTACACATGACCAATCAAAGTGTTGCTAGAAAGAGTGTAAAGGATATAATGACTAAACGAGTTACAAATAAGTGAACAATAGATAAGTTGGATCAATAAAAATATGGCAAAAACCGCAACATGATCTTAGACATGGACCATGTATCTTTCGATTTTGTTGATCTAAATAAGAAACAAAATCAATATTTTGGTGATCTAGTACATTATGCAAAAGTGAAAGTATGTTGTAAACATATATTTTCAGCTTTTAAAAAAGAAGAGTACTAAATACAATATTTTTGATGACTTTTCAGTTGAAATATGTACGTTAAAAGTAAAAATCATGCAAAATATAATAAATTGTTACAAGTTGTAATAATTCAGGATTTGATAAATCACAATTATTAGAAAAACCAAAAAGGAGATGATGAGGTCACAAGCACATGTTGTAAACTTATATGTGGGTGTTTATGTTCACCATGGACACATGACCCAACTCAAAAGGTGTTCAATTTTTGCTTTTATAGAATCCACTCTCGGACAATGCTTCACTTTTTATCAATGTTTTTTATTAATTTAATCCCATGAAAAACAGTTCTTTAGCATGGCGGCATATTCTTAATCAACTAACTAGTGGGAATGCCCGCGCGTTACGGCGGGTGTCCACACGTTATTTGTAAAGAATATAGTTGTTATATATACCCACACAAACCAAAACAAAAGGGTTAAGGCTAGCAGTTAGGATGAAAAGAAATTGTTATATATAAGGGCTAATATGAAAATGTACATTTAATGTCGAGGTCATTTTTTTCTTCCTGATATTTACATATAACAAATCACTCATCAGTGTCCAAGCAAAAAAACTTGTCTCATTACCATTCACATTATTAAATAGAATCATTAAAAGAAGATTATATAAAAATTAAAAAAAATAAAAAAACTAAGAGAAAACACCAAATTATTTTATATGATTAAAAGCTGATATGATCATTCAGCACACTTAATCATCTCTAGATAGGCTTATTTAACCAACTTCTAGGCGTTTCACGCTCACATCTGCTTGAGGCGCACCCAATGCCAATTCAATCCCAAATAACACTAAAATCTATTGGACACTATATTTTCAGAAACCATAACAAAAGCTGCATATATAATACATTCAACATTGCCTAAAAAATGACAACTTCAAGATTAGTCTTTTAAAAAAAGTTTATATTGTTTCAAGATTCACACGAAAACATTAATATGCGGTACCTGTTGTGAAGCAAGTAATAATTTTGCTCCTTTTTAATAATAACTAAAGGGAAAAAAAAAAAAAGATGACCAAAATCTCACCTAGCAGCTTCTTAAGATCCAGCACCATCGTTAGCGTGAACATTAAGATGATCCAACCTTAAAAAAAGTGTTGCCACTGGCAGGCGTCGCCTCACTCCGGGTTGACGGCGATCTATCGCTGCCATATGTCTAAATTGATCAAATTGGCCGCGTTGAACAGGTCACCCCTCTTGAGTTGGTGTTATCAGCGACATTCTCTAAAACTATTATTCGACCACATCGTCACATCGAATACACTTGAAAATTCGTCAGTTAATCACGCATTAGAGTTGCAACTTTTGTTGCATCTTAGTTTAATATGATTCATATAAATTGTTGAGATACAACTAAACATGTTTAACCTTAATCTTCTCTAGCCTCTGGTTGTCCTCTATGTGTTTTTCAATTTTGTTCTTTGTCGGGCTGGTGGTTTGGGCAGTTTCATCTAGTGGTCCAACCTGAACCCAAACACACTAAACCACTTGCATTGACAAATCAACAATAAAGGCGAACAAAACTAAATATTATGGACTTACTCGGAATATCCGTTTGATATATTGAACTGCAGCAACCTGCAAGGTCTTATTGTCCTATTGGTTAACCAACAAAGAGGTTAATAGGGAAATCAGAATCAGCATAAACAATGGTAGCAACAAAAACAATGTTGTGCTTATTGAAGGCAGTTCAACTTTAGGCTGTTCAACCTCAGATACTGATTTTAAGCGAAGGTGGATACACCTAATTACCAAAATATGAAAATTAATAACAAACAAGTCATGCCCAGTTGAAAATTCTGCCACTGTTAATTTTTCGCTAAGAAAACAAGAATTCGACTAATAAGTAATCCATTCCATGACCATTCTAATGGAGCTAATAGTAGTTGTCATTGTGGTCAGAACCACTTCTCCCATTCTGTAATATTACTAAATTCTCAAATTACAAAAACTTAAATAAAGGAAAAATAAAGTTTAACATACCATCACTACCCATGATTAGATCCAAAGCAAAATATTCCACAAAGAACTCTGTATTATGTTTCATGGGCTGACCATACAATGTATGCAATAATGCATGCCCAGTTCTATCAGCAGCAAAAGCACATTGATAAGCTTGCCCACCTATAAAATAACATGAAGAAAGTTTACAGGATAACTCATTCATTAGGTTTAAGTAGTCGATGGCTCGTCTACTCGCTCGCGACCCACAACGAATATTCTAATAGTTTGAATAGATGTGAATGAATAGAATCCCTTTCATATCTCTTGTTTTCTATTAAAAAAAAAAAAAAAAAAAAAAAAAAACTCTTCTGGAATGATTTGTTTGGATTAAATTCATAGTTATCTTAGTGCTACCTACCACCATAAATTTAAAATAATACAATATGTTACAAGAGGAATCAAGACAATCTTGACATGTTTTTATAATTAAAATCATTGGTGGCCCCATCCTTAAAACTTCAACCTGCAGAATGTTTATACAACTTTCATACGTATGTAATTGTTTACCAAAACAGAAAAAGAGGTATATCCTACATTAATTTCAAAATCAAACAGCACTGAAGTGGTTTAGTAAACCGTAATTGAGCATTCTTATACATAACAATCATGACCCAGAACTTGATTTTCCACTCGACACATAATATCGAACCCTATGCAGTATATAGATCTCACAAACCACAACATGTAATTAATAATCACAAAAAGTAATTAAGCTTATTCTAAAATTGTTTATGAACACATATAAAATTTCCAATTATTCAAACAGAAACTGAATATATATATAACAAAATGAAGAATCGTCCATACCTTGTGAGAAGAGATAGATTTGCTGAAAACACACTCCAAAAACAGGATGAATGAGGACAATTGATGGTGGCCTAGAGAGATTGATGTTCCAACGAAGGATTCCAGGGGTCTTTAACCGGGCTGAAAGAGAATTTATTAAAATTAAAAGAGGGTATTGAAGAGGGATGTCGATTAGTTGGAAAGGGGCAAGGAAGGAATTAAAATTTGCAAGGAAGGAATTAAAATTTAGATTTTAACTAAAATGGTGATGTGAAATGTCTATATTACCCTTTAAAGTGTCTTAATTGTCACCATCTTTCCTAGAATACCCTTGAATGTGTTGCTTAAATATGTTGTACATGTTTTTTTAAGTTGTACGGACGTGAAAATGACCATCTTGTACATCACTCCTCCTTTATAATGTATTATAGATTAATGATGAATAAGTTTTTCGGTTTAAAATACTTGAGCCGCTAAAATTAAATAATCAATACAAGTTTTTCGGTTTAAAATCTAAACAGGTAGATTATGTGTTCTCTTTGCGAGGTGGAGGAAGAGACGGTAAATCATCTTTTTATATTATGTTGGGTAGCGTCGGCTATATGGTCTAATGTGTGCAAGTAGTGTAATCTCTCTCCGATTTTGCATTTTTGTTCCGGGACTTAGTGGAGTTGCATAAAACGGCTGACAGTAAAAAAAGGTAAAATAGTTTTTCACGGGATAGTGATTTGCGCTTATTGATGCATTTGGAAAGTGAGGAACTCCAAGGTTTTCAATGGTACAAGTTATAAGATTGTAGATATCACGGCGGATGTGAAGTCTTTGGCATTTTTATGGTTGAAGAATATGTCAAGGCATAAAAACCTCTTATGAAAGGAGTGGTGTAAATATCCAATGTATATGATGTAACTGTAGTTTGTGGGGTTTGGCAGTCCTGTTTTATGATTCTAGACTTTGGTTTTTGAATGAAAGTTGTAAAAAAAAAAGGTTGATCTGGTTTGAAACTACTATCTAACTTTTATATTATTATTATTATTTTGAAATATGTAATTATTTTATATGTATTATACATAGTTATCAAAGCGCCTAGGCGCACTCAAGGCGCATAGGCCGAGCCCGGAGCCTGGGCGCAAGGCGCATAAAAAACGAGGGCCTTTTGTAATTAGGCGCATAGTATAAAATACATTTTTAGGGATTTTAGAGATGTTTTAGGCTTGTTTAGGGCTATTTTAGGATGTTTTAGGGTTGTTTAGGACTTGTTCATGACTCATTTAGGATGTGTTAGAGGTTTATGCAACTTTTAGCTTGAATTTGGCAAAAAATCAGCATGAAAACAACCTTGATAGTGTGCCTGAGTGCCTAGGCGCGCGCCTCACAGGGCGCAGCGCAGTTGGTGCATCTCGAGCCTAGGCGCGCGCCTGGGCGCGCTTTTGACAACTATGATATTATAATCATGATTTACCTGTATGACTTAAACTCTTTTTTTGTAATGAAAACTAATGAGTAAAAATGAGCATTTCAACCTTCAAATCATAAGCTCCCATGCAAAAGCCGTAAGTATTGTTGACTGGAACTCGTATTTCAACCTTCAAACCGGTTAAAGCTGTCAAAGAGGCACCGGCGACGAGGGTTGTGGACTTTAACTTGTGGGTACCAAGGAAAGTCGGTATTTTAATTTGGAGGACAAGCTTGGGGAGACTTCCAACAAGAGTAAGTAGCGCTCAAGAGGAGGAACATAAACCTTGGATCCGATCTTTGTCCATTTTGTGGTGATCGACAAGACAAGAAACGGTGGAGCACCTTTTTGTGTCGTGTGCTTTCGCTCAATCAGTTTGGCAGTCGATTTTCCAATGGTGCAAGGTGGAGCACCTTTATTATTTTTGAATTATTTCGTTTTTATTATAAAAAAACCCCTAGGATACCATGTGGCAATGAGTGTTTTTAGGGAAAAAAATAATTTAAAAACAAAATTGAATTTTTCTCTCTAATGTTTTTCCTCTCATAATTTTTAAACGTTGATATCTTTTATATTCGATATTTTTTAAAGAAAAAAAATTACACCAAATTAACGAGCGTTTTATTATCTTTCCAACTAGTACCATAGTGCTATATAAAAAACAGAGAAAAAAATGAATATTTTTTGTGGGGTTTTGTTTATACAGGAAAAAAAACACAAAGTGTTCATTTTATTCATTAATTATGTATAGGCAAGTCATTAATTCTGTTCAAACCAATAAATATGAATTCTATTTACAACAGGTGTTAGCATTGGGGTTGTACATTGTTTTATGTTAGGTTTTAATATTAAAGTTATACATTGTTTAAGGTTAGACGTTAACATTGGAGATACAATGTTAATTGTTTTAGGTTAGGTGCTACTCGAAGCTTTCCTGCATGTAACTGTAAAGCACACCAGTCTATTTCGTATGTAAAATTGATATGTCATATTAGATTTCTCAACTCCGGGACGCTGCGAACATATAAATCTAGTAAAAATATAAAGTGATAATACCTTGGATCAAGCAATAATGTATACATATAAAATAGGAAATGACAGCCAAAAAGAATAGTGGACTTTTATTGGAATTAATTCCAAGAAACCAAACGAGTAGATATTCTTAGCTTTTATTGTGAGCATAATATCCCTCAAGATCGTTCAAACCAAAAAGTGAGGCACAAATGACATGGTTTCTGAACCACTTTCATCAAAAGCCTTTATCTTGTTTGTTTTCTATTGTGAAGATAAAATAAAATAATCTTTATGGAATTGATTTTCTTTATCATTTAAATTTATAGAAAGGGGTTGTGTACTTGTATCTACCAGCCATACCGAAAACCACTTACACAAATCAATCAAGTTTTTTTTTAAACGGAGAATGAGATACTTTTATTACATACGAAAAACCAAAACGTTAGCGAGTACAAAAAGTTTCCTAACCAGAGGTTAGAAAACCGGGATAAAAGAAAAGATACACATACATGACACTCGCCAATAGAATATAAAAACTACACTCTCCCAACGAAAAACTATGAAAACCAAAAACAACCGGAACCCCTTGGACTGAATTCATTAGAGGATAAGCCCTTCATTATCTTCGACCATAACCTCAGGCACCTTTCAGACATCTAGATCGCCACATTTCCACAGAATTAGGTTCATTATGCCAAAAATTTTGGACTATTCCTTTAATGCTAGCAAAGATTTTGCACAGCTGAAGCATCTTAAAACCAAAAGTTGCAGATTCTTAAATCATGTTCATTTGGGTTGGCCGGTTACAAGCTTATGACGTGCCAATTGAACTGGTGTAGGATCACTGGCGAATCTTCTCTCGGGCTGGACAAGGCCCCGGCACACTCAACTTTTTCATTTCTTAGTGTAAATTTTACCGAAAATCTTTATATGTATTGAGTCCGGCCCTACTAGGTTTTTCATTCAAGATCTGCCATTGTATATGATCAATAGCTAGCAAGACCGAGTTTATTTAACTATTTAATCTCATTCAAGTAATCCTACCCTAAAATTCTAAATAAATCACAAATATTTCATAGTTTTAATTCACAAACTACGTGAATGAGATTTAAGTATATTAACTAGAATCCCAACCAAACCTAAAGTCAATATCCTATCCGCCATGAAAAAGTTAGGTAACTACACCTTTAGATTTGTAAGGAATATTATAAATCATAAGCTACTAGCCTACTTGGACAAGATGCTACAGCTTACGTTAATCTAACATCATTTGTCAACTACAAAGGTTACAACGACAATACATGTCACTGTCGTTGAAGTCTGTTCTTTGCTAATGGAAAAAGAGGGCATAAAAGGAACGTGATTCACTGATTTGTGTGTGATTGTGTGAAAATTTCTAATTGCCCATGTTTACTTGGCATAGTTGAGGTTTTCTTAGCGTTTGTATTGAATTATTTTGATCATATGAGGTCATGGTTCAACCGCCCAATGAGCGGTTGAGCAAGTTCTAAAAGATGGACTCGACCCACAAAGAAACCGGTGAAACCTGTCAATTTAATTAGCAACAGGCCGTCCAATACTTGTAAGTTATAATTTATAAAGACTTCAACTTTCGACAAACATCAGAAACAAATTAAAGATGTACTTTCTTGTAGTTTTAGTCATTAACCAGGTGCCGGATCCAGGATATTTTTTTTTCTAGCGGGACGAAATTTTTTTTAGGATTGTATGGCTATCACTATATTATGTTTTTTTTCAGGCCGTACCAAGTCTAGTCATATTAAAAAAAATAATCAAACTAAAATTTATATAATCAATAAAATAACGTTAAACGTTATTATAAACGCATTATCTGAATAGAAATATATATAAAGTTCTTTCTTACGAGTTTCATTTTTAAATCTATCCATAACATCGTCTAGAGAGACTTTCCTATGCAAGTCTTTCTCAATATAATATATTCAACTATTGCTTAAATTCTCATCACCATTCTGGTTACGCAAGCCGAACTTCACGTGCTTCACTGTAAAAAAAAACATCTTTCAACGGTTGCGTTTGCGATGGGAACATGAGAGCAAGCTTTAATGAACGATACACATGAGAATGGATTTCTAAAGTACATTACTTTTGATGGTCATATGCCGCACTATTCCTCGACATATGATGATGTGATAAGGCTAAGAGTGTCTTGTTTTAGGGTGGGTGGGGTGGTTAGACAATGTTAAAAAAAATAAAAAATCAACCAATCAAAAAATAGCATGCCCCGCGTACGCTAGAGGGTTCCCCCCCCCCCCCCCCCCCCCCGCCAAGGGGCTTCCCCCCCTTCCACAGCCACCCGGGCTAATGTTCATGGCGTTATGGTAGTTCCCCCACACACTCCGGAGGGCCTTACAAAACCATTACACCCATCACACTCAATACTATTACACCACCTCATTTCATCACTAAACTCATGGTGGTTATTACACCATCACTAAACTTTTTTTTGAATAAAATATAAACATTACATTAAAGAAAATAAAAACATCAGTAGAAAATATAAAACCTAATGTAATTTTGAGAGGAACATTAATCACCACGCTGAAACATGTAAAAAATCATTGCCGACCTCGAAAGCATACTCGATGTGAGCGTAGGCTACCTGCATAGCTTTTGTTTCGTCGGGGAAATCATTCGTCATTTTCTTTAAAAAAAATCAAAGGTTTTACAATTTGATTCGAGGTCCCTATACTTGTGAGAGATTGAATCACAACTACGTTGTGTTCCCCCGATAAGTGCACTAAACTCGGCTAAAACTTTATTCCAAGATGGAGCGTTCCTCCAACCACAACCACGACCACTGCTCGCTGATGCGCTATCGTTGTGTACGTTGTCGTACGCGATCACTAGCACAAGTTCATCCTCTTGTGTTCAAGTACTCATTGTTAAAATTGTGAATGTGAATGAGGATGAGAAGAATTTTGTCATTTTTTTTAGTGTATAGGAGAATAATTAGGTGTGAGTGTGGTTGTAAAAAAATTGGTAATATGTACATATACGTAGATAATTTTTTTAACAGTCAAATGACCGTTGTCATCACTGTTCAACGGCTAGCGAGCCCGTGATAGTGGTCGTGGTCGCGGAAAAATTGAAGCATCACGAAATTGATGGGACGGTGATCGTGATGATCACAGTAATTATGAAGTGGCCATCACGAACCATCCCGTCTACCCTTACTATAAAAGTAAACAACCCATTTAGGTGTTACACAATCCCAAGCCAACATGTGCGTTTTTTTTACAACAATAGCATCAAACATAGAGTTAAAAAAACATAAAACATAATCTTTTATCAATGCTCAAAATGTTGGAATAAATATACATAACGTTTGTATATTTATCGATAGCCATTATAATCATTTATATAATGATGATCAATTATTAATATTATCCTAAGCCCAATAACAAATATGTCTTTGATGGGTGAACTATCATTAGATGGGCCTTATTAGGGTGTCCCCCGGGTATGTATAAATATGGAGAGATATTATGAGATTAGGGTTGAGACAATCATAACAATATAACACCATTAGCCATCCCTTATCTCTGTCTCTCTCTCAATGTGTTCATAACTTAAGAACACATAAACCATCAGAACTGCATACCCTAAAGTGAACCTAATCAAGATGATGGTGTCTTCCATTACTGAAGTTCCTGAACGGTTAAGCAAATCAGGTACACTTGATTAAATATTATGTTTATACCTTATGTTCTTATGAATATAATCAACATGTGGTATCAGAGCAATGCTGATTATATTAAGTAATTGAAATAGTCGATAACTTGTTTTTCTATAAATAATCGATTCATATTAATAAGACATATTAATAAGTTCTAATAAGCCACTAGAAAATGTTTGCAAATTTTGGTATGAATCGATGGTCAAGAAAGTCAAGCTAATAATAAATAACATGAAAACCATGCATCGTATGTGCAACATGTTACGTAATATTTTTTTTATTTGAATTCACTCCATAAATTCAATCGGAGATAACAACGAATTCTTAAGATAAAGATTATATTGATTATGTTTTTTTTTCGGTTGATGTTGAAGAACATCATTAGAAAATCAAAAATTATTATGATTTTGGTTTAAAATTGGATTGAAATTCTGTTTCTGATAATTTAGGACATAACTTTATCTCCAAGGAATTTTCGAAATCAATTATGATTAAGTCAAAGATTTCGAAATCTTATGATATCTTTGGAGATAGTCATTATTTAAATCTGGAAACAGATATTAGTAAATCCCTAAAATTTCGAACCATATTTATTTAGTATTGGTTCTTGAATAATAAGTTTTCGGTTTTAAGGTTAATGAATTTAGTTCTCGGATTATTAGTTAAGTTTCGGATAATGGTCCTCGGTGTATAAGTTCTCGGTTTTTAAAGCTTTCGATCAGGTTCACAGACAGGAGTTCTCGGTTAAGGTCTTCTACTTCGAAAACCGAAAATGTTTTTTGAGATTCCATAATGTGTCCGAGAACCCATCTTATTTATCGAGAACTATCATGTATTCGAGAACCAATATTTTTCGAGAACTATTAAAGAATCCGAGAACTGTTAAAGTTATCCGAAAACATAAGTTATTCGAGTACTCATAATATATTCGAGAACTCATCAGTATATCGAGAACTAGTTCTGATATTCGAGAACTCATCATGACATTCGAGAACTCATTATGATATCTGAGAACTCATTGAGTCTTCGAGTACTCATGATTTATCCGGGAACTCATCACTTTCGAGAACTCATAATTTCAAGAACCCCTTATGTTATTCCAGATCTCATAAGTTTTCTGGGAACTCATTATTTTTCCGAGAACTCAACATTTTTTGAGAACTCATAAGATTAATTCGAGAACTCATTATTTTTCCGGGAACTCATAAGATTATCGAGAACCCATTAGTTCACTGAGAACCCATTATTTTTCGGGTTCTCTTATAAAATTTACAGTTTTGATAAAACCTAATGTATCAAGTTTATTCAAAACATTATAAAACCTTGCTTAACTTGCAATAACATTTTGAGGTGTCACTTCTGCCCAAAGGTGATGTGTCACATTAGTTCGTTATAAAGATCTTGTTAAGCATTGTAGCTCGTTCACATAAGTGCCATAAGGTTTCACTTCTGCCCAAAGGTGATGTGTAACAGATTATGTTGGTGAACTGAGTGTATTGCATTAGGACTTTGAATGTCTCACTTCTGCCCAAAGGTGATGGGTTACATTCAATGTCGGCAATTCTATACTTAAATGAATAGCGTATAGCCAAAGCTAGAGCATGTTATTTAAGTATCTTATGTTGGTGTTATTATATTATCACATCTTCATATCAAAATTGATCCTCACAATTAATGATCCTTCATTAATATAATGATCATAATATAAGTTTGCCTTACATCAATACCCGTAACTCGAAACTAATCTCACATTCTTCTATAAATTACTATCTCAACTAAATGATCCACTCTAATTATCAAAACTAAGTAGAGTTTGCTTAAATTTTGTTCTCATTAAGTTACCTCTTAAGACATGACATTCCTATGCTCTATCTAAAAAAGTATTACAGAATAACATACGAGCATAAGAAGTGGAATAAAATGTCTCTTATGGTAAATTAAGAACTCCTTTTACTGATTCCTATCAGGCGAGCTATTAAAGATTCTGAAATTCCTAAGAATAATGTATTATCTATGGAATGAAAGAATATAACGAATTCCTAAGAAGCATAAAATAAACAAATCTAACTTTATGGTTAAATGGCATCTGTGAATACATCTTAACATTGAAGAACATGACCCATAAAGCTAAGGGGTTATACATGGAAATCAATAAAATTTCTAGTGCATTATGACTTTTCCACCAGTACGATTAGATGCATTATGAATCAACTATAACACTTAGAAATATCAAAGTAAAATGAGTGTGTTGATAGGGAATTACGTACAGGGAAAAGGAACGCATTAAACTAGAAAAATTGATGTTATTCACCTTACTACCATTAAACCTAAAAGAGGAAGAATAATTACCATAGAGAGGATAATTATAAGGTCTGGAAACAAAATACAAGTACTACTTTCAGCTATAAGTTTCTCTAAAGAGAAAGTCTTACTAATCAAAACTGTGCCATTAAGAATAGGCATAAGCAATGAGATTACCCATAAGTAGAGAGAACAGCTAGCTAAGATATGTAGTGCCTAATTAAGGATATTTTAACTCCACAAATGCTAATGAATTCCAATTAACACATGATGGTTGAGTCTAGTTTTATACGTTTCCTTACCAGAATTCAACAAATACTTAAGATGAGAGTTAGTGGCAAAATTAAGGGTCTATTGACCACTAATAACTGATCTTAGTGTTGAAACTTTATGATACCTTACGATATTCTTGAGATTACTCAGAATTTAGCATCAATACTAAAAGCTACAATTTTTTTTGATAGTTACAAGGTTTTAATGACCAAACAAAAGTCACTATTAAGTTAAACTCTTATATTGTTTGTTGTCATTATCTGAATAGAAACCTTATGAAATAAAACTAGATGATCAAATAACATTTTTCACAACTTTGTTATCATGAAAATGATAATTTAACAAAGGAAAATGAGACCCATGCAATTCATACACTAAGATCAAAATTTCATGAGAAATCATGACCAGGTCACTAAAGGATGCTTGGCTATCAAATATCATTTTCAGTGACTTTAAAGCATGTGTTAAACGCCCTAAACATTAAATGGGGAAAGGAATAAATGGGCTTCCATCATAAGTCATAACTAATTGACATCAGTGGAGCTTAGATAAATATCTAATTGTATCTATTCCATTTCCTACAGACCAAAAGTATTAAAGAAATCAATTCATATATACTTAATAAGATTACCTCTAAGTATGTTCCTAAAATTCTTATGAAATCTGGACGATAAGGGAAATCAAGTTTAAAATATATGAAATATTCTCGTTCACACGCATCGTTAAAACTTATTATGTGGAGGTACTAAGAGACCTAAAAGATTAGTGGGAGCATAAGATGTCCTACTTATGACTTGCAAAGGTTACAGAGGTGGGGGGAACGACAATTTGATCTATCCTCAAATTACACCTCTTGCATTGGACAACGATCTATCACAACTTGTCTCCTTAGAACTTAACGTACTCCTAACAAAGTTTTGTGGATGCTTAAATATGGGAAAACTTAGATTTCTTACTAAAGTAATCCTCATCAAGAAAAACGACAATAAACATCATTAGGTTGTTTTCTCTATTAAAATCTATGGATCTTCCAAATGTTAGATCTTAAGCATGCTGGATTCATTAAGATCTCTAAGGTAAGTGGGAGCAGTAAAAGTCCTTATTATGACTTTTCAGAAGTACAAGATGCGGGGGAGAGACTTATTAAAATTCGAGACTCATTAAGTTTAACTCCGAATTTAACTTCGATTATTCCTCTTGTACACCTTACTTCACCAACTCTTACACACTTAGAAACTAATGTTGCTCCTTATATACCTAAAAATAAAAACACTTAACTAAAGTTAAGTTTGTATCATAATAAATCCAATATTCAACTCAGGAGGTCATTTGGGTCTAAAAGCCCACTAACTTTGATGATTATGTAACCTACCTGACTAATACAAAATGGATGTTTGGAAAGTTTACCGATCCTACCTCTTCTAATTAAATCATTAGTATCAATCAATCTTCTAAATGGAATAAAGCTATTATTAGCAAAATTTAATTCCATAAATTAGAATAATGTTTAGGATTTGGTTGAATAACCTAAAGGTATTCATAATTGAACCAGATCCGAATGGGAACGTTGTAAGATAAGATTGATTGTAAAAGATTATACTCAAGAGGGATTAGATTATCAAAGAATCTTCTTATCTGTATTACAAAAGATTTCTTTGAGGATCATTATCGTTCTAGTAGCTCATAATAACTAAGAGCCACATTAGATGGACATTAAAACAACTTTCCATAACAATGACCTACATGTTCATTAAGCAACCTGAAAGTTCTAAACTGAAGGTTAAGAACACTTAGTCTGTAAGTCAATAAGATCCATGTATGGGTTGATGCAAGCATAAAATGTGTTGGAATCATAATGAAATTACTCTTCATCAAGAACTAAGTGGATTAAAGAACCTACCTCAAGATGAGTGGGAGCAACTAATGAAAACTTGTCCTTACATTGATGACGTTTCTCTTGACAAGTATATGTTACCTAAGTCAAAGCATTTTTCATGCATGATTTTGACATGATGAATATCGGAGATTCTTCTTACGTAATAGGAATCAAAATATACCGAGATAGACACAACAGGATATTAGTTTCATCCCATAAGTTTTACTCTAAGCGGGTCCTTAAGTATGTAACATACAACATTGCTCTCTTTTAGAGGATAATGGGATAAATGAGATTATTACCTTATGCTTCATTAATTAGAAGACTTATGTAAATTTAAGTCTATGATTGTTTATGATATTGTTCATATTGCTTAACACTGGACTTGTCTAGATTATTGAAAAGCATCTAATGGAACATTACAATATCTTTAAGAAACAAGAGACTACAATATAAAGAAGAAGTGAGAACCTAAAGTGATTGACTACTCTTACCCTAACTTTGTTATATTCAAAGGAAATCAAGTGTCAATTTCGGGGTATATCATAACGTCAGCAGACATAACTTTCTCATGGAGGAGTCGTAAGGAACTGTTAACAACAACCTAAGTTATCATGACATAATGTGTTGCTTATCACAACATAACGGTCATTAAATGTTGTTGGTAAATTTAGTAGTTGACTCATAACTTATTAACTCCATATAAATACTAAGTTGAAGATTTACTGTGATAAAGTCAGCTGTCCTAATTTCTCGAACAGTAACAGTTTGAGAGGAGATGCATTAGATTTCGATACGAAATTATTTTTCGCTTATGATTAAGAACAAATAGAGGAAATCAGAATTTTGTATCGAATGCATTCATGATATGCTTATGGATCCAATAACTAAAGGTCTATCACCCATAAGTCTCACTAAGGGCCAACTAAGAGAAAAGGGTATTACTGATGACCATGTACAACTGTATATCGTACTATGAATGACTTATGACTAATGACTAATGATTAATGATTAATTTTCCTCATTATGATTTGTTTGTCTATTAGTATGCTAAGCTAGCATAATGGCATAAAGACAATAATATAACAAATCATCTAAGGGTATAACGTTAATTGATCCTATTGTTAAGTTTTAAATTTGGGTGTGGTATGATTAATGGGGGTCCTAAGTCGAATAAAGACTTAACGACTGTATTTCTTTGCTACATTTTGGGTTTAGAACTAAAATGAGTATTAATCTCTGCAGACTTACGTAATACTCATAATAAATGATTACTCGGCTAAGTGGGAGAATGTTGGAATAAATATACGTAATGTTTGTATATTTATCGATAGCCATTATAATCATTTATATAATGATGATCAATTATTAATATTATCCTAAGCCCAATAACAGATATGTCTTTGATGGGCGGACTATCATTAGATGGGCTTTATTAGGGTGTCCCCTGGGTATGTATAAATATGGAGAGATATTATGAGATTAGGGTTGAGACAATTATAACAACATAACACCATTAGCCATCCCCTATCTCTGTCTCTCTCTCAATGTGTTCATAACTTAAGAACACATAAACCATCAGAACTGTATACCCTAAAGGGAATCCAATCAAGATTATGGTGCCTTCCATTACTGAGGTTCCTGAACGGTTAAGCAAATCAGGTACACTTGATTTATGTTTATACCTTATGTTCTTATGAATATAATCAACACAAAAACCATATTCTTCCTAAATCTAGAAATATTCGTCAAACGTTGTTGTTTTTTTTTTTTTTTTTTTTTGAATGGCCGTCAAACGTTTTTAGCATGAGACCTAATGTGCCGTTGACATAAAAACTAAAAAAGTAAAAAAAAAAAGCAAAAGTAGGGGTAAAATATGTATATCAGTACAACCCCAAGGACCATTCTGCATTTATATGTTCTCTTTTACCGGCAAAATTGCCTTTCAAAAACTATTTTTATACACAGAGCATACAGCAACCATTTTCTTCAAGATGCTAATCTTCAACCTCAATCCTCTACATATATATATATATATACATATATAATATATATAAACAGAGATGATGACATATAATAATAAGGTTAATTGGTGTACATGTTTTGTGGGGTGACTGATAACCGTTAACTTTGTTGACATCAAGATTCTCTGGTTATCTTTCTTGCTCCGATCTAGCCACTTTCCCTTAATTGTTTTCTGAAGCGAAGAATCTTCGGTCGAAGAAAACTATCGCTTTCGCTTTCCTTTCCCCATCAGAGATTCCCCATTTCTTTACTTTCTTTAAAACACAACCTTTATCACCAATTATGCCATTGCCATTGCCATTGCCATTCTTCTTCTGCATATCTATCTATCTATCTCTCTTCTTGTCCTTTTCGCCTATTCGCCTTTTCTTTTTCGCCTTCTTTAAACTCCGGTGTCAAAATCTATACATAAGTCCCTAAACCCCTCCTATTATTATGTCTTCTTCAGGGAACTTCACTCAGCATAGTATTTGTGGTATGGAAATATAAAAGTTATATTAATATTATTAATATTATGTGAATAATGCATATGTAATTTATGCAGAGAGGAGATCTTGGTTTATGAGATGGCTGAATAAGCTTTTTAGAAGCGGTTCAAATAATCGCGAGGTGGTTAGTAGTGCACATCGCCCTCCTCAGTTTAACGGGGATGAAAGCATGGTCTTGCGCGCTCCTGTTAGATCTTTGGTAACTATTTAGAAGCTTGTTTTGATGTGGGATTGTTTTATGTTGAAAGAAAGTTTATAAAAAATAAACTTTGCTTAAATTCCAATGATAATTTGTAACAAAAAGTAGGAAAAGTATGTTTTGTTACATAGTGATAAAAGGTAGGCACTTTTCTTGATCTAAAACCCCACCTCTTATCACCCAAATCTCTTTTATGATTATTATTCGGAATTGCTAAGGGAGAATGAATCGCGTATGTATTATTCGCTTTTGAATTTCGTCAGGACAATCGCGCAAGAACTGATAAGGAGAAGGAAGAATTAGATAGAGCGATAGCACTTTCTTTGGCTGAAGGTTTGAAGAAACCAAATGGTAAGTTGTTTATATTGTAAGTTTGTAACCCTCCTTTTGTATTTTGCTAATCGACGGTAAAATAAACGTTCTTGTGTTTACATCTATTAGGATACGGGTGGCAACCTAATAACGAAGAAGATCTTGCGAAAGCAGTTGAGGATGATCATCGTCCGTCATATCCTTCTTATGTTCCTAGAGATTATCAACCAATGAGATATAGGTACTTGGAATACTCCGCGATTAATATGCATTTTTCGACCCAAATGCCAAAATGGCTGCCTAATTATTATGTCAACTTTGCAGAGTGTGTGGTGGCTGCAACCGTGAAATCGGTCATGGAAACTACTTAGGATGCATGGGGGCCTTTTTTCACCCTGAATGTTTCCGTTGCCGTGCTTGTCGTTACCCGATCAGAGAACAGGAGGTAGTCTTTTTAGTTATTATTATTTTTTATTTTTGTGATTTAGTTTTTGCAAGTCAAATGATGGTGTTGGACTGTTGGATGTTAACTTATTAATGTTGTTTTGCCTCAAGTTCTCTTTATCAGGGAAAGATGCATACCATAAGACTTGTTTCAAAGAGCTGACACATCCCAAATGTGAAGTCTGCTTTCAATATGTAATGAAAATTTATGAAATCACTAATTAACTTACAGTTACTTTTGACAGTCACACATGGCTGTAAAATGCTAACTTGTGAATCTAACTTTTTATAAAGATACCCACAAATGGAGCTGGGTTGATCGAGTATCGATGCCATCCGTTCTGGTCCCAGAAATATTGTCCTGTACATGAGCATGACAACACAGCGCGTTGCTGTAGCTGCGAAAGATTAGAGGTATCGTTTCTGCAAACTTTTGCGCCTTTTCAATCCAATTATCATTTTTTTTATGTGTTTGTTAAAGTCTGTGAATGCAAGATACATATCTTTGGGCGATGGGCGGAGCTTATGTATGGAGTGCATGGAATCTGCAATAATGGATACCGGTGACTGCCAACCGCTTTACCATAGTATCAGGGACTACTATGAAGGAATGAACATGAGACTTGATCAACAAATTCCCATGTTACTTGTTGAACGACAAGCGCTTAATGAAGCGATTGTCGGGGAGAAACATGTAACGGAACATTTCTTTATCCTTTATGACTTTTCTCGGAGCTTCAAGTTTCCTAACTATGAACAGCTTCTTTTGCAGGGCTTCCATCACATGCCTGAGACACGCGGTCTTTGTCTTTCCGAGGAGCAAACGGTTGCAAGTGTAAGTTCAATTTATCTTCCGTTGGTGTCTTTGATCTGAACAATGATATCATCTGATTTTGCGAGTTTCAGATACTGAAAAGGCCGAAAATTGGCGGGCATGGGTTGATAGGAATGAGAACCCAACCTCAGAAATTGACCCGAAGATGCGAAGTTACAGCCATTCTTGTTCTTTATGGTCTCCCGAGGTAACGGTTACAACCTTTTCTGTTTCCCTTGACGCTCGGAGACTGGTTTCTGAAATTAAATCGCGTTGCAGGTTACTAACGGGTGCTATTCTTGCTCACGAGTTGATGCATGGCTGGTTACGTCTTAAAGGTAACTAGAAATCATCTGTTGTCCTTACTGGATGCTTGACAGTGGATATGAAAACTTGATTATCTTTATGTGCATTGTAATGTTGGACAGGCTATAGAAACCTAAATCCTGAGGTAGAAGAAGGTATATGTCAAGTTCTTTCGAATATGTGGCTTGAATCAGAGATCATGCCCGCATCAACGTCCACCTCAGCACCGTCATCATCTTCTTCAGGTTCAAAGAAAGGTGGAAAATCAAGAGTTGAGAATAAACTGGGTGAATTTTTCATGCATCAGATAGCTCATGATGCTTCACCTGCATATGGAGGAGGATTTCGAGCTGCTAATGCAGCAGTGAATATGTACGGCCTGCGTCGTACACTTGACCATATTCGCCTAACTGGAAGTTTTCCCCTGTAATTGATCAACACTTGAGTATTTAAAGGTTCGCTATACTGCCCTTAAAGGGTTGAGTTGATCATTGAGGAACCCAAGTTTTTGTTCGGGAATACACGAGGGAGATACGACAGCGACAGTGAAAAACAAGTCTTTTATCTTTTAAATAAATTTCAAAGTGATTTCATTCTGTGATTGGTATTGGGGTATTGTATTTGGAGACTAACAAGCTCCTTCCTGAAAGTGACACAATATATTGATTATATCTGATATTTTTCCACCTGTTTTGTCATGTATGGTGCCAAAATCCGATTCGAACCATATAAGTTAAACCCCAAGGCAGTTACGATTTCATTAACTAAAACTGAACACATGGTAACAAAGATTTGTAAATTAGTACACTGAAAAATAAGCGCTTAATGGGTTGTGTCCCGTTTACTGATTCCCTTTTAATCTGTACAAGGGATATGATGTTTTTACAGGTACGAAATGTTCTAAAAATGATGACAATGGCTATTAATTAGCATGTGTCTATACCTGATAAAACTTGTTTAAGTTTCTCATAGGTCATAAACACGATGCCAATGCTGGGTACTACCTTGTAATATTCAGGCAAAATGCCTCTGTATAGGCCACGTAGGCCTTCAGCTCGTAGTATGTGCCCAAACGTACCAAAAACTCCTGTTTTATACACTGGAGCCCGACCGCCTGCTCCTTGTAATTGCATCCGTCGCCTCACAAGATCCAAAGGGAATGATACTGCAACAAAGGCTACTTGTTAAATACGGATTACGGAATATATCCTTCAATAAAGAGAACACCACTAATATCTTTGTAACCAAAAAGTGGAGATACACCAAATTTTCAAGACAGCTCGGATATGGGGTGGCCATGGAGAGCTAAATTTACATAATTTTCACTTTCATTTGGGAGCCACAGTGAGAAGCATACCTCAGACAAAAGAGGGACGCCTCTCACAATGTTTTTGACTCCGTAAACAAAGTTGGTTAGCCTGTAGTCAACCTACAATAACCAACTGAGAATTTTGAAGAGCCATGTTAGATGTAAGATAAAGTTAATCCAAACAAGATCTGATGCTGAAATACTTGAAGATAAAATTGTTAAATTGCCTCCTAAAGAACTTTAAGTCAACAAGCTTAAGGAATAAGGACAGATTAATCACACACCAATATTTGCTAAGATGTCTGTTTATTGATTGCATATTTGGAAAATAAGCTGAAATGCGTGTTATACACTTATACTGATTCGATTATAAATCACTAACCTGTTGATGAAGCAATGCCTGAAAGACTGCCACAAGCAAGGCTCACCATGACAGTAGAATCGTCCGGTCTGTTACCGACAAAGAACATCAGAGTTAAAAAATCTAGAACAACTTATGCACAAATGAAGAAAGAGAAGGCAGCTACCTCTGCACTTGCCAGTAAGATCTCACAGTATCGTAAACTGAAAAGCTAATTGCTAGGTTGGGACCAACACCCTGTAAAATCACGTGGTCAGGAGAAAGAACGGCATACGGCAAAAAATAAGATCAAAATATGAAATAGCATCAGTTATAGAACAATACCAATAAACAAGCACCAAGTCCCTTGTAGAGTCCAAAGACACCCTCTTCCTTGCTGATGGTATGTAAAGCATGCCATATACCTCTATAGTAATTTACATTTGTCTGCAACACCAAAATGTAAATAAACATCATTTTGAAAAGAACAGAAAGTCAAATCCTTTTTAAACACATTTTCGAGTGAGGAAAATGAAATGCATGACAAGATTCTTACTTGCGCTGAAAGGCGTGTTCTAACAAGATCCAAAGGATACGTCGCAGAGGCGGCGGTTATGCCAGCTAAGCCACCACCTGCAAGTCGTACAAAGACATCTGAACCAAAACTTGCCTCATGGCCTTCCGCTCCCAACATCAACTGTAGAAACTGCCATATTGTAATAGAAAAAAGGAAAGAAATTATCAATTTGGATGATGGTCAAATTACGAAGTAAATCTCCTCAAGAATTCGTAAATGCATGTAAGAAACTCTAGCCAAGCACGTTTGTACCAACATTCTTATATCGTTCAAATGAGTAAAAGCTAATGGACGAGTAAGGCAGGCGATGAACAATTGTGACTAGATTCCCCTTCCAGAACGCACGAAAACCTTCTTCTCTGACAACACGTGAAGCTTCACGCCATATACTAGCGTTTTTTAAAGTAGAGACATCAGAGTGCATGCCTTGCACCTGCAGCATCAAGTAAATCCCTCAATAAGAAAGGCAATACAGATATGTAAAACAAACACAACAATGCTAACTTATTAACTCCATTAGCACAACATCATGTACAATCAACATTATATTCTCACTCAAATCATACAAATACTCTGTTTTGCTTCATAGACAAAGTATAGATCACTAACAGTTGAATAAGAATGCAAAAACAATGCAACAGACCAACAGATTCTTGTTTATCTCGAATATAAGATAAAACACACTAGCTTTACAGATGCTCGGCCTCTCGGGAACAAAGTACCTTTAACATCAACAAAAATCGATGACCAATCTACAACTCCTGGAAGCACAAACCTAAATGTATTCCCTATTCCCTAAGAGCCTTCACATTAGATTCTCTATCTCTATCACTATAATTCAACTAAAATACACATTTTCCACTAAACTTTGTTTATTTTTTAAAAACCTCTCACATCATATTCATCTCTATCTCTGTCTCTCTCTCTAACTTACTCACAATCACTTATTTTACCGTTTTTTCTTCTTCGTTTTATAACTCATAAAATTATATTTAAAGATGAATAGTGAATCTCAATATTCAGAGAACTAGTGTAGGTTCTCTAAACCTTATCTCTATTTTAGAGATGCTGACAGAGATCACAAATAATAAAACTCTATTATTTTCTCTATAATTAGTGATATGGATCAAATAGAGAACCTGATGTGAATGCGCTATGCAGATCCTTATTATTTACAGAATTACATCACTATTTCAACAAAATATATTCCAATATTTTAACAAACTTACTGAGATACAACAAAAACAACAATATCACTTCAATAACAATAATTCAGAGGCACAAACAACTAATCAGATTCAATTGCAATAGTTATTATAAAACAATAATAATAATAATAATAGATCAACAAAATGATAAAAATACCTGAAAGAGGATAGTGAGGCGAGCGAGAGGAGCGGTGCAGGTTTTACTAACGGCGCCGGCGACACCGCCGGCGATGAGTTGAGAAACCGCTCCGATCTGTGATCGGTGGTGTTGCGACGGCTTCTGGTGGTGATGCGTCACTAATTTATGAGCCGTACCACCACCGCCTTCAACCATCCTTACCCTGGCTTCTGTTTGCATATTATTATTGTGTATATGATTTTTTTGTATATAAATCTGGAAAGTGATAATGTGGAAAATATGAAACTGAAATTATTATGATCAGATTTTGGAAGAATGTTATTATTATTATTGTTTCATGAATTATAATGAAGAAATATTAATTTTTGTATTATTTTTTTTTCCACAAAGAAAGAAAGAAAAATAAGGGGGGAGTTCATGGTTTTCTGCGTATGGTATTGGAATTACAACGCGTGGTTTTTGACGATCACGCTAAACGATGTCGTATAGCATGAGCGATTTTTAGTTTGCATAGTCATCTTTGCACTATTACTTTATTTTTGTTTGGCCGAAAAAGTTGTCATATAAAAAAACATGTGAAGTTATAGTTTACTAGTAGGATTTTTTTTTTTTTATTTGGTCGGTGAAGAAACACTGGATTAACACCTAAATAGACGAGCAAACTAAAGAGATAATTTTATTGATGATTGCTATGATGATTACAAATACTTGAATATAAACGCATATAATGCTTCGACTATAATCACTCTTTCTCAACTATTACATAATTCTTTAAGTGTTTTTATGTGTAAAACCGAGTGAATCCTCTTCCTTGGAGGAGAGAGGTATTTATAGGCTTGGCAGTCGTCCTGTGATTGGTCCATTTGAGAATGATAGCTGTCCAGTGCAGGTTTCACACGGTTGACAACCGTTGGAGCATGGTCGTTGTCTTTTTGTGATTGGTCCACGTATTATGCAATCGTCATTTCTGTCTTTTTTCTGTACCTCGTACCTGGCAGAGATCGTGGAGCAGGGAATAACGGTCTCTTATTGACTGCACGTCCTTTTCCTTGTCAAGTCACAGCTGGCATGTACTAAGAAGCGTGCGTAGGCTTCTAGAAAGTTTGTGTTGCAGTCCTGTTGACGTGCCTGAAGGTGTGTGGCCGTGCGCATGCGCGGGTACATATCTCTTTCGTTGGTGTTGTTTTGGTACGGTACTGATACTTGGTATAGCATCGAAAGTAAAATAAATATATAAATAAAGTTATGATATGCTTAAAAAATTTTGACACGTGTCTAAAAAGTTGAATACAACTATCGCTTTTTTTATAATTCTTAGTATCGATTAGGTTCGTTACTGTACCAACAATCGCTATAGCGTAAGATATACAAAAGATAGTTTAGTTTGAATACAACTCTATTTTCAGCAAAATTTATGCTCTGAAAAAAAAAATTAAACATGTTTGCATATTTTGTTTTTTTATTTCTATTTGTAAGGTGATGAACACAATTTACTAAAGAAAAATCATGAGTCAAAAGCGCAAATAATTTAAAGTAAAGAGATGAAACTAAAACTAAAAAGAAATACACTTTGTTCATTCATTTTTTTTAATTTATTAAGAACACATATTACTCATACAATATTTTACCCCCATATTTCTAAACTACTATTTTGCTCATGTTTAAACCTAAAACTTAACCTCATGCTTGGGTTTGTCTGTTTACCCATGTCAATTTGTAAAAATTGTTGGTTTTAATAATATATAAGTTAGTTTAAATTTAATATATTCTAAAAATTGTTTGTCTTAATTATATTAGAAGATCTGAATCTTTTCTAATAACAATAATACCGTTTATGTCAAATTGAAGAATGATGAACAATAATCCAAGAGCAAGCATTTGTTTTGTTCAGAAATTATTAAGGATATAACGTTACATTCATGATGCGTAACGCTTTTTGAAATGATAAAAAGAAACATAAAAAATTTTAGGACCAAGATAATTGAAGAATATTCCTAGGCCACATGATGAGATATTCTTTGCCTTCTAACCCAACAAGTGACGTAATCTTGAGACACTAACAACCACTAGATTAAACTATATATAGTTTTTTCCTATTTCGTTACCATGATATTGCTCTGATTACATGAACCACTAGAATCTAGATTAAGCTATATATTTTATTTCGGTACACATAAGCATCTTTCGTGTTTTCACTGTACCCAACTAGTGACGGATCTTAAACTTTTGACTAGGTTGGGTTGAAAGTCACGGACCTAATTTTTTTTCCTACTACTAAGTTTTGGACGGACGATCCAGTTCAAATCGGATCAAACAATAAGAACTCTAAATATTCATTTTTTAATAAACATAAACCAAACTTTCGGGTTAAACACTAATTCAAATTACTATCACACAAAAAAAAAAACCAAATTTTTAATAAACAAATGCCAAAAATATGAATGAAAATGCGAGATAAATGATACTACTTGAATAAGGTATACTAACTCACTTTGTCGTTCTTTAAGTTATTTAAACTCGTCAATTATTGATCTCGAATCAAAACTTTCAGCAATTTCTCTTTCTGTGTAAATCACCAAGTTATTCACAAGATTCTCATCTGACATCTTATTGCGAAGACGGTTCTTGAATATCTTCATTGCTGAAAATCCCCTCTCTGTCGTTGCAGTAGAAACGGAAAGTGTCAAGATTAGCCAAACCACTATATGAAGCAAGTAATAGTCCCCACAAAACCTTAGCATAGATTAACAATAGATGATACACCACTTAGTTTGGGAATCTTTGGCCTATCAAAATTAAAATTTTTCAACTGACCTAATTATTGAATTCTTTCTTATTCTATAAAATCTCCAGGACAATACTTCTCAACAAGAAAACTAATATTATCAATATCAATCACTTTTAAATGTTCTTTAGAAATTAAAGTAGAACTAAGACTTAATAACTTTATCGAGTGCTCATTGGGGTGTGGTGGATACTGTATTCACGATTCATTTAGGAATTAGGATAGTTTTTTTTTTCTTGCTAACAATACTAGGTTAATCACTTTGGAGTTTGGACTAATTCTTAGTGATGTTTATGGACTAAGTAATTCTTTGGGCTAGACTAAAAAAAAATAAGGTTGGGTCGTACTAAAAAAAAATGTGGATTTCAGTAAATTTAAAAAAAAAGGGTGGGTCGGACTTAACAAATTTTTTTTTTTTTTTTTTTTTTTTTTTGTAATTTAACACTTTTGGGTGAAGAAGTTGGCCGGGCCAGGGCCCCGCCTGGCCCAAGCCAAGCTTCGCCATTGCACCCAACACCATATCAGTCTAGAAGGGCATTATATACCGTCTTCAACGGGCGTGAGCGCAATACTGGTACCGAAAGTATCAGTACCAGTACTAGTACCCCGTATCATTTACTCATCCCTGAGCGTGAATGGTTTGTGAAATGCTTAAGGGCGAGTGTGGTCACAACCATTGGGCGGATATATGCGTGGAATTAATTTCTCATCCAATCAAAACAACCAACATGGCTAAATGTGTAATTGGCTAATTGCGTTACACTTAGCCTTATGGACAGAGTCAAATCGGGAATAAATTTGTATCATAATAGTACAAATAGAAGATCTTGATTAGAAGGCTGGACCCCTTTCCACCAAATCGGTTTTTGGTTCAGGTTAAGAACCGGTTTGATTCACAAAGATGTTGATATGTGCACCTCTACTTGCCTACTTGGTACCAATTTAGACAGATTGGATAGAGACCTCCACGAAATGAATTTGGGCTCAATTATTATTAAATTGGGCTGAGATATTGGGCTACACTACTACTTATTATCTGTAATTAGCCATACGAAATTGAAAGTGCTTGTTGGGCTTAGGTTGCTAATTAGTCTTGTTTTATCCGTTTAATTCAGAACTAAGTTCACATGTATATTTTCATTGGCGGATCAACCTAGAACATCCCTACCTCAACACCATATGTTATGTTACTAAGTTGACATGTATATATTCATTAGGTTGCTCCACGACACGGTACACCACACCGGTGGTCCGCGTGTTGACTCCTCTTTGGTAGAGTCATGAGCATGAATGAGAAAATCGACCGTTAGGTGTGGGTTTTGAGGCACAAACGGCTAGTATAATATAACAAAGGTATAGTTTAAATGACCGGACCATAAATAACTATCAAGGTTGGTTCCCATTCGGTTGTTATGGACCAAAAATCAAAATATGGCCAACACTAACTATAACTAGAAGTAATGTTACTTGTAATCATACTTGAACGTACATGAATTGTAAATCATTTGGTGCAAGATTCGATTTGTGATGGAGCTCATGTCGTGGAGCATAAAGACATATTATAAGCACACTATGAATTTGTTGTAATAATCCACAATAACACTAATACAATACCAAGAGATGTCTAGAGGTGGCAATTTCCAACGCGACACAAGAATAATAAGTTATCATATCTAAACCATTTAATAAACATACCACATGTCGACATGACAATCAAACAGGACGCGTTCAAATTACATGATTTTAACGTCAACAAATATCGCATATAAACTTTCTTAGAATCAAGTTCCACTTACTTACAGAAAAGCCCAATGCTCTTATCAATCCTTCCTCCCTTTCTTTCTCTCTCTCTTTGATTTTCTTGTGTTAAACACAAGGCTCAAACTTGCAACCATGCGACAAACTTACAACCAAAACATCGCGCCAAGTGCCTTTTTTAAGTACCAAAATGTTTTAGAAAAGAACACACACTTAATGAGAACAACAAGTCCCTTTGGAAGCATTATTCTCAACTTTAATGGCGGTGCCTTTTGAAGGAACAAAAGATTCGGCTTCCTGGGCAGCCAAGGCTTTCTTGCTTACCACATGATAAATATCAAGCAAAATCGACTGAAACGCCTTCTCAACATTATGTGCATCAAGTGCAGAAGTCTCTAGGAACGAAAGCCCTTCTTTCTCCGCAAACGCTTGAGCATCATGCTCTGAAACGGCTCTAAGATGCTTCAAATCACATTTGTTTCCAGTCAACATCAGGACAATGTTGGCATCCGCATGGTCCCTTAGCTCACGAAGCCACCTCGTCACATTTTCAAACGATTGCTTCTTCGTTATATCATAAACCAAAAACGCACCTACTGCTCCTCTATAGTAAGCGCTTGTGATCGCTCGGTATCTCTCCTGACCGGCTGTGTCCCATATTTGTGCCTTCACTGTCTTCCCTTCAACCTACACCACATTGCATACAACTTTCATATTTTTTAAAAAGAAAACATTTCAGTTTCATATCCACGAAACAAATTACATAAGGATAGCAGGTAGGCAGGCAACAAGCTGCGCCGCCACCCTTTTCTTAATACAGAACCCTAATCTATTGAACACAAATCCACGCCCCTAGGGAGTAGAAAAGTTTGCATGGAGCACCCGTTGAACTCTATTCAGGAAACGGGCCGCCTCTAGTGCCATGGAGCCGAAAGTGTCAAAAGCCAAAGGAACGAAAGCAAACTTTTTCATTGTACCAAGAGTAACAATCATGAATTCATGATATACCAATGTAAATAAATGTAAATAACCAACCTGAAGAGTCCTTGTCGCGAATTCGACTCCAATGGTGGATTTAGATTCCAAAGAAAACTCATTTCGGGTAAATCTAGAAAGAATGTTAGATTTTCCGACACCTGAATCGCCAATCAAGACAATCTTGAACAAGTAATCGTATTCGTGATCTACCTTATATGCCATTCTTTTTCTTTGTGTTTGTCACAAAACCTGAAAAAAAATGTAGATAACAATAAATTTTAGTCATATATAAATAATAACAATTGTGAGATACATGTTTTTGTACATAAACTAAATCCAAGAAGCTAACCATGCGTGACTGATCGATGAAGACAGATTTGCAGATGATTAAGAGAAATGTATGAGCAAATCGAATACGATGAAACAGAATACCCGAATGAATAGGATCTTTGAATGGAAAATTATTTTATTTGAAATATGTCACTAAATCCCCCTTGAAATATGTTGAAATTACATAACACATTCGCAAATTGTTTATGAATTAAAAGGGGGATAAAATGAACCAATAGTCGTGTAGCGGTGTAGGGGCGATCCATACATGAATCTAGGTAAGGGTATGCATGAGCGGGTTTAGTTGTTTTATTCTTTAGCGGAACCAGAACTGAAGTGGTCGGTTTTGGGGGTATCTAACAGGTCGGTTCAGTTATAGTCAATTTCGCTTTGTTCCTTGTATTTAGTTTGGTTATGTTTCGTTTACTCGTGTTTGAAACAATAGAAAACAAATTTATTGATCATTCGTGTAATATTTTCTGTTGAGCAAAATAGTTTGGACTAAAACTATAGTTTCAATATAGAATGTTAAAATGTTACCTATGCAATATTCTATCATGTAACTGACTTCTGTTTTCTAAAACTTTTATTATTCTATATTATTGTGGGGGGTTTCTATTAGAATAATTCAAATGAAGGTCCATCACAATCTTATGGACTCCAATGACTAATGATACTTAATGGACACCCTATATGTGGAAAGAATTGAAAGATAATGGCATTGCTTGCTTACTTCCATGGTTGGATTTGTAGAAATACCTTGCGTTCACTCTTATTGTTCTATTTCTTTAAGGTTTAAATGAAGCATTGATAATGACAATACATTATTTGAATGGTTAGATATCATAAAGCGTTAAAAGCATACTCTACATTCTTTCTATTTTTCTAAGGCACGATTATAGGCTGTATTAATTACCGATATGAACTTAAACCAAAGATGTAGCCAAAAGATATATATAAAATGGGTAAGAATAATGTAAAAACGAGCTTAGGGTCTGTTTGGTGTGAGGTAATGGAATGGACGAGGGAATGGAATGGATGAGGTAATGGATCGGACATGGTAATGGTGGAATAGATCATTACCATTCCATGCCTTGTTTGGTTGTCATGTAAGAATGAAACAAAAGATTACTTTGTGTTGTTGGATAGGCTGAAAAAGACGAACAAATAAAATTGGTGGTTAGTGGCGGTGGTGATTGGTGGTCAGTGGCGGTGATGGTGGGTAGTGATATGTGGCGATAGCGGCGGTGGTGGGTGGCGGCGGTGGTGGAAGGTGGAGGTGGATAGTCGTGATGGTGGGTGGGCGATGATGGTGAGTAGTGGCGGTGGTGGTTGGTGGTTGGTGGTGGTGAGGATGTTAAATGGTGGTGTGTGTGTGGCGGTGGCGACGATGGTGGTGGGGTGGCGGCAACGGTGGCGATGGGTGGAGGTGGATGGCGGTTATGATGGGTGAGTGACGCTGGTGAGTAGTGGCGGTGGTGGGTGGAAGTGGCGGTGGTGGTGGTGGGTGGTGGCGGTAGTTGTGGGTAAAGGAAATTGTGGTGAGTAACGGTGGCAGGTGGTAGAGGCGGCGGTGGTGGGTGGGTGACGGTGGTTGGTGGCGACGGTGGCGGGTGGGTGAGGTAGTGGGTGGCGGCGGGACGGTGGTGGGTGGTGACGGAGGTGGTGGGTGGTTACGATGGTGGTGGGTGGTGGTGGTGGGTTATGGTGTTATTAGTAAAGGGTGAATGAGAGATGGAATGAAAAAAAGAACATGAGGGTGGATGGAATGATTTTGAGGGAATATAATGCCTTGTGGAATGAGTGATTCCATTACTTTAACCAACCAAAAACACTATTTTTCATTACCTTGTAATGGTCCATTCCATTCCATCGTACCAAACGCTACCTTAGTGTAAAATGTATAAGAATGATTATTAGCCATAGATTAAACTAGATCATAAGGGGCACAATGGTAAAATTACCGCGTCATTAAAGTTTCACCTCCATTTTTAAAACGGCCGTAACTTTTCATACGACATTTTTTTATAAAACTATACCATAAAAACAAGTGTTTTTATCCTCTTTCATTTGTATACCCTATTGCTATACTTTAAAAAAAATCTAGGTTGATAACTTGCATTTTGTTGATGGTATACTTACGTTTTAGAAACGCAAGTTATACCTGATAAGACGATCTGCTAAAACGCAAGTTATACATGATAAAACACAAGTTATACCTGATAAAAAAAAAGATGCAAGTTATATTTGATAAAAAAAACGCAAGTTATACGTAGTTATCAACCCATCAATTTTTTAAAGTATAGCAATACGGTATGCAAATGAAAGAGGATAAAAAGCTTGTTTTTATGGTGTATTTAAAAAAAAAAAACTAATATCGTATGAAAAAGTTATGAACGTTTAAAATTGGGGGTGAAACTCAACAGTGGTAGGTTATACCTATTTTGCCCTTACCTTTTCCTTTGGAAAATCTAACGTATATATTCACCATTTTAATATATCCATTGATTTATTTATATCAGTAGCACAAAATCCTTCTTATCCCTTTTAGGTTAAGGTTATTTTTTATAGTAAACTTTCTCGATTTATAAAGTTAAAATAAAAAAGAAATAAATGACGGTCCAATTTTTATTTTATTATTATTATTATTATTATTATTATTTTGTAATGATGTTGATTTTGAATATTGTGTTTGTAATAGCAAGAGTATTTACGATTAAACAATGATTAATTTCCATCAATGAAATAAGGAGAAACAATTGGACGTGGAACAAAAGCAAACAATATTCATTCGTTCATTCATTCTAGTTCTAGTTATTCAATGAAGTAAGGAGAAATAATTGGACGTTGAACGAAAAGCAAATTGACAATATTCATTCATTCTAGTTAACGATGTGTAAAGCACATATGTAGATATGAGT
Organism: Ambrosia x helenae; assembly: GCA_030844895.1. Taxonomy (NCBI): domain Eukaryota; kingdom Viridiplantae; phylum Streptophyta; class Magnoliopsida; order Asterales; family Asteraceae; genus Ambrosia; species Ambrosia x helenae. The sequence continues at coordinate 13,951,428 of CM061231.1, forward strand.
GGGTGTCATATGGCAATAAATTTAATAAACTTTGCCTAATATTTTTTTAGACCTAATAAACTTTAAAACTTATCTTTTCATATGAGAGATACCGAGCCATCACAAGTGCTTACTATAAACTTTAAAACTTATCTTTTGTCTATTACTAGAAGGTATGCCCGCGCGTTGCGGCGGGTGCAACTGTTTTGCCCATCGTGTATCGTATTTGTTGGTTATTCGTTATGATGAAGTAGAAAACAACGATGCATAAAATATATGTTATTAAAAACTGAAACTCATAAGTATATCTTCTGAAAATTTTAAATGGGTACATAACAATAGGCCGTACTATTCCTTGCAACACCCTTAGACTGTCCCACGTCCTTCGGTGGGACCCTTTTATGTATCTCGAAGGCAGATAAGTATGCCATCGTAGAGCGGTGCTTAGCGCAGTGAAGTGGCGTTGTATCTCTTAATGACCATAAGATTGTAGTGGAAGTGATGTAATTACTAAAATGCAATTTGTAGTGTGCAACATATCTTTATTATTTTAGGGCACCCGCGAGATGCAGCGGAGTCAATGATTTGCATAGATACTCTCGTTTTATGTTAGTTTGACAAGCGCCGTAACAAATATATTAGACCAAACAAATTACTAATCAATATAGTTAAAACTACCAAATCGACTGATAAGAACTTGTCTTCTTTTGGATATGTAAACAATTTTGTGACTTCGTGAGATCAGAAACTTAAATTCTATTCTAGAAGCTTATAGTAGCAGAGAAAACAAAAAACCATCGAGGAAGACGATGACGTTGTTCATGAAGTATCTCTACCATATTTGCTTGTATAAACATCAAGCCTACATATATCGTCCACTTTAATGGGTTGAAATGTGTCATGGGTTGGGTGTGTTGGCAAACTTCAAGCCTACATATTCATTTGTGTGTAGAAGTGTCACATCATACCATCCTGCAACCACATAAATTTAAAAAGAAGATATAAATACATAATATATGATGTAATTTATTTACTGTAAACATTGAAGGATATGTAAGTTATGTATGTGAAGAATCACTACATTATTTATATACCAAATACATGACCACTATTTATAAGTCTATAACATTGATACAAACATAATAAAGACATGGAGGTTATGAATGTAAAGAGTCACCATATTATTGTTAATTTCCTCATCAATTTTATAATTATGTTTAAATTAATTTCTTCAACAATTTAATATTTAAGTAGAAAGACAATTTTACCCCCTAAATGACTTCAATAAGCATTGTACTATAAGCAATAAAGGTTGTATTTACTTAAATTTTGCGGGTATCCTTCATTGATGCTTTATAATATAGTATAGAAGATAAAGATTCGGGTTGTTTCATTAGCGTGAGCATGAATTTATGGATTTTCGATTTCTTATTTCTTAACACAAATAACATAAGTAATTAACACATAGTTAAGTTTTTGTTTTCTCTTTATGCTAGTGTTTAATTTATTTTATTATTAGAATTAGAACTTAAACAATATACATTTGCCGAAAGCAAAATAATATTGTGAACCACACTTCATACAACGTTTAACAAGAACATTAAATAGATCAAACAAATACCTTTACGTATAGATCGAGTTAACTATTTCATGACGTTCAAGGAGACCATGTTGATTGAAATTGAGGAAAGTCTCCATACCCTTCTCTAACCATCCTCTCCATCATCTGTCATTCATGTCCATTTGTTCCATGCAACATCAGTTTTCATCCATGCAGTAAGTGGAAGTAATATTTATAATATATTAGAAACATATTAGCAAATCTAGAATGTTATATTTATAATTTTGTCCGTTTTATTTAGTTAACAATATATATGATTCAAGATACACAACTTCTTAACAAAGATAGTTAGGAAAACGATCTGTCACCTTCATATGGGTCATATCATCCAATTCAGTAGAGTTGAGGTCAATAGGTCATAAAGCATGCTGGCTTCTGAAAGCTTCATAGAGAGAAACTAAAAATACACAAAGAAAAATATTTTCTCATCCATAATTCTGAATATTGTTTGTTTATTGTTTTAATTGTTAGTTGCACAACTAAATTACCTCAATTTGATTCTGTAACGATCCAACATAATTAATTATTACATCCAACATCACTGGCATTCCCGTTGTCTATAGTAAATAACTAAATTTAAATGGAGCAAAACAATGATATATTATGAAGATAAATTTTGTAATTGTCAAAGAACATACGAACAAGTAGAAAAAAATGTATATATGTATATAAAGATTAACTCATATCTTTATACCTTGTAGCATTCGGGAACCATATCTTCCAAGCGTCTTAACTTCTCATTGATTTTTTTCTCTTCTCATCTAATGAAGACATAAATTTTTTGGACAAAACAATGTTTCAAAGCATGAAATTAGCTCTAAGATTTTGTTTGAGGTTATGAAAAGACTATTAGCATTCAAGAAATTGATTATAATGAATTATATATAATAATATAGATGGGGTTGAAAGGTCTCACATTTAAGATGCATCATATGTTAGGTTGTATTTTGTGTTTTAAAAGTTGGACATAAGGGCATAATTGGGATAAGATTTTAGTATGTGAGGTATTGGATTATGTTAAATTTACTAATCTACCCTCCTAAGTGTCTTAATAGTCACAAGTATGCCAATAATACCCTTAATTTTTTTGCTTAAATATGTTGTACATCTTGTTTGTTAAGTTGTACGAAAATGAAAATGACTATCTTAGCCATCACTCCTCCTTAATAAGATAACTAGCAGGGAAGCCCGCGCTTCGCAGCGGGTGTAAAATACGACCACATTACTCCTTCATAGCTCCAAAAGATGAGAATTGTTGTTAGGTAACACAAGGGTAGACAATTTATAAATGTTAATTTTTAGCTATCAAATTGTTAGAGTTATATATTTTCTAAAATGCAGTGGGTTTATGTTTTAGTTTGGAACATTGAAGAACAATTTTAGTTTTGATGGCGAGCCGACATCCACAATTTACTGTATAATTGAAGAAATCCTACTGAGTAAAACAAAAATCACATCCATTATGAATAGTTCAATCAAACCCAAAATAAGAAATTATTCATCTCAGAGTAAATATCAAGATACGCCCAATTAAACATTTTGTGAACAACAGATGCATACATCACTAAATTTTTTACCGATACAAACCGCCAACGTTTGTGCTACCGTTCGAATCGTCGGCGGTAGTGCTTCCCTGAAAACGACCACATAGAACGAACCATGGCTGTCATTAGCAAATCGATTGGAACGAGAATATGGAGGCCGATTATGGCGAACTTCGTCGGGGGCCACTCGCGGAAAGGTGGTCATGTTTCTTGACGGGACATCGGGAGTTTTGAATGGAAATTGAAAGAGGAGATGGCTATAAGCAATTCGTTGTTCAATGAACAGTTATACTATCATTTTAGAGTTTCAAGGGAGAAGGCCAGTTATACTATCATTTTAGAGTTTCAAGGGAGAAGGCCAATGGCCATCGAAATTGAATTTGAGATTCAATGAATGGTCGATTGAATGATACACCAGCATATACGGTAGCTACCGCTTCAATAGCACCAGCAGCCCTAAGCAGGTGACCTACCATGGATTTCGTGGAGTTTATCTTCAACTACATGATTTAACAAAACCAGATTAGAACTCAAAATTAAACCATTGAATATAGGGATGTTCAGAAAAACCGCAAACCAAATAAAAACCGAAAACCGAACCGTAACCGTAACCGAAAAACCAATCCGAACAACGAATTTGGTGTTTGGTTTGATTTTAACCGAAACCGAATTGCTTATTCGGTGTTTGGTTTGGTTTTTGGTTCTACATTTTTTTATTTGGTTTATTTGGATAACCGAATAAACCGGTAAAATAATTAATTATTAAATAAAAATAATAATATTTAATAACTCATATATAATATATAAGCCCAAAATATTAAACCCAACCCAAAATAAATAAAGCCCACCAATTTATAGAGGTAATAATATGAGTATAAACTAGTAAACTAGGGTTCATTTTACTATTTCTAATTTTTATGATGTTTCTGTTTGCATGGTTTGATTTTTTGGTTTATATTTATTGCATTTTCGGATTTTGAAACATATAGGTATATAAGTTAGAAAAAAAAAACTTCATTTCAATTTGGTTTTTTTGGTTGAATTTGGTTTGGTTTTCATATTCCTAATTTGGTTTGGTTTGGTTTTTGGTTTGAGGTACAAAAATTTGAAAACCGAATAAACCGAATCGAATAAACCAAATAAACCGTAAACCGAACCGATGAACACCCCTAATTGAATAGTGGGATGATGCATTGATACAGGAAAATAGCTAATTAAATAAACTTTACCTCAGAATTGTCTCCAAAACAGCGAATGATAGCTTCATATTCATTTAGATCACCAGACTGTGTCGATGTAGCATGAGCATTTATGTAATTTACATCTTCTCTAGCAACCCAGATTGAGCCAAAGCCTTTTCTATGCACAAAGTTCTTCCCGTTCCTATTATAGTAACCGAAACAAGTAAATTATATGCAAGTTCCAGAAAATAAGAAAAATAAAATCATGGGAAACCAGGAATGTTCATAACATCTCATGAAAATAAGGATGGGACTTACTGATCCAATGGACATAATGAGGTTCTGTGAAATAACGGTATATCCAGTTCAAAATGTAAAACGAACGGTATGCTCTGCACAAAAAAAAAAGATACTAAACATTAACAAAACATAAAGTAAAATATTATTAATACAGGTGCATAAAGAAGTGCATTACCCTAGAAGAAATACATATTGATCGGTCACTGTTGTCAATATTTTAGAGTTTCAAGGGAGAAGGCCAATGGCTATCGAAATTGAATTTGGGATTAATACTTCAATTCTTTCATGTTGCCATTAAAACATTAAATTAAATTGGTTGGGGGTTAGGAAGTTCAATGATTGAAATAGAATTAATAGTATAGTGGATTATAGGGGCATTAAGGGAAACATTTTTTTACTTTTAACTAAAATGTCATTACAAATTTACTATTATACCCCTCTAAGTGTCTTAATGTTCCACAAAGTTTCAATTATACCCTCATTATGTAAGCATAAATCACTTGTGCATGTTGCTTCTTAATTTGTACGAAAATGAAAATGACTATCTTAGCCGTCACTCTTCCTTAAGATCTCCCCGCCTAAGGGGCTTCCCCCACGCCATACAGGAACGGTGTTTTGGGCTTGGACCACTTTTCCCCGCCCCCCCCCCCCCACTCCGGATAGACTTAGTAAAAACCTTGTAAACGATCGAAGGTGACATTGATACTTGTTGCTGTTTACCGATATGTTGACTGATATGATACCTAATCTATCGAAAAAAATAATCTAAAGGAAAAACACCACATCTCAAGGCTTTTGGTTTGTGCTATGCATCGTCTCTTTCACAAGGAAGAGATAAATTTCAACCAAAGGCTGATCCTTGTTTATTCATTGGTTACTCAATGAATAAGAAAGGATACAAACTTTATACTCTTCATACTCATCGTCCTTTTGTTTTTAGAGATGTTTTATTTAAAACCTTGTTCCCATCCATTTCTCCTACTACTTTTGTTTTGTTTCCCACAATTAATGTCACTAAATATTTTTTTTTGGCTCCATTCCCTCTTCATTGACTCCACCTTCTTCTGATTTTATTCTTTCTATATCATCTTCTTCTGATTCCTCTCATTCTTAACCACCACCTATTCAACCACCTGAATTAAGAAGATCTTCTAGAACCATTACTAAACCAGCATACTTAGCTGATTATGAATGTAATTCAGCTTTTTTTGTCCCTACACTGTAAGACCCGTCCCTGTTTTAATAAAAATTACCCTTAACTAAGACTAACTTTGTGATTAGACAAGCTTTACATTACTATTTACATAACGTTAAAAGATGTTTAGAGTTTAACAAGGATTCACCGCCATAGCGGGACTTACATAGTTAACTACAACTTCAAGGATAGTTAAAAACGTGAGTCGTAAGCTTAACAATGTTTGAAAACAAAAGATAAGTCCTTCGGGTAATTCGCGGCATTGCAGAAGCAGTGAGATACGACATTGGTTCTTCAAAATTATAGCTTGATCTCTATGCATCCTTAAAGAGGATCATACCTAGGGTCCAACACAAAAGATAAACCCATATAATCTCGTTAGTCGAATCGAAATTTGAAACAAAATTTGAAACAAAATAAAAAAATTATTGGTGGGGAACCCGCCATAGCCTACAGTCATCGAACCGTAGGCTACAGTTTATGTTGTTTGTCGATTTCAAACTTGGCCGTAGCCTACGGCTGCCAGCTGCTGATCCCAAAAGATGATTTGGGCCGTAGCCAACGGTTGCAAGCCATAGGTTACGGTCTAGTGCTGTTGTAACATGTTTTTACCGTTTGAGCTGGAACATGCTTGGGAATCCTACGTCCACCATTAGTGACTCGATTTGTGTAATTACCCATGGACCAAAACTCGGTTCCTTTTTCCCATATCATGTTATTTTGTTTGACTCGTTAAGAACTCGGTGTGCCAAGGTTCCTTTCGAGTGAATTCCATGTGCATGGTTTTTATTGTTTTCAACCCCTTAGCCAATTGCGATGTATCTAGACCCTTTCTTTGCAATCAAAATCCCCTTAGGATGCGTATGCGTAAGTCCGTATATCCAATTAGTCTAAGGAGCTTATACAACTTACCTTCGCCAATTCGTACCTCGAAATTTACCTCCACACACTTAGTTCTTAAGGAATGCTAAAACCTACAAGATGGAGGATCATCACCTAGCCGAACTTCTCGCTTGTTACTGTTTGGCAATACCATTGTGTCCATGGTCTCTTAGGCCATTTAACTAGGTTTCATATGCCTGGTAAACATCTTAACAAGGTTCGACTATGAAGGGATATGAAGCCTAATCCGCGCGGAGGCGGCATCCCTATCCCTCTTCATAACGATCCGCGGAAGCATTCACGCGGAATGCAGTCCGCGGGAGCGGAGGGACTACACACAAAATAGTCTTATACACTTCACCTGGGAAGAGCAGACACGCGTCCACCAACGCGCGGAATATTCCACTACATACTAGCTTCAGGTACGAGGTACGGAAGATCAAGGATCAGGAAGATCCACCTGCAGAGGATCATAAGTACCACCAAGCGGAAGGCGACACGTGTCCGCAGTGGTCCAACAACCACTGACGTTCAACAGTGACGTGACTGTTTCCATGCTTCCACCATGCTGCTCCAACAGTACTGACCAGGCATGCTTACCTGCTGTCAGGGTCGCGTTAGACACCAGCAGGTAAGTCAACTATGCTGTGTCAGAACGACATACCACCGGCGGCCAGTCACAAGCCGCCACGTGTCCTCCAGGCAAGGCATTCTCAACTGCCAATGACGTCAGCTACATGACCGTCCTTTTCCCGCCCTTTCTAGGTGCCAAAAGCAGTTCGGCCAGGCTAGTCACAAGAAATACAAGACTTCTCGTGGGATTCCTACCAAGCCCACGATCTCCACTATAATAGAAGACATCAACTCCTTAGCAAAGGATCCGAAAATACTCACTTGTAACTTAGAGCTAGGTCTATTTGTAACACTTTATACTCTCCAAAGTAATAAGAGAACCGACTCTTCACAGTGGATGTAGGTCTTGCTCGACCAAACCACCTACATCTTCGTGTTTATACTTTCACCACACACACACTCACATATATTTCTGCTCTCGGGTTGAACCAAAGGTTTGGGTAAAGGATCTTACTTGTAGTTACATAAGTATTTATCCCTCGGTGATTAGTGATAATCTCCGAGTTACTTATTGTTTCTTCAGGCTATTAGATCCGTTTCCAACCATCTTATATTTAACCTAATCAAGTTTCTGAATTTGAATCTCTACGCTATACTTGACTACACATTTACATGAATTAAAGTTGTAGAACAACCTTCCTTACTCCGAGCCTTTCAACTTCAAACTAGCACCACTTCTGCTTCCCAAGCATTCCACCTTTACACCTATTTCATGTTTCACATATATAGATGTTTAGTTACTCATTCATTGCGCATCCATCACATGGTTCCACATTGATTGAATTTAAACACATATTTTAGCTAATTTCACAAGTTCAATGCTAATTTTCTTTCAAGCATTTTATCATACATCCTGTGTGCATAGTCTTGTTACTATTGAACCTACACAATCATAGTTTACTAATCCATCAATTAGACCTCATTACGAGTTCAAATTATCCATTAGTGCTTTAACATGATAAATTAACATATCATATTGCAACAATTCCTCATATACATGTGCAATTCATCATTTGGGTTAAAACCCATTACTTACACATACAAAACTTAGTCAATATCACATGGATTCATCAATACACACTTTTTATCACATATTATAGTCCCTATAATGTCTACTAGCATATAGAAACCTTTAAAAAACAACAAACCATGTTTTTATAAAAACCCTAGAATCATCTTCTTCCATAATCCATGGATTTGGATGAACCAAAAAGAACTCTAGAGTTACCTTAGGAAGTTTAGGACACTAATTTAGCAAGAATTCCATCATGCATTAGTAAGAACCTTTGATTTTTAGCTGGATATGGGGCTGGATTGGATGAAACTCTTATGTGTATGTTTTTTAGTGTGTGTCTGTGTGTCATCACACACTTTTTCATTTTAACCCCCACTTCATTTTAACTTTGCACAATTGTCATATTCAGCCCCTCCATGGTTTTAGTGCAAGTATTTTACTAACTTAGTTCTTGGAAGGTTCCCACATGTGTTTGTAATTAATGGGACTAACGAAACTATTTATGAGTTAACTAACGTGTTTTATTTAATTTATTCGCTAAGCCCTGAATTACTTGTGTTTTGATAATAAGCGCATTTACGAGATTTGGGGTGTTACACATATAATCACCCGTTTTTCTGCTGTTAATCATATTCATTCTTCAACTATTCTCAATCCTAGCCTTAATTACATTCTTGAACCTAATTCCTACAAAGAGGCTGATGTTTCACTAGAATGACAACTTCCCATGAAGCAAGAGCTTGATGCTTTGGCTGCAACTCATACTTAGGTCCCTACTTCTCTTCCTAAAGGAAAGCAACCAATCAAATTCGAATGGGTCTACAAAGCAATGGAACTGTGGAAAGATACAAAGCAAGGCTTGTTGTGAGAGGTGATACACAACAAGCAGGAATTGATTATCATGAAACATTCTCTCTTGTTGTCAAAATGACAACTATAAGATGTCTTGCTGCTAATAACACTAAGACGGATTGGCCTTTACATCAATTGGATATCAATAATGCATTTTTGCATGGAAATTTAGATGAAGATATATATATATATATATATATATCTATATTATCTTATTAAGGAGGAGTGATGTACAACATGGTCATTTGCATTTTTATACAACTTAACAAGCAACATGTACAACATATTTAAGCAAAAAAAATTAAGGGTATTATTGGCATAGTGGTGACAATTAAGACACTTAGGAGGGTAGATTAGTAAATTTAACATAATCCAATACTTCACATCCTAAAATCTTATCCCAATTATGCCCTTATGTCCAACTTTTAAAACACAAAATACAACCTAACCTATGATGCATCTTAAATGTGAGACCTTTCAAACCCTCATCTATATTATCATATATACTTCATTATAATCAATTTCTTTAATGCTAATAGTCTTTTCATAACCCCAAACAAAATCTTAGAGCTAATTTCATGCTTTGAAACATTGTTTTGTCCAAAAAAAATTTATGTCTTCATTAGATGAGAAGAGAAAAAAATCAATGAGAAGTTAAGACGCTTGCAAGATATGGTTCCGGATGCTACAAGGTAAAAAGATATTAGTTAATCTTTATATGCATATATACATATATACATTTTTGTCTACTTGTTCATATGTTCTTTGACAATTACAAAAATTTATCTTCATAATATATCATTGTTTTGCTCCATTTAAATTTAGTTGTTTGCTAAAGACAATGGGAATGCCAGTGATGTTGGATGTAATAATCAACTAAGTTGGATCGTTGCAGAATCAAATTCAGGTAATTTAATTGTGCAACTAAATTAATTAGTACAGTTTTTTTCTCTTATTTGTGTATTTTTAGTTTCTCTCCATGAAGCTTTCAGAAGGCAGCATGTTCTATGACCTATTGACCCCAACTCTACTGAATTGGATGATATGGCCCTTATGAAGGTGACAGATGGCTTTCCTAACTATCCTTGTTAAGAAGTTATGTATCTTGAATCATATATATTGTTAACTAAATAAAATGGACAAAATTATAAATATAACATTCTAGATTTGCTAATACGTTTCTAATATATTTTAAATATTACTTCCACTTACTGCAGGGAACAAATGGACATGAATGACAGATGATGGAGAGGATGGTTGGAGAAGGGTATGGAGACTTTCCTCAATTTCAATCAACATGGTCTCTTTGAACGTCATGAAATAGTTAACTCTATAAATCTATATATGCATGCTCAAAAATAACTTTATACGTAAACTATATTTGTTCTAAGACTTTTAAGGTATTTGTTGATCTATTTAATGTTCTTGTTAAACGTTGTATGAAGCGTGCTTCACAATATTATTTTGCTTTCGGCAATTGTGTATTGTTTAAGTTCTAATTCTAATTAATAAAATAAATTAAACACTAGCATAAAGAGAAAACAAAAACTTAACTATGTGTTAATTACTTATGTTATTTGTGTTAAGAAATAAGAAATTGAAAAGCCATAAATTCACGCTCACACTAATGAATCAACCCGAATCTTTATCTTCTATACCATATTATAAAGCATTAGTGAAGGATACCCGCAAAATTTAAGTAAATACAACCTTTATTGCTTATAGCACAATGCTTATTGAAGTCATTTAGGGTGTAAATTTGTCTTTCTACCTAAATATTAAATTGTTGAAGAAATTAATTTAAACATAACTATAAAATTGATGAGGAAATTAACAATAATGTGGTGACTCTTTACATTCATAACCTCCATGTCTTTATTATGTTTGTATCAATGTTATAGTCCTATAAATAGTGGTCATGTATTTGGTATATAAATAATGTGGTGACTCTTCACATACATAACTTACATATCTTTCAATGTTTATAGTAAATAAATGCATCATATATTATGTATTTATATCTTCTTTTTAAATTTATGTGGTTGCAGGATGGTATGATGTGACACTCCTGCACACAAATGAATATGTAGGCTTGAAGTTTGCCAACACACCCAACCCATGACACGTTTCAACCCATTAAAGTGAGCGATATATGAGCAACGTCATCATCTTCCTCGATGGTTTTTTGTTTTCTCTGCTACTATAAGCTTCTAGGAATAGAATTTAAGTTTCTGATCTCACAAAGTCACCAATTGTTTACATATCCAAAAGAAGACAAGTTCTTATTAGTCGATTTGGTAGTTTTAACTATATTGATTACTAATTTGTTTGGTCCAATATATTCGTTACGACGCTTGTCAAACTAACATAAAACAAGAGTATCTATGCAAATCATTGACTTCGCTGCATCTCGCGGGTGCCCTAAAATAATAGAAATATGTTGCATACCACAAACTGCATTTTAGTAATTACATCACTTCCACTACAATCTTATGGTCATTAAGAGATACAACGCCACTTAACTACGCTAAGCACCGCTCTACGATCACATACTTATCTGCCTTCGAGATACATAAAAGGGTTCCATCGAAGGACGTGGGCCAATCTAAGGGTGTTGCAAGGAATAGTACCGCCTATTGTGATGTACCCATTTAAAATATTCAGAAGATATACTTATGAGTTTTAGTTTTTAATAACATATATTTTATACATCGTTGTTTTCTACTTCATCATAACGAATAACCAACAAACATGATGCACGAGGGGCAAAACAGATGCACCCGCCGCAACGCGCGGGCATTCCTACTAGTTATCTTATTAAGGAGGAGTGATGTATAACATGGTCATTTTCATTTCCATACAACTTAAGAAGCAACATTTACAACACATTTAAGCAAGAAATTTAAGGGTATTATGGGCATAGTTGTGACAATTAAGACACTTAGGAGGGTATGTTTGTAATTTTACCATCATTATCTCACTCACAACTTAAAATTCCATTCCAATCCTACCCTCATGACCATACTAATAGATTATCCATTGAATTGTCTTGAAGAATTTTTTTAATGTGTTTATTGGAAGGAAACAAAGAGTTAGTATCATCACCCTCTTAAGATGTAACCACTTTCATAAAATCTAATTAAACCCAATTTAATGTTGAAATTCATAAAACTCTATAAAACCCAATTCTAGATTGGATTGAAAAAGGTCATTGTACAAATCCATTCTTTTAGCTTTTTCACACTCTACTCGTTTATACATTCTTCTGAATTTACTCATCATACATTGTAGTGTTAAGATTTCTTACAATAACAGGCAACGGTGCTGAATGGTAATTGGTGATGCTAAAATACTAAGGTAATTAAACTGTTTTTGAATCTTTTTTTCTTCTTTTTTGTAATTTCACAAATTTCAATTCTCACATTTTTATTTTAATCGGAAGTTGAACATAAGTGCTTCATATTCCGGTTTACCGAAATCCATTTATGGAAAAAACTTATAAATGTTATTCATGCTTCTGTTTGGGTCCAAATGTATGTTAAAGATTTTTTTTTTTTTCATTCCCATATCTGTCATACTATCTTTGGCTTATGTTTTGACATAGTTTAGTAAAGAAGTTCGATAATTTTCATGTCGAGCCTACGAACACATCTATCTAAACATGTGTTCGCGACATATTGTAATGTGTCTTTTCGAGCTTCTACACCTATTAATGTGTGAGTTTGATGAATGTGTGTTTCTTGAACTGTTAAATAAAAACGATCTTGATCTTGTTAATGTGTGTGAGATGATAAATTTGTGTTTCTTGAACTATAGAATGTTGAAAGAGAACCAACAAATGATGGGTCTCGTGATACTACTTCTAGGGAAAGATGAAAAGAGAACAAAAAGTTGACTCAAGAGACAAACATGTGTTTTATATATGACATATACTAGCTATCATTCTTCATTTTTCTATAAACATTGTGTCTTGTGTTGGTTAATATCTGGTATGGGAATGAGTTGCAAGGGGAGACATAAGCATGCCAAAAAATCGCTTAAGAATAGGCGTTTTTAGTGGATCATGGGAGTTAGTACATCAACTTAGTCATCCTACAAGTGGCTAAGTATTTATTTCAGAATGACTCATTTGAAACACAACGTTGGGTACTTAGGTGTACTATTATATTTGCATTTTTCGCTTTATACATAATCACATTATTGTAGTGCAAGTTGTATTTGGATCCCGCAGCAACGCGCGGGTAAACCCACTAGTATATATATGTGTGTGTGTGTGTGTGTGTTACCTCCTACTGGAATGGTCTTGCTAGATTCAACTCATACCCTAAAGCTTCAAAAATCCGTATATGGTCTTAAACAAGCTTCAAGCCAATGGTATGGAAAGCTTTCTAATGCTCTTAAGACTAAGGGATATATTAGATCACAAAATGATCATTCTTTATTCACAAAAAGAATGGGCTCTTCTATTGTACACATTGTTGTGTATGTTGATGATATTCTGCTCACAAGAAACAATGTTGAAGAAACGAGTGCCTTAAAGTCTTTTCTTTATTCCACTTTTGAAATCAAAGATCTTGGTATTCTTAATTACTTCCTAGGAATAGAAGTTCTACAGGTTTCTAAAGGTTGCATCATGACACAAAGATAATTTGCTAAAGAAATGTTAGAAGAGTTCAAAGAATTTATCCCCTCTTCTTCAAAATCTTGTCCTCTTCTAGCTGATTTACAGTTATCAAATGACAGTGGACCTTTATTTCATGATCCTTTGTTGTATAGAAGAGTGGTGGAAAAACTGAACTATCTTACTCATACTAGACCAAATCTCTCTTTTGTTGTACAGTTCTTAAGTCAGTTCATGAACAAGCCTCATATTCCTCATTGAGAAGCTGTTTTACATACACTTGGTTATATATAAGGAACTTTTGCTCAAGCTTTATTTTTTAACAACAATTCCGATGTCAAAATGGAAGCTTTTCGTGACTTGGATTGGGCGTCTTGTCCTAACATTAGAAGATCCGTTACTGGATTTTTTTTATCCTTTTAGGAGGCAGTCCTATTTCATGGAAATCAAAGAAACAAGCTACTGTTTCTCTAAGTTCAGCTGAAACTGAATATCGTCAAATGAGAAGAGTTACAACAAAGCTAACTTGGTTAACTAGGATACTCCATGTGCTTTCTGTTCCAACAATAACTCCTATATCTTTAAAATGTGACAGTCAGGCAACTATTCACATCGCTAAAAATCATGTTTACCATGAACGTACTAAACACATTGAAATTGATTGTCATTTTGTTCTTGAAAAACTACAAGAAGGATTTATTTCATTGACCCATGTTACTACTCAGAACCGACCAGCTGATTTATTTACTTAAAGTCTTCCTAAACACAAGATGGATGCTTTACTATCCAAGTTGGAACTTTCTGATCCTCCAACTTGAGGGGGGGGGGGGGGGGGGGGGGGGAGTGTTGGTTTAATTAAATTAGATAGTTATAGTTAGTTATACACTTATACACATGGCTTCTATTCTTGTTCATTCAGTAGTTAGTTAGAAAGGTTAGTTGATAAAGTCGATTAGATGATTGTATATATAGGAGTGTGATCAATGAAATTAGTAACCTTTCTCAATTATATGAGAAAAACAAACAAAAAGTTAAGAAAAAAAAATCTAAAAATGTGAGCAATTGTGGCCTTCAATATATTCTCCAAAATCTATTTTTGGCCCAACCTACGTACACAAGTATTCTCTATGTTGTATACATGCATCACTACATATGTAATTCTGTATTCTATAATTAAACAACTATTCTGATTTATGAACAAGTGGAATGTTGTTATTGACATTGACATCAACTATGATAAGCGTGCTTTGAGGCTTAGACGGAACGGTAAAATCGTGACTTGCCAACCTAAAATACGATTATGATGTTGTAAGGTCTAATAAATAATAATAGTATAGGACTCATTATCTTTATATATCTATCTTTTCTTTATGATGTGCCCAAAAGAACAAAAAAGCATGCCATACCTTCTTACATAGAGTGGATTTAAAGATAAGTAACAATATGCGCCACCAATGATATGAAGTCCAAAATATCACAAAGCTTTTGATATTTGGAACGATAACGATTGGACGAATTATCTAGTAGGGAAAATTATGTTGGATTTATGAAATTAGGTTTAATTAACACCCACTTAGGTATAAAGTTGGCAGTTATACAACTTTCCAAACTATCTTTATGTTAACTGAACGTTTACAAGTGAAATGAATTAGTTATATATAAACATAAGGCAAAAAATTGATTTTTCCAATGATAGAATGGTACCAACCTATCCTTACCGGCTCATCCCTAAGGCAAGTTAAAGTGGGTTAAGTTTGGAGCATCTCGAATAGTTATGCCCTTCCAATAAACAAACCATATGTCACATTAGTATGTCACGTCTTTTTTTTTTTTTTTTTTAACGGCTAACAAACATTTCTGCCCGACTATTCAGTGGAGTCCCCACACTATGGACAAACCCCCACGACCAACCCAATGAAGGGCCCATATGTACCTCGGGCGGCTGGCGTAGTCAGGCCCGCCCGTTCAGTTCCCGAAACCGGGGAAAACCCAACCCTTCACCCGCCCATAGGCACGACGGTGAAAGATTGGTAAAGCCCGGGCAAGATTAGGACTCAAACTCATGACGATATGCGAGGAGTCATCCATCATTTCTCATTAGCATGTCACATCATTCCAAACTTCAACCATTTCAAACTCACTCTTTCCTTTAACAATATACCACACCCAACCTCCACTTCATTACATATTTTTCCTTTTATTTAATCTATATCCAATTTATTTAAATAACAATATTATTTCTTTTTATTAAAAAAATTATATATCTTTCTACTTGATGTATATATATTAACGAATACATACGGCAATGTTAACGAACGTTCAAGAACATAAATAAATGAGCATTGTCTTTATTTTTGTTATTTCATTTAACAAAATGAATACAAACTTATTTTATATATTGATAATAAAAAAAGTATGTATATTAAATAAAATAAATTAAAAACTTCATTGAAAACAAAAAAAGAAACATATATAAAATAAAATAAAATAAATTTAAGTTTTTTATTGTATAATATTTATTAAAGTTATTTGTAATATTAGTTTTATTAAATCAATAAAGTTGAATCAATTTAAGTTTTTTTTTTTTTAAAATTAAAGCATTACAGATTTTTTCAAATTTCAATTATATAAACTGTACTCATCCACATCATCACCTCCAATGGGGGCCAAGTTTGGTGGGGAGGACGTTTGCTATGCCAAACTCCTCTAAATTGCTTCCATTGAACATGCTTTTAATAAAACATTGTGATCTACAAAGTTATATACTTATTCTTATTGGATTGTAACATAAGGACTATATATAAATGTATAAAATGAGGCAATAAACTCTAATGCTATGTAACAAAATTTAAAGAAACATATGCAACAGAAAAGAATCTTAAGAATTTGAAAATTTTAGTTGGACGATGAAGACAGTTTTGACTAAATTAAAACATAACGTGCGGGATTCTTAATGTATCATTGTCAACTTAACCTTAAAGACGGCTTTTTGCAGACTTGCAATCCATCCGACGATGATGTTTCGTTTGCTATATATATAGATATAAACAAAGTCTCAGTTTTGTCTACACAACATACACCATCTTGTAATCAATGGCATATTCATTAAAGCTTCTCTTCTTACTAACTGTCACATATTCTTTCATCTTTAGCAATATTCTAGCAGCTGATTCCAATGATCTTAAGGCATTTCCTTTTTCTAACAAGATAAACAATTAAACTAGATATCAAAGTTTTATGTGTTTTCGTTGTCTTTTGGTTAATATATTTTTGTATTTGGCAGACATACATTGTGTACATGGGTCACCTTCCAAAGACTGATTTCTCCGTTGCTTCACTTCACACTAACATGCTACAAGAAGTTACCGGCAGGTTTACATTTTTAATTATTATTTCTTCGCTAGTTTGTCACCAAATGTCGTTTTAATTTATGTATTTTTTTTACTGGCTAACGCGTACACTATCCTACTTCTAGTCCTAAATGTACACTTTTGTCCGCTATGGGACATGAACCCTCATTCTCATGGGAACTATACCAAGAAGTTTTTGGCATGTTTACATTTTACTTTATTTAATAACATGATGATGATCACCAACACCTTTGATGGAATTCGAGCAGCCGGGCAGAAAAATCTTTACTTTGGAGCTACAAGAGGAGCTTTAATGGCTTCGCCGCCAAGCTAACAGAAGATGAAAAAAACCAGATAGCTCGTGAGTAACTTATTTTAATTTTATTACCAACTTAATTACCTCTTGACCTCCATTTCTAGATTAATTACATTAATATTTAATACATGTCACATAAACATACTTATTATAATTGTTGTTGGCACTTAGAAATGGAGGGTGTAGTGTCGGTATTCCCTAGCCAACTAAAGCAACCACATACCACAAGGTCATGGGACTTCTTAGGCTTCCCTCAAGATGTCAAAAGAGCACCTCTTGAAAGCGACGTCATAGTCGCCATGCTAGACACTGGAGTCTGGCCGGAATCAGACAGTTTCAAGGACGACGGATTAGGTCCTCCACCATCCAAATGGAAGGGATCATGCACATCCACCAACTTCACTTGCAACAAGTAATAAAATTGATCTACTTCATCATTTCATTATTTCCTATACATATTATTAATCAAGGTCATCTTATAACATACATTTTTGTAACTAAGATATACAAAATTAAAAAATATAAACAACTAATAAAAAAAATAATTGATTTAGATTTGTGTCTTTTTTCTTCAGCAAACTCATTGGAGCAAAATTCTACAACAGTGAGGCGAGTGAAGCCCGATACAAAGAGCTTTCAGCAAGAGACACAGAGGGCCATGGAACACACACTGCATCCACAGTGGCTGGACACGAAGTTAAAAACGCAAGTTTGTTAGGCCTAGCAAACGGAACAGCTAGAGGTGGTGTTCCATCAGCACGAATAGCAGTGTACAAGATATGTTTTCCAGGGGGTTGTTCAGATGTTGATATCTTAGCAGCTTTTGATGATGCAATTGCTGATGGAGTTGATATCATTTCTCTTTCAGTAGGAGGTTCATTCCCTATAGATTATTTTCAGGATTCTATCGCGATTGGCGCTTTCCATTCCATGAAGAATGGGATTCTTACATCTAATTCGGCTGGAAATAGCGGCCCTAGTCCTGGATCGATTTCTAATATTTCGCCTTGGTCATTATCGGTTGCTGCTAGCAGCATTGACAGGAAGTTTCTAGCTCAAATTGTGTTGGGCAACAATATGACTTATGAGGTTAGCAGACCAAATGACATTACCTTTTAACAATTAGTAGTTAGTGCTTAGTGCAACAGACCCCAACATATTCATGTATGGCGCAGTAGATGTAGATGTATACTTTTGTGCACCAATAAACAACACTTTTGCGTTAGTAATTGTTTTTATATAATAAAGCAATAAAAACAACAAATATATAAAGGTAAACACAAAAATAAATATAACAATTATAAATATAAATTTTAATTTTAATTTGACTCGTTAAATAGATAAAAGATAATACTTTTCCTAATTTAAAATATAAGTCAAACAAGCCAATTTTTGCAACAATTGTGATGTAACTTTCGTATTGTGATTTCGTATTGTGATGTATGGAAACTCACTATTCGTATTTTGTTTTAATGAAAGGAAAATAAACTAAAAAAAAAGTCAAACAACAATTTGGTAAATAAAAAGAGGATTTGAATTTAAATACTCTAAACTGTTGCTTATTGGCGGATCAAATAACTAGTTTTTCATTCTAGTTTCCCTTAACGTAATTGTATATTTTGTAGGGACCGGCAATAAATACTTTCGATGGTGAGATTCATCCGATAGTTGATGGTGCATCAGTGCCTAATACAAAGAAAGGATTTACATCAGACGACTCTAAGTAATTATTTCCTTTAGTATCATAAACTTATAGTGACTGAAATCGGTGCATAGTTATAACATTTACAATCTTAAAAGCAATACATGCTATATAACTAAAACTAAACATCACCATTGTATCACAGATACTGCCAACCTGATTCCTTGGACCCAACTTTGGTACAAAATAAAATTGTTGTATGCCAGAGTTTTGATGCGCCGGAGTATGCGCTACAATCAGGTGCAAGTGGTGTTGTTGTTATAGGTGATTTAGGGTTCCAAGATGTGGCATTTGCTTTCCCTCTACCAACAACATATTTGAGCAGCAAGGATGGTAGCGCGGTTCTAAGTTACATAAACTCGACCACGTAAGTCTACCATATATATTCCCTGATAGACGAATTACATGTTTTGATCATATACATTATAACCAACCTTTTATGACTGAATTTGATAGAAATCCAACTGCAAACATCCTAAAGAGTCATGAACCTGTAGACAAAGCATCACCAACTGTTGTTTCGTTCTCATCTAGAGGCCCAAACCAAATCACACATGACATTCTCAAGGTATATTTATGGGTTTCATATAAAAGTAAATATATTAGACTTAGAGTGAGTTTCCTTACATAACACTAATTAGTCTAAAATCTAAATTATTGTGAGATTAAAATACCAACTAAATCATTTTTTGTCAATGGTTCATATTTTTTTAATTACTTGTTTATATATATGTTTGTGTATATTTATTTAACCATCAAACTAGTTCTTCATATGTTTGGTTTTTGATTTTGTAAAATTGGATTTTAATAATTAAAACTAGGACTCATTGGCCAATAAAATTAATGATTACAGTTCGATCAATGGTGCTCTCAACTTTCACTTATGATGCCAAAAGCAATCCTAGTAACATAATCATCATAGATTCACACTCGAATTATACTTGAATTGCACTTGGTGTCACTTGTACATTTATGCATTTCGTTCATAATCATCGTTGTGAGATAAATCGAGTGAGAATCAAGTATAAATCTATGATAATTATGCTCTTGGGATTGCTTATATTAACAAATGTAAAAGTTAGGAGCATCATTGATCAAACCATAGGTATAGATTATTTATCAGCCAATAGGTCATAGTTGTTATTACTAAAATCACATTTCCCTTTAAATTTTAATTTACCTATACATGTCTAGGTAAAATAACCTACACATAACTTACGCATGTGTGGGTGTTATACATAAAAGAAACGTGTTCATAATTTTTTTCTTTGATTTTAAAAGAGATGAATAAACATTACATTTGAAGTACTTTCTTATATTTTAAAGACATAATTTGCAACAATAAATGATTTTTAATTTGTTTTGTGTTATCTACTTTTTGAACTAGACCCCCAAGGACCCTTACTAACACGGTTGTAATCTTGCTCTAGCCCGATTTAACCGCACCTGGAGTGGACATTTTAGCCGCGTGGTCAACAAGTAAAACTGTCACTGGAGACGAGGGAGACACACGCGTTGTTCCATTTAATATTATATCTGGAACATCCATGTCTTGTCCCCACGCCACTGGTGTCGCTGCTTACGTTAAATCATTCCATCCCACTTGGTCCCCTGCAGCCATAAAATCGGCCCTTATGACTACAGCTACACCATTGAGCCCAACCAAAAACACTGATGCTGAATTTGCATATGGTTCGGGCCATATCAATCCATTAAAGGCCGTTGACCCAGGTCTAGTCTATGATGCTGGAGAACAAGATTTCGTGTCATTTTTATGTGGGCAAGGTTACAGCGCTACCAATTTAAAAATCATCACTGGTGACTCTAGCGCTTGTTCTGCCGCGAACAATGCAACTGTTTGGAACCTAAACTATCCATCATTTGCTCTCTCGGCTCAACAAGGCAGCATAAGCCGAACCTTTAACAGAACAGTTACTAATGTAGGTGCAGCAAGTTCTACATACCAAGCTAATGTGGTTGCACCATCTGGGCTGGTGGTGAAGGTTAACCCGAGCAGTCTTGCGTTCAAAGCAGTTGGGGAGAAGCAATCTTTTGTGGTGACAGTGGATGCCACAATTGGGTCAAAGATGCTATCTGGTTCATTGGTTTGGACTGATGGAGTTCACAATGTTACGAGCCCGATTGTTGCGTTTCTTTCTCAAAAGAGTTTCATTTCTGTGCTTTCTTCTGATCAAACAATTAGCTCCATTTAACATAGTGTCGGTTGATAAAATATTAATCTCGAACTTTATATATTGTTTTCCAACTGCCATATATCTCTTCTTAGGGGTTGAGCAATGGTTGGTATTACCGATTGGAATATGATTGTAATGTAATCTGATTAAGTGTGTGTTGTATAAGATATAATCAATATATACAAAAGTGTTCTATCCATTTCTTTTCTGCATACCGTATGAATGAATATAAATGCTGCAATTGGTTTGAGTTATATTTCATTAGGCATGGGTTTATGTAATTTACATAGGCTTGGATTAAAGAATTTGAATTATATGTATTTAGAGTGAAAAGAAATAAGTTTTTTTTTTATTTGTGTAAATGTTAAATTTATTTATTTTTATTTGAGTTATGTTTTTTCAATTTTTCAATTTATTTTAATTTTTTTAGTGCTACAAGTGATTTATGGTTTGAAGGTAAAAATGAGATGGCAGTGTAGGATTGGTGCGTGAGAGGGTATTTCAGGGTAGTACCCCTTCTCACCAGAACGATAGTGGTGTTGTTATGTTGGTTTCTTCTTCCCACATTGTCATGCTCACTGTAACCACAAGAGAAGCTCGTTAGAGGGCTCGAGAGGCATTCAAATGCTCAAGTCAATACAGGGCTCATGGTATAAACAGATGGTGTAGAGAAAGTGTAAGAGAGTGAGAATAATAACTTTCTCATCATTGTTGAAGAGCCTTCAACTTTTCGGGAGGCAAGTGGTCTTGAAATTATATGTTTGGATTGGGCTTAACACATTGGGCTTTAGTTTAATTCTAAGAATACCTCTACACTTTTGTTTACGAGCACAAAATAATGAAGTTTTAACAATATAATATTTTGTAAATCACATTTTATATATCAAGAACACATATACTCCTTTCTATGACTTATTTTTCTAAAATACAACTGATTAGTTCACATAAATTCAAAAATAGAACTATTTTTCATGATTATTGGCTTATTAAAAAATTATCATTTTACAATTCCAAATCTACCTATTTTTGATAATAAACTTTATAATGTTACAACTTTTTATATTTACGTATTCGCTTTACAACTAATGCTCAAAATATAATTTGTCTAAATAATTATCTAGCTTGAATGATCGCTCACTCATCAACAACATATTTACCAAGAACCACCGTAGTCATTATTTTAATGTTAACTCGTTAAGAGCTAAAGTCGACGTACCAGACGCGTCAAATATTATTATTTAACACAGTATAGATGTGTGTGTGTATAGTTTAAGACGTGCAATTTTACCTTCCCGTGTGTTTGGCTTGCGTACCGACCTGCACTAGTATTGTTCACATAGTTGATCACCTGTTGACCTCTCTTGATTCGATCATGCAAATGAGTGTGCATTTCAAAAAATACAAAACTTATAATAAAACTTGTTATAGTTCCTGAAAAAAGATGTTAAAAACAAATGAGTGATTAATATAACATAGCAATAACGTGCACGATAAATTTAGGTTAAACTATATATTTCTAAATTCTTGCATTTGATACGTTGAACGTCCCTACATACAAAAACAATGATCCTTGACAAAGGCGTATTCTAAGAGTTTGGACATGTTTTAATTTTTCTAGTAAGAATGCCTTTTAAAGTGCTATTAGGAATAGACGATTAGTCTATCCTTATCACCACAAGACCATATTCTATGTCAAATAATATCTCAGTAGCTTCCTAGCTACAAAGATTAGATCAAAGATAAAGATGACCCAGGAAGAATCTAATGCGCAATCCCTTAATTTTAAACCTTTTAGTGGACCAAATCTTAAGTTGTCTTGCATATTATTCAAGTTAGGCTTGAAAAGGGGGTGAGGCAACTTAATTGAGTTTGGCCGGGTACCAATTTTGAAACCATGATATTCAATATATTTGTTTTAAGGAAAATATTCTAAGAATATATTGAAAAAAATAAATAAAATAAACATGTTTTCAAATCAAGGAAAACCTATTAACCTTTAAGCTTGTTACGTATGCAAGCGAGTTAATTACGCGTTACTTACACCTCTTTAGTCTTTACCAGGAGTGCAAACGAGCCTAGCTAAGCTCGAGCTCGATTTATTTCTCAAAGCTCGTGCTTGGCTCGAATCGAGCTTTGTTTTCAAAGCTCGAGCTCGGCTCGTTGGTACTTTCTCAAGGTCGAGCTCAAGCTCGGCTCGGGCTTGGCTCATTTATTTTAGATAAAAATAATATAAATAGTAGGCTCGTTTAGGCTCACAAGATTGATAATTAATGAGGCTTGGAAGAAAATTGCGCATGAAGCTCACGTAGGATATGCGTAATCCAGATTATCTCAGCTGCGGTGTTGGCCATCGCATGATACTCAGATTCGCAGCTAGAGCGTGAAACAGTTGGTTGTTTCTTAGCACTCCAAGACACAATATTGCCACCTAAGTAAATAGAATAGCCATAAGTGGAACGCCGTGTTTCACTACAACGTGCCCAGATTGTTGTCACAGGAATGATTTCACAGGATCTTTATTGAGAGAGAATTGAATAATAATGTGAAATGCATATTTACAAATGAGATGTTCAACCCTATTTATACATAACTAATCGGTGTGAGTGAACCGATGTGACCCTTCAAACTATCATAACTAACTTGTGACACAATGGTTCGCTTATTTATATTCTAGACTTAGGATATATATAATATATACTTATGATAAATCAAATATTATATGCTAACATTCTCCCCCTTAATTTTGATTTATCTTCAATACTTCACAGTAGGGTCTTGATGATCTTCATTGCGTCTTGCTTATAGCATTACTGGTCCAACTTCCTCATATTGAATTAGATGAGCTTCCTCCTTTTCTTTTAGTTGTGGACATTCGTGTTTGAGGTGTCCAAAATCATTGCAATTGTAGCATCTTATATAGCTCTTGTTTTGTTGGTACCTCCTGTTGTCTTTGTTTCTCCAAGTTTTCCAATTTTTAGCTTTATCACATCCTTGACTTGAATTTGCATGACCACAATGTTCACATTTATCTTCCTTGAATTTTCCTTTAGCATCTTCTTTGGTAAATAAGAGTTTACTGTGTGATTCACCTTCTTCTGGTTTCTTGATGCGTTCTTCGTATGCCTTTAATCTTCCGATAGCTTCTTGAAATGGCATAGTATTAAGATCGGCAAATTGCTCGATTGCAGCAACAATCTGGATGTACTTTTCTGGTACTGAGCTGAGTAGCTTCCTTACTAATCTTTTGTTATCAAGTGTAGATCCAAGGTTGTTGGCTTGTGAGAC
Source organism: Ambrosia x helenae (assembly GCA_030844895.1). Taxonomy (NCBI): domain Eukaryota; kingdom Viridiplantae; phylum Streptophyta; class Magnoliopsida; order Asterales; family Asteraceae; genus Ambrosia; species Ambrosia x helenae. The sequence continues at coordinate 13,976,099 of CM061231.1, forward strand.
AAGTTTACTAATTTTGCCTGTAAAATCATCTAGTGATTATGAGTCTTTCATCTTTAGAGCTTCAAAGTCTGATTCGAGTGTTTGCATTCTTGCTTCTTTGACTCTATCTGCTCCTACATATCTTGCTTTCAAATCTTCCCAAATGTCTTTAGCGTTTGTATGATGAGCGATTTGAAATACTAGTTCTTTCGGCATGGCTTGATAAAGATAAGCAATAGCTTTGGCATTTTTCTTTGCATCGACTTCACCTGTTGGCTCTATTGCTTCCCAAATTCCATGTACGTTGAAGATTGCTCTAACTTTTACTGCCCAAATAGTGTAATTCGTCGAACTTAGAGTTGGGCATTGGAAGGTCGTTGACGTTCCTTCTTCTCTTATGACTTCCTTCTCCTTAGTCATTGTTCGTGTCTTCTTTTTCTTCTTTCCAATATTGGTAAATACACTAACGTAACTTTAACTTCTTTGGTTTCGGATTGATTTGATATCAACTTTGCTTGTCTCGGATCAAATCAATATCAACCTTGCTTTGGATTAATTTGATATAAGCCTGAATGACTTCGGATCAAATTATCTTCTTCTGGCTTTTCGGTCGCGTAGCGAATCAAAACCTTAATTCCAAGAATAGTAACGGGGTCTTTCGGTCGTTTAAAATGAATCAAAACCAACTATTCCTTTCGAGAACAGTAACGGGGCTTTCGGTTGCAGGACAAATCAAAACCAATAACGGGGTTTTTCGGTTGTCAATCAAATCAAACCAACTGATCTAGGAACTGGTCCTTCGGTTGCAGGGCAAATCAAAACCGTTCCTCCTTCTTTTTTTTTTACTATTTTCCAAAACATATAATTTCTTTATAGAAAGCGTAAAATATTTAAATTCAGTATATAATAATCAAAACATCTGTTATGATTTCTCTTTTTAAAACAGTTACTGACTTTACAAAAAGTCTACAAAAAAAGTCAATATCTTCTTTTCTTTATAAAACTAATGTGTATGTTGACTTTCAAAAAGTCAAACTTTTTCACGTAATCTTCTTCTGCAAAAAAAAAAAAAAACAAAAAAACAAAAAAAAACTCTGATCTTTTGCTTTTGATCGTAAGATTGATGGAACAAACGTTACTCTTTGTTCCACAACAAAGTTTTGATTAAATCCTTATCAGAAAACTATGATCGAATACTAGATTTTAAACTGTTTCGGTTTCGAATCCGAAAAAAAACTTAATCTTTGATATTTTTGATGTTTCTTTGTAAAAAAACAGAGTCTGATTTCAAATAATAATCTTTCAAAACTGATTTTGATTCTGAAACTTTGGTTCTGTTTGATGAAAATAATTTTGGCAGGAAAAACTTCTTGACGAACAAAAAAACAGAGTAACACAAAAAGTTTTGATTTTCTGGTTTAATTAACGATTTTTGTATTCGATATTCTATAGATGATTAAGAGATAGGGATTTAGACCGCTATACGATGGATTCTGATTAACTGTTGATCTTTCTGAAACCGCCGGAATGTCGCCGGAATTTTCTGGTTTCCGATGAATCCTTCAAAAAACGGTTATGGGGCTTGATTTTGTTGATACTTTGTGATCTTTCTGATCTGGCAATGATTACTGAATCGCAAAATATATTCTTTATCAACGATAATTGATCCAAAACAGTTCTGCGTTTTGGTCCGTAAAACAGAGGATGGGACTGTTGATTCTTGTTCTTCGATTTGAGTATTGTAATCGTTGATAGCCTGTGCTCTGATGCCAATTGTTGTCACAGGGATGATTTCACATGATCTTTATTGAGAGAGAATTAAATAATAATGTGAAATGCATATTTACAAATGAGATGTTCAACCCTATTTATACATAACTAATCGGTGTGAGTGAACCGAAGTGACCCTTCAAACTATCATCACTACCAATAACTAACTTGTGAAACAATGGTCCACTTATTTGTATTCTAGACTTAGGATATATATAATATATACTTATGATAAATCAAATATTATATGCTAACACAGACAACATCAGAATAGCCAACTAGAATGGTGGTATCTAGTTTGGAGAAAGTTAAACCGAAATCAATCGTTCCTTTAACATAACGAAGTATCCGTTTCACAGATTGAAAATGAGAGACTGTAGGAGCTTGTAGATATTGACTGGCTTGCTTAACAGCATAGGAGAGATCAGGCCGTGTAATCGTGAGATACTGAAGAGCCCCGACAAGTGACTGATACAAGGTAGGGTCATGAAAAGGAGCGCCTGCGCTGAAAAAGGTGTCAGTGGTTGCCAGAGGAGTCGCTACAGGTTTAGAATCCAACAGACCTACACGAGTAAGTATGTCATGGGCATACTTGGACTGACTGAGAAAGGTGCTATTGTTGGAGCGAGTTACTTCAAGCCCAAGAAAGTAACCAAGTGGACCCAAATCTTTGACAGAGAATTCTTGATGAAGGCGGGTGATGAACTTCTGAATGAGAAAGGTGTCACTTCCAGTAATGATAATATCGTCAACGTAAACCTGAAGATAAATAATCGCATTTCCATTCTTGAAAATAAAGAGCGATGTATCGGATTTGCTACAAGTGAAACCATTTTTGACCAAGAAGGTGCTGAGCCGTTGAAACCAAGCGCGAGGAGCCTGGTTGAGACCGTAAAGAGCTTTCTGTAGACGACACGCATGAGTTGGAAACCGAGAGTCCACAAAACCAGTAGGTTGCTCCATATTGACGGTTTAAGTGAGATTCCCATTCATGAAGACATTATGAACATTTAGTTGGAGAAGTGACCACCCATAAATAACGGCCAAGGAAAGCACCACGCGAACCGTTGAAGCCTTAACAACCGGACTGAAGGTGTGTGAGAAATCAAGGCCAGGAACTTTAGTAAACCCTTGAGCCACAAGACGAGCTTTATACCGATCAACTGACCCATCTGCTTTAAACTTTGTCCGAAAAATCCACTTAGAACCAACAATGTTTGCGTCAGAAGGACGTGGTACAAGTGCCCATGTTTTATTTTTATGTAAGGCGGCGAGTTCCTCCTCCATAGCATGAACCCATTTAGAATGCTTTGCTGCGGACTTGTAGCCACGTGGGTCACGTGATGCAAAAAGGCCTGATGCAATGAACCTGAAAACAAAGACACGTTAGCATAAAAAAAAATTTTGGTTTGTAGATGCCGTTTTTGGAACGAGTTCTCATAGAATGAGATGGCATCGGCTCCGCAGAAGTTCCCGAGGAAGAGGGTTGGTCAGAGGACGTATGAGCAGTGGGTGGATCGGGTACGAGTGGTTCAGGTGAGGGATTAGGCGAATGGATTTGAGATTGGATTGGAGAGGTGGTTGAAAGTGGGCAGGTGGAAGGGTGGGCCGTGGGCTGGGAGATATGTGGTTGATGGGCTGAGGGTGTATGGTTTTGGGCCGAGGGAATTGGACAGGGGGAGTCGGTTTGAGGTTAACATGGGGTGCAAGGCGTATGGTGTGAGGTAGTGGAACTGGGGACCGGTTCTGGGGTGGATGTTGTAGGGGCTAGGATTGGTGGAGGATTGGAGATTGGAATCGAAGGTAAGGTTTCATCAAAGTTAGAAAAGACTAACTTTTCCTCATCAATTGGTTTAAGGGAGCCACTAAACGAATAGCCACTAAACGGATATGAGTCTTCATCGTATTGAGCATGGCGAGTGATGTAAATCCGTTTAGTGCGCAGATCAAGACACCGATAACCTTTGTATTTGGTGTCATGTCCAATGAAGATACATTCGGCACTTCTGGGACATAATTTGTGTTTCGCATAATCCCGTAATGTAACACCCTAGGCATATCCCACATCGACCGTGGACAGGAGAGATTTTGATTCATAAGTAATGTCCTGCCATATAAATCACCAACGCGTTTTGGGCTTAGTTGGCTGTGGAGCACATGAAAACTCCACAGTTAAACGTGCTCAGGTTGGAATAGTACTAGGATGGGTGACCTCGTGGGAAGTTTTTACTCGGGCAACCAAAAACAAATCCGTGAGCTTCTAGTGGGCAAAACGGACAATATTGGTTGATATTAGAGGTGGGGTGTTACAAAATGGTATCAGATCCACTCCTGTGCCATCCGGTTTGGTGGGGCAAACCTCATCGAGGACGAAGAGTCCCTGAGGGGGGTGATTGTAACACCCTAGGCATATCCCACATCGACCATGGACAGGAGAGATCTTGATTCATAAGTAATGTCATGCCTCATAAATCACCAACGCGTTTTGGTCTTAGTTGGTTGTGGAGCACATGAAAAATCCACAGTTAAGCATGCTCAGGTGGGAGTAGTACTAGGATGGGTGACCTCCTGGGAAGTTTTCACTCGGGCAACCAAAAACAAATCCGTGAGCTTCTAGTGGGCAAAGCGGACAATATTAGATGATATTAGAGGCGGGGTGTTACACGTAAGTAAGGGGACACGACAACCAAATACTCGAAAATTGGAACAGGTGGCCGGGTGTGGCCATACAAGAGTTCAAAATGAGATATAAAATCTAGTAAGGCTGTAGGAAGGCGGTTAATGATGAAGGTGGTTGAAGCAAAGGCTTCAGGCCATAAGCTGGCAGGAGCATGTGAATTGAAGAGCATGGCAAGGCCTGTTTCTGTAATATGCCGATGTTTTCGCTCAGCACGCCCATTTTGCTTAGGTTTATGAGGGCAAGAGAGACGATGATGAATGCCATGATCATTAAAATACTTTTAAACTCTATGGTTGGTGAATTCTGTCCCGCCATCACTTTGAAAGATTTTTATTTTACGAGTGAATTGATTGTTCACAAAGGGAACAAAGAGCAGCAGTGCATCATAAAATTCTGATTTATGTTTTAAAGGATAAAACCAAATGAAACAAGAATAATCATCAATACAGATATCATAAAATCGATAGCCACTAGATGCAACAACAGGAGAAGGGCCCCATAAATCACAATGTATTAAATCCAAAACATGCTCAGAACGTTTATTATTTAAATCAAAAGGTAAACAATGGGATTTGAATAATTGACAAGGTGAACAAATATTTGGCTTGGGTAATAATGAAGTAACAAATAAAGAACCATGTCTGTGAAGTCTAGAAATAGTGTCAAAGGAAACATGTCCTAAGCGTCCATGCCATCGTTCAAAAGAAGCTTTGAGATGATGGTTGGAGTATGAAGCCACGAATGCATGATTTCCTTCTCGAAGAATGTAGAGCCCATCCTCGCACGTCCCTTTTGCGAGGACTTGCTTGGTCTTTCGATCCTGAATGTGAAAGAAATCATTAGAAAACAAGACATCAACAGGAGAATCATGGGTAAGACGACTAATGGAAAGAAGACGTTTAGTGAGATGTGGGACAACAAGAACATTCTTTAAAGGAATATTCTTGGTGAGGGTGGATGTGCCGATATTTGTGACAGGTAGGGTGTGACCATTGCCAAAACGAACAAAATCATTGCCACTAGTGGACTGAGCACTAGTGAGGTCCTCAAGAGAGGAAGTCATGTGGGCTGACGCACCAGTATCACCGGTCCAATCTGGGTATTCCTCAGTGAGGTTGCATTCAGAATGGAAAGCTTGTGCCAGGTTGGCATCAAGAGTAGGTGCTTGCTGAGCAAAGGATGCAAGGTTCGGGCAAGTATTGGCATAGTGCCCATCTTTCCTGCAAAGCTAACAATGAGGTGGTCTTCGTGAACGGCCTCGACCTGCATTACATCCACGACCACGATTAGACGAACCAGAGAAGGTACGAGAGTTATTACCGGTGCGTGTTTGGGCAAGTGTGACATCCGTCACTTTTTAATAATAATAATAATAATAATAATAAATAAAAAAAATCAGATTATATATACATATCTATAAACACCTCTTAAATCCAAACCATTAACCTATCAAGGCTAACCAAACCATAGCTCAAACCCAACCACCTTGTGTTGTACCTGAGCCCAAGCCCATCTGACCAGCAGGCCCAGCCCATTCCTCCTTTCCCTTAACCTGTTAAAAAAAAAAAGAAAACTTTTGCTCTAGCCGGGTATCGAACCCGAGCCGAGCAGGAAGCAGCACAACACTCCACCACTAGGCCACCATGTGTTATTGTTTTTATACCAGACTTCAATATATTTAAGGCTTTTTTACGAGCAGCTCTGTTTCCTTTCTTGCTGCTGTTTCCACGCGCATACAGCCAAGGGGAGACCAATCTCCTTTGATTGATCAATCAATCCCACAAACTTGGTAAGTAACATGTAATTAGCATAATCCGCGTCTATTACTCGTCGTGCATCATCTAATTTAGTCAAACATCATCAATTCACGCGTATATGTTCAAGTCAAATTCAATGATTTCCATCTTGAACATACGAACCATAGCACTATAACCTTTGATTATAACCTTTGATCCAAATCCCAAAATTTACACTGCTATATAATCTCCTTACTATAAAATAAACTCTTTATCAACTATCTTCACATTCACCATCTCTCACAACCTTGATTCTGCTTCAAGATTTTTCATCATCCTCTCAAGAACTAAATTCATATCCTTCACCTTCTCACACATGAGCTAGTTACCCATGATAATCAAACTACTAAAAATCCTAATACTTGATTCTACATCATAGTTTGTGAAACTTGATTTCCCCTTAATTTGACTATTCACTGGACATTTAATTATTCATGATACTCGTGTTTTCATTTTCTTGATCTTATTATCATTTTGTACCCAATTATGTCATAACTCATAGGCATATAACATCTAGAAATTTCCTTGCATACTATTGTGTACGTACACAGATTGAAAATTTATCATATTCGATTACGTTTATATCATATAAATTTCAGACTCTACCTTACATTTTATTGAAACATTTGGACTTGATTTCCATGAAAATCAAACTACTAAAAAAACTTAATAACTGATTCTATAGGGCTTTTCTAAAAACATCATTGTTTGTTATATGAAACTTGAATATTCCCTTTGATTTACAATCTATTGAACATTTAGTTATTCATGATACTTATAATCTATTTCTATAGGCCACTAAGATAACACTTACACTTAATGGTTGTAGTACTTACAAACTTGCTTGCATAAACATGCTATCAATTTGCAATCTATGTGAATAATAATTGCTGCACTTAATAGAGGTCATCATGCCTTTTTCAAACAGTCGGGAGAGGCCCTACAACCTGCTCCACGACTGGTGAAGGCTATCGAACATACTCAACGATTGGTAGAGGTCACTATGCCTTTTCAAACAGTCGGGAGAGGCCCTACAACCTACTCCACGGCTGGTGGAGGCTATCGAACCTGCTCAACAATTGGTGGGGTCATAGAAGGACGCAAAACTTTAATGTAAGGTAAATTGATGATTCCGGTCCGGAACGTAATCATGAATTTACAGGTACATTAAGGTAGTGTGAAATTCTATTAGAATTTTTTGGTAGGCGTCCAGTACGTTTTCAAGGTATCAAAGGTGTGGTGGGTTAGCTGCGGTACACCCTGTATACAAACACTAATGATGCATTGAAAGTGAGACTGGAAGTCGGACCAGGAACAAACTCTAGTTGCTTGGTAGTTCATTTATAGTCAATCAACCTGTACATTTATTCTAGGATTCCTAAACTTGCAATTTAAGTGATTTACTTGATTCTTATTCTCCTTATTATTCGAGACGAACCTAATCCAAAACCCTTAACTCACACCTATCAAACCTCTCATCCAAATCATTCGAATTTTTCAAACCACGGTCACCTAAATTTTTACCCAAGCATCCATAACCCTATGTTTCTAATAACTTCGGGACGAAGTTTCTAAAAGTAGGGGATGCTGTGACATCCGTCACTTTTTAATAATAATAATAATAATAATAATAATAATAAATAAAAAAAATCAGATTATATATACATATCTATAAACACCTCTTAAATCCAAACCATTAACCTATCAAGGCTAACCAAACCATAGCTCAAACCCAACCACCTTGTGTTGTACCTGAGCCCAAGCCCATCTGACCAGCAGGCCCAGCCCATTCCTCCTTTCCCTTAACCTGTTAAAAAAAAAAAGAAAACTTTTGCTCTAGCCGGGTATCGAACCCGAGCCGAGCAGGAAGCAGCACAACACTCCACCACTAGGCCACCATGTGTTATTGTTTTTATACCAGACTTCAATATATTTAAGGCTTTTTTACGAGCAGCTCTGTTTCCTTCTTGCTGCTGTTTCCACGCGCATACAGCCAAGGGGAGACCAATCTCCTTTGATTGATCAATCAATCCCACAAACTTGGTAAGTAACATGTAATTAGCATAATCCGCGTCTATTACTCGTCGTGCATCATCTAATTTAGTCAAACATCATCAATTCACGCGTATATGTTCAAGTCAAATTCAATGATTTCCATCTTGAACATACGAACCATAGCACTATAAATTGAAGGTTTCTGGACCTTCTAACCTCGCCGAACATCATCTCTCAACCTCTAATCCTTACTTAAAAACCCTCTGTGTTGATTAATTGATCACGTTTTGACCTTATTGGTTGACCGAGCAATCGTGAACAATCAAGCATTGTAAGTGAAATCTTTTCTGTGGGTTTTGTTCATCGTCTATCAACAAGCAATAGCCCTATAATGAATCGGGTTATTGCTTGTTAGATTGTGTGATTGTAAAGTCTAGGGCACGAAATCAATTTTGGGGAAGAACACTTAGAACTGATGTAGTATATAATTTTATTCAACTGAAACCAAACACAACCACTGGTCTGGACCAAGTGGTTGTGCCTGGTGCATGCCATACAGGCCACGAGGGTTCGAACCATGGCAACAGCATTTCTTTTTTTTCTCTTTTGTTTTGTTTTATCAAGTTTCAATATATATTGCTTGTATTTTAAAAATTCATTTTAAAATACTAAAACACTTTTATAAATTCTAAAAAAATTACATTTATCAAATCTGATGTAAAAGTTCAACTTACAATTTTTAGTTTTCTAAAATTTATTTATTTAATATTTATAATAATTAAATCAAGTTTATTCTATTTTATTTATAAAAATCTATAAAAATATCAAAACGATCTTATTAATTTCCACAAAAATTATCCTAAGTTTTTATAACATTAAGCTTTTCAGAAATGATTTTTATTTCAGAAAAATCATTGATTTAATATTTTTAATCAATTTTTGTTAGTTTTAATCATAAATAAATCATAATAAATTCATTTTTCAATATTTTTGCACCAAAATTTTATACAAATTATTTCTAACTATCTGGAACTGTAATACAAATTTTAATTCAGAAATTCTTTGATTTTAATATTTTTAGATATTAAAGTCATATTTTGACAATTTGATATAATTAGATTAAATATTCTATATTCAAGAAAATAATTTTATAAAAATTATTTTCATACTCAAAAACCTTATGTTATGATTATATTCAACTTAAGATTTTACAAAGAGACTTTTATTTATTTATTTATTAAATTTCCTATATTTAATAAACAATTTGTTTATTAATCAAATAAACGTTTATCCCCAATTCGAAGCCCTAGAAATACATGTATCCTAGAGTTATTTCCTTACACATTATCGAATACTTTAGGTTGATCATTTGGGAGTAATCTCAATTCATATTTCGTTGTCCAAGTTCAATTTCAAGTCATTACGTGAACTGTGAGTATTCCTACCCCTTTTTGCATTTATACATTTTTGGGGTGTTACATGTACACTATTACAATTTCAAATACAAGTTTACATTTTTACAATACAATTCTAGTACTATGTGCATTGCTTACAACGTGCTTTATGCTTAGACAATACATGTGGATTACATTTGTACTTAGTGAAATCATTAACATGGTACAAGCCGACCTTAACATTGGATAGCGCTATTTGGATTGACAACCCGCCTAGATTGATTCTCCCCTTTTTCATCGGAGAATCCGTGGCCATTGTTAAGTTATCATCCATTTATTGGTTGAGTACACTACAGTTCATACAGTACATTATACAGTCACAGGGTTGATTTCGCTCATTTGTTTGATACATGGTTTACATAATTACACTGTAGCTTGCACTTGAATTGTATAACTTTTTAACCTACTATATATATCAAAACTAGGAATGCTCACCAACATTTCATATGTTGACCAAATCTATTTTGTACATGTTTCAGGTGCAGTTTGATCTAGTGCTTTAGCAAGGGACATTTAGTGTTTTATTTTAATTCAGTTATTCCAACAGTTACATTTCATTTAAGACTTTGTATTTCCATTTCAATGTAAGACAGTTATTGGTTTATTCAATAATATTTACATTTTAGTACCATGTGCTTTTGAACAATCGTCACTACGTGGCACCTCGATGATTCCGCCATCGGTTAGGGTGTTACAGATTGGTATCAGAGCCATGGTTATAGGGAACTAGGTTATTAGATAAAATGGCCTAGACTATAACCGAACTTTCATGCATAATATTTTCTGAATTACCTTATTTCCCTCTACTTTCCTTCCTCTATCTTTCCCTCCTTCTCTCTCTCCTTTCTCCTGGTGCATAGAGATGGTGTCCTACGAGGAGTAGAAAGTCTACATCATTATGGAACAGGGACAGTACCTTTCATGAAGACACTCTTAGGCATAATGCTACTCTTACTTTTGTTCCTTCAAAGTTGTTGAACTTTAATGAGTGTGATAAGGACACGTGCAATCTGGAAGGGTGGACGCCTGTACACTGGGTTTTCTGGCATAGGCAAGCATAGCGCATAAATCCATTTACGGACCTGTTATGCTTACCTGGGGATTCCTGGAGTGAGTGTCCACTTATAGGCTAAAGCACGTCTTCTTTGATCACCATTGGGTTCAATTCCTTTGAAAAGTCAACGTTCTTGTTGGGCTTTACAGCTAGACAAGGGCACTCCAAGCATTTTATGCAAGCTTTTTCAATAATACTCTCTCGATTCATATACAATATTTTGTATTTCACGATTTTCATATATTGCTTACAAGTTCATAGTTTCATAACCATCTATGGATTTCACAATCGCACTTCACCTTACCATCTTAGCCATTTTTTAAATATTCAAACACCATACCCAAATCATATTATTTCTTTTCTCCACATGTTATTTATTTTAAAAAAAAAAACTATAACCTCATACTTTAGCACAAACTAAAGATTCCTAAAACTAGTTGTATTACCTAGCAACTTTACAAAGCACATATTTTTCCTCGAACTTAAATTCAATGGATTATTTATTGACGTAACAACGATTTTCTATATAATGTTTTAAACTATTACAAAGCCTACTTAGCTTGTACTATTTAACAACTTTTGCCTTATGTACAAAACCAAATTTTGAAAATATTTATTTTTTTGGAATAATATCTAGTCTCTAGATTCTCCATCAACACTGACCCATTTTCAACTTGTTTAAATTTTTACAATATTTGGCATATACCACAATCATGTTTTCTTATACACTTGATTATAACCTTTGATCCAAATCCCAAAATTTACACTGCTATATAATCTCCTTACTATAAAATAAACTCTTTATCAACTATCTTCACATTCACCATCTCTCACAACCTTGATTCTGCTTCAAGATTTTTCATCATCCTCTCAAGAACTAAATTCATATCCTTCACCTTCTCACACATGAGCTAGTTACCCATGATAATCAAACTACTAAAAATCCTGATACTTGATTCTACATCATAGTTTGTGAAACTTGATTTCCCCTTAATTTGACTATTCACTGGACATTTAATTATTCATGATACTCGTGTTTTCATTTTCTTGATCTTATTATCATTTTGTACCCAATTATGTCATAACTCATAGGCATATAACATCTAGAAATTTCCTTGCATACTATTGTGTACGTACACAGATTGAAAATTTATCATATTCGATTACGTTTATATCATATAAATTTCAGACTCTACCTTACATTTTATTGAAACATTTGGACTTGATTTCCATGAAAATCAAACTACTAAAAAAACTTAATAACTGATTCTATAGGGCTTTTCTAAAAACATCATTGTTTGTTATATGAAACTTGAATATTCCCTTTGATTTACCAATCTATTGAACATTTAGTTATTCATGATACTTATAATCTATTTCTATAGGCCACTAAGATAACACTTACACTTAATGGTTGTAGTACTTACAAACTTGCTTGCATAAACATGCTATCAATTTGCAATCTATGTGAATAATAATTGCTGCACTTAATAGAGGTCATCATGCCTTTTTCAAACAGTCGGGAGAGGCCCTACAACCTGCTCCACGACTGGTGAAGGCTATCGAACATACTCAACGATTGGTAGAGGTCACTATGCCTTTTCAAACAGTCGGGAGAGGCCCTACAACCTACTCCACGGCTGGTGGAGGCTATCGAACCTGCTCAACAATTGGTGGGGTCATAGAAGGACGCAAAACTTTAATGTAAGGTAAATTGATGATTCCGGTCCGGAACGTAATCATGAATTTACAGGTACATTAAGGTAGTGTGAAATTCTATTAGAATTTTTTGGTAGGCGTCCAGTACGTTTTCAAGGTATCAAAGGTGTGGTGGGTTAGCTGCGGTACACCCTGTATACAAACACTAATGATGCATTGAAAGTGAGACTGGAAGTCGGACCAGGAACAAACTCTAGTTGCTTGGTAGTTCATTTATAGTCAATCAACCTGTACATTTATTCTAGGATTCCTAAACTTGCAATTTAAGTGATTTACTTGATTCTTATTCTCCTTATTATTCGAGACGAACCTAATCCAAAACCCTTAACTCACACCTATCAAACCTCTCATCCAAATCATTCGAATTTTTCAAACCACGGTCACCTAAATTTTTACCCAAGCATCCATAACCCTATGTTTCTAATAACTTCGGGACGAAGTTTCTAAAAGTAGGGGATGCTGTGACATCCGTCACTTTTTAATAATAATAATAATAATAATAATAATAAATAAAAAAAATCAGATTATATATACATATCTATAAACACCTCTTAAATCCAAACCATTAACCTATCAAGGCTAACCAAACCATAGCTCAAACCCAACCACCTTGTGTTGTACCTGAGCCCAAGCCCATCTGACCAGCAGGCCCAGCCCATTCCTCCTTTCCCTTAACCTGTTAAAAAAAAAAAAGAAAACTTTTGCTCTAGCCGGGTATCGAACCCGAGCCGAGCAGGAAGCAGCACAACACTCCACCACTAGGCCACCATGTGTTATTGTTTTTATACCAGACTTCAATATATTTAAGGCTTTTTTACGAGCAGCTCTGTTTCCTTTCTTGCTGCTGTTTCCACGCGCATACAGCCAAGGGGAGACCAATCTCCTTTGATTGATCAATCAATCCCACAAACTTGGTAAGTAACATGTAATTAGCATAATCCGCGTCTATTACTCGTCGTGCATCATCTAATTTAGTCAAACATCATCAATTCACGCGTATATGTTCAAGTCAAATTCAATGATTTCCATCTTGAACATACGAACCATAGCACTATAAATTGAAGGTTTCTGGACCTTCTAACCTCGCCGAACATCATCTCTCAACCTCTAATCCTTACTTAAAAACCCTCTGTGTTGATTAATTGATCACGTTTTGACCTTATTGGTTGACCGAGCAATCGTGAACAATCAAGCATTGTAAGTGAAATCTTTTCTGTGGGTTTTGTTCATCGTCTATCAACAAGCAATAGCCCTATAATGAATCGGGTTATTGCTTGTTAGATTGTGTGATTGTAAAGTCTAGGGCACGAAATCAATTTTGGGGAAGAACACTTAGAACTGATGTAGTATATAATTTTATTCAACTGAAACCAAACACAACCACTGGTCTGGACCAAGTGGTTGTGCCTGGTGCATGCCATACAGGCCACGAGGGTTCGAACCATGGCAACAGCATTTCTTTTTTTCTCTTTTGTTTTGTTTTATCAAGTTTCAATATATATTGCTTGTATTTTAAAAATTCATTTTAAAATACTAAAACACTTTTATAAATTCTAAAAAAATTACATTTATCAAATCTGATGTAAAAGTTCAACTTACAATTTTTAGTTTTCTAAAATTTATTTATTTAATATTTATAATAATTAAATCAAGTTTATTCTATTTTATTTATAAAAATCTATAAAAATATCAAAACGATCTTATTAATTTCCACAAAAATTATCCTAAGTTTTTATAACATTAAGCTTTTCAGAAATGATTTTTATTTCAGAAAAATCATTGATTTAATATTTTTAATCAATTTTTGTTAGTTTTAATCATAAATAAATCATAATAAATTCATTTTTCAATATTTTTGCACCAAAATTTTATACAAATTATTTCTAACTATCTGGAACTGTAATACAAATTTTAATTCAGAAATTCTTTGATTTTAATATTTTTAGATATTAAAGTCATATTTTGACAATTTGATATAATTAGATTAAATATTCTATATTCAAGAAAATAATTTTATAAAAATTATTTTCATACTCAAAACCTTATGTTATGATTATATTCAACTTAAGATTTTACAAAGAGACTTTTATTTATTTATTTATTAAATTTCCTATATTTAATAAACAATTTGTTTATTAATCAAATAAACGTTTATCCCCAATTCGAAGCCCTAGAAATACATGTATCCTAGAGTTATTTCCCTTACACATTATCGAATACTTTAGGTTGATCATTTGGGAGTAATCTCAATTCATATTTCGTTGTCCAAGTTCAATTTCAAGTCATTACGTGAACTGTGAGTATTCCTACCCCTTTTTGCATTTATACATTTTTGGGGTGTTACATGTACACTATTACAATTTCAAATACAAGTTTACATTTTTACAATACAATTCTAGTACTATGTGCATTGCTTACAACGTGCTTTATGCTTAGACAATACATGTGGATTACATTTGTACTTAGTGAAATCATTAACATGGTACAAGCCGACCTTAACATTGGATAGCGCTATTTGGATTGACAACCCGCCTAGATTGATTCTCCCCCTTTTCATCGGAGAATCCGTGGCCATTGTTAAGTTATCATCCATTTATTGGTTGAGTACACTACAGTTCATACAGTACATTATACAGTCACAGGGTTGATTTCGCTCATTTGTTTGATACATGGTTTACATAATTACACTGTAGCTTGCACTTGAATTGTATAACTTTTTAACCTACTATATATATCAAAACTAGGAATGCTCACCAACATTTCATATGTTGACCAAATCTATTTTGTACATGTTTCAGGTGCAGTTTGATCTAGTGCTTTAGCAAGGGACATTTAGTGTTTTATTTTAATTCAGTTATTCCAACAGTTACATTTCATTTAAGACTTTGTATTTCCATTTCAATGTAAGACAGTTATTGGTTTATTCAACAATATTTACATTTTAGTACCATGTGCTTTTGAACAATCGTCACTACGTGGCACCTCGATGATTCCGCCATCGGTTGGGGTGTTACAGCAAGGAAGGCAGCAGGTGGTGGGTTAGAGCCGTGAAGAAAGGACATGAAGGTCTCCTCATTCTCGGCTTTGTTCAAGAGCTCACAAAAGGAAGAGCTTCCAAGTGCCCGATGAGTGGTAGAAAAGTGTTCAAAGGCGACACCAAGACCACATAAAAACCAGTGGCACTTGTCCCGTTCATCGACAGTGAAGCCGGTAGCTGCAAGCTGATCACAGAGACCCTTGAACTTGCGTCCAAAGTCAGCGACTAAATCGGAACCTTTTTTAAGTGCGCCTAAATTGTCACGCAAAGTGTGCATACGATCGATGGAACTGTTACTATAGGCGTTTTCAAGGGCAACCCAGATTTGGCGGGCGGTGGTTAATCCAATAATTTCAGATATAGCCTCATCTGAGAGAGAGGACTGAAGGAGGAGATGTACAGTCTGATCATTGGAGAACCATAGCGCACAGTCAGGATTAAGGATAAGTTTGTTGTCGGCAGAGGTGATGTTTTCGGGTGGGATAACAGTGGTTCCATAGACATGACCGGTGAGGTTTTGAAGGCTGAGAACAAGGGAAACTTGTTGACTCCAAGCAAGATAATCGGAAGAGTTAAGTTTGAGGGGAATGAATGAAGGAGGGACTGTAGGGGAGTGGGAGAAGTTGTGGTGGTAGAGGAGGAGACTGCCATGGAGGCGGCAGAATTAGGGTAAGGAAAAACGAAGTAGAAAACAGGGAAGGAGCAGGGGATCACCTGTGTTAGGCTGATACCATGTGAGAACTCAATTCCTTGAATATTATTAACAAAACAATTACAATATATAGACCTATACAATACCGAATAAATGGAAACTAATTAATACACAATAAATACAATTTACTGCACATGGTTGGCGGTCTTGATTGCGCTAATCATTGACATGATTTGCTTACGCTATTACAATCGATGTGGGACAAGTCCAATACCTTGCAATAGTTTCACTCTGTAACATTTGGCTGATTACCTCCAAGACACTACTCCGATTTTGGCATAGATACCATTATTTGTTGTAGCTCAAACATGAGAAAACGTCCCAAAAAACTAGTCTGATAGGTGAGGGAGCTCATTTGGTTTAAACTCCACATTTTAAGTGCTCATACAATAGGTGTAGAACAAGTCCCAAACCTTACGATGGTTTCGGTTCATAACATAATTATGGTCAAATTATAACCTTAGTTAATTACTTTTAATATTCAAGTTATCTTGTCATATGAAATTTAAAAAAATTGAAAAATAGCAAGTTTTTTTATCGGCAAACAACTGTTTGGCAACCACCCTTGCGGGGCGCCGTGCCCAAGAATCGACTACTCGACCTCCAGCAGCCCCCGCCTTCTCCCGATGCGCGGAAACCCGAGCCCCACCCGTCCGAAGGCACGACAGTGTTATAGAACTTGGTAAAACCTCGCCGCCCGTCAAATTCGAACCGGCACCACCCGTATTCGATCTTCACCCGAATATCAAACCGTAAATGATGAAAGTGGAGATCGAACCTTTGATCACATAGGTGAAACAAAAGCCACTCCACCACTAGCAAGTTATTAGAACATGCAAATACCCTTTATAACTCATCAAATGTTGGAGACTTCAAACGGAATAGAATCATGGGAAGATAAAATGTGGTGTGGGGGTCAACAAAACTATTTATTAGAAAGCGGCCATATGCAATAATATTATCCGAATCAACCCAAGTTGGCTCAACTGTTCGATTTCCTATGTAGGACCACTTCACCCCCTACTGCCTACACGTGATCAAGATGCCAAATTAAATTAACTCCCCTTGGCTTCTGTTTATATATCTACGGTTAGGGACACTTTGAACCAAGATATATACGAGGTTGGGGGTCATGTATTTTTTATGGGTCAAGTGTCGTCTTCAATAAAGGAATGTTTTAGGCTTTTAGCCCCTATAAATAACTACTATCCCCCTTTCATTTCCTCCATCCCATCACTACTACTATTTCATTACCATTACCTAACTAACTAACTAAACTAACTGTCAACTGATCATGGATCACAAAAATCAGCAACCTGGAGGTTCTTCTTCGTCTTCGTCATTTACGGAGAATCTATTTGGCCCCAAGGATGCATCTGCCGCCTCCTCTTCGGGCCTTTTCAGTACAGTTTTTGGTCCCTCTTCCACGGTACCCCCCCCCCCCTCCTCTTTATGGATTACTATCTTCATTAACTCATAACCAAATCGTGGAATTTTTAAACGTTTAGAATTTGTTTGTGTTCAGGGTCTAGGAAGACATCCATCTCACTCTAACAACATAGGATTGTCCAAACAACAGGAATATGGAGGTCCATATGGAAATGGCAAAACTTCAACAACAGGTTTATAACTTTTTTATGAAATATTAATCCAAGAATGTAAACCAATGTGAGGTTACTTACTAATTAGATCATTTTTCGGCAATATAGATTACAAGAGTCAAAATGGAACAACCGAACCAAGCTATCTGAGTTCATCCATTTATTATGGTGGCCAAGAACATTATTCTCCAAACACCCAAACCACTCGCCCTCCTCATACAGTGAGCATCCCTGCCTTTTCGTTACATATTAACGCTAAAAGCGTTAGAACTAACTATATCTTTGTATGCATTTTGGTTGATTAGGCGAAGAAAGATGGAGGTGATACTGATCCAAATGGGAGCAGTGCTTCAAGGGGAAACTGGTGGAAAGGTGACACTTTTATGACTTTTTTTGCTTCTAAAATGTTGTTCAATTGTTCAAGCTAATTAAAGATTGTGTTCTTATGATCATGCAGGATCTCTCTACTACTAAATGGCATGCTTTCTGTGCATGGATGAAGATAATGATAAGCGAATGGCAAAACCGTAAAATATAGTCCTAAAGTTTTGCTTAAGGTTCTTAGATTTTCTTTGTTGGAGTGTTAGTTATGGTTGTGGTTGTAAATGAGCTGATGTTGATGTTGGTGTCCTCACAGCTCAAAAGGGGTCAAATATCTGTTTGTTTCAAGGCTTTTTTTTGTTGGTCTTAACAAGTGCTCACTTGGAATAGAATGTTTCTAGCCTCAACACTCTTAATGGTCTATCTATCTATCATATCTTTGGAATATGTAATCCTACTTTCCGTGTATCTAATTAGTTGGTTTTGAACTAGTAATATATACCCCTTTTGCATGTGCCAAATAAGATATGGTATGTAGCATCATTCTCTTGAAGATAATATGCGTTTTCTTTGATTCATATATTCTGAAAGCTGGCTATTCCATGAGATAATGATGTAATATGTTCGGATCATCTTTCTCTTTAGTGCCACATTTTATCGGTTAACCGGGTGCGTTCTATATCGTTATCTTAATAAGATGGCTTGTTTTAGCTACATGTGTTGATCAACATTGTCTATTAGATGAAAGCATTGGCGGATCTTAATCTTAGTTTTCGGTAAAATATGGAGGGCCAAACTGTCTACATGCAGTCTATATAAAATTTCCGATAAAATTTACACTACGAATAAAAAACTAGGGGGCAGGGCCCAACCTAGCCCCAACAAAGATCCACAAATATCTATAGGTCTAACATGCTATCTTAAAAAACATTTACGTATCATTTGATGGTTCATTACATAAATTCCAAAAGTTCATTGTAGTGGTATCAATCGTGTTGGATTATGATGGGTAGAATTGTTAACCCTAACAGGACCATATTTCTAATCGTGCCAAAAACATTACCCTTAATTCGCACACATTTAATGAAAGTGTCACCCGTAGCTGTCCTAGATCGGAAAGTAAAGAAGCTCAGGAATAAAGAAATTGCCCAAGTTAAAATACAATGGAAACATAGGAAAAAGTCTGGAGTCTGAACAAGAAATGTGAGAGCATTATCCTCACTTATTCTCTACTTAAACGGTTTCGAGAATGAAACTGTAACACCCCAACCGATGGCGGAAACATCGAGGTGTCACGTAGTGACGATTGTTCAATAGCTCATGGACTAAAGTGTAAATTTTTGAATACATTGATTAAATAATTTATTACATTGAAATGAATACAACGATTCTAGCTGCCAACTAAATTGAAATACAATGAATCAAAATTTAAATATAAATCCGAAAGCTTAAAGAATGCATCTCAAAACAACCTGAAACATGTACAAAATAATTTGGTCAATACAAAAATGTATTGGTGAGCATACCCTGTTTGAATAAATATAGTAGAAAAAATGTTTAGCAATTCATGTGCGGTACCATTTGCAATTATGTAATAAGTAATATCCGTTCAAAACCAAACCTGAAGAATAATGACTAACACATGACTAACCAACTGAATAATGAATTAACAAGACAATGACCAAGATTCTCTCAACAGAGTCTCAAGGGGGTATACCATAGTACTATTCATTGAAAAGCTAGGCCGCCCAGCGGTTAATGATTTTGACAAGTCATAGACACACCAATTAACATAAAGCAAACACACATGAGAATTGCATTAAGTATAAGAAATTGAAACTTGATTAATATATAGGTACATGAGTCACCCCAAAGTAGTAAAACAGTAAAAAGGGGAAAGATATACTCACCTTAGTTGTGATGGACTTGCTAGAACTCAATGAGAAACAACGACTTATGCTTGAACCTAAGTATATTAAGAATGATGGTTTAGGGTCTATTAGGATAATTTTGTAGTTACAATGTTTGCACAAGAGATATAAGTAACTTCTTATTTATCTATAATACTGCCTTTATTACTATTTTGAACATTTCTG
The DNA here is from genome assembly GCA_030844895.1 of Ambrosia x helenae. NCBI lineage: Eukaryota > Viridiplantae > Streptophyta > Magnoliopsida > Asterales > Asteraceae > Ambrosia > Ambrosia x helenae. The sequence continues at coordinate 13,996,313 of CM061231.1, forward strand.
TTTACTTCAGTGACATAAATATTTGAGTTTGAAGACATATGTGAGTGTGTGTAATATATATTTGTTTTAACTTTACTCATTCAACTTTCTCAAATATTAAAAGGTAATTTAAGAAACCAATGATAACAAAATCCATATTTGTACAGTACACATATTAAAGCGGCATTTTGCATAAGGTTAATAATATAGTATGTTCATTTTAAACCAAAGCTTTGAAATAGCGAGTTTTTGTATTCGTGAGTTCTAAAAGAAAAACATCTTTTTTATTCTTTATATTACTTTCAAAACCATGAATGATTTTAAACAACTCATATTTAAATTGATGTATGAGGTTAGGATAGTAGCTAAGAAACAATATAAATAGTGTGAATGTGTTTGTTATACACATCTCAAAATCCTGTATGATATCTAAAATATTTAATCTCTTTAATTCAATATATGATGTTCTAGAGTCAATATATATAACTACGTTGGTACCTTAATTGGAAACACCAAATAGAGCAGTGATGAACGAAGCTATTGATTGGTTTTAGTGGTCAGACTACCAAACCGAAGATAGTGGTTATCGAACCGGCAAGAATATAGATGATGGTGGCGGTGGTTCTTTTAGCGCTTGTGAGTAGCGGTGACGACGGTCGCAGTGGTTGCGGTGACATTTGAAAAGTTTTAACGTGGTGTTGTTTGGTGATGTCAAAACAGGGGTGATGCTCATCGACGGGGTGGTCGGAGAAAGAAAAAAAATTGAGAGATGAGTGAGATGTGGCGGAGGCGGTTACGGTGGTCGAATGCTCTCTACGGTTTCTTAACAAAGCTTGAAGATGGCCGCAAAATATAAACAGAGGGTGTTGATTGAGGTGTATCGCACGAACTGGACTTGGGATTATTTAACCATCCAATTCAACGATTGACGTTACAATCTTCACCGTAATAGTTTCGACCATTAACTCATGATTATAATCAGCCAATTACGACTTAATGGTTGCCGTTTCATATTCGTGTCCGTTACGAACATTCATTTCGTTTCCGTTTCATTGTTTCAATTAAGAGATGATGATGAATGCATTAAATGTTTTTGTCTTGTTATGTTTTTTTTTTTCATATGGCTTCATTCATGTAAAGCATTATTATTATTATTTACTAATTTTATAAATAAATGACAAATAATTGTTGGTGAATGTTTTAGCCAATGCCATAAATAGTTGAACGATTTTTGACGTATTAAGTTCGTTTAAGAATCCGACATATTAACTCAGCATCCACCTAAAGTTATATATATTTTATTGAAAAATCTTGAATGTTACAGAAACCCTAAATTGATAGGAGATATTTGTAACATCCCGTTTTGTTAAATAAAAATAAAATATCTTTGTTCATATTTATTAGTGAATGAAACAGGTCTTTGATCGGTAAAATGAACCAATAGCATGCGACCTGGATACTCCTATATTTAGAATTAGTTAGTAAGTGACAGATAATATGATTATTTGAGATATGAGATCTAGGCGAGTAATAAATATTATAGGAGACCGCTTAATAAATTATATTATATTATAGTTGACCCTACTTCGTTTTTTATTGAAAGTTTAGTCAAAGCATAGAGAAAAATGAGTTCGTTCCAGCGATATAGTCGAAATTTCATAATTTATAAAAAGTTATAGTTTAGAAGTTAAAATCGAAAAACGAGTTAAGCAGCTGAATTAATTATATATATAAAAAATAACTAGATTTATACCCTGGGAGCGTTCCGGGGTTATGAAATCTAATATGACATATCAATTTTACATACGAAACAGACTGATGTGTTTTACAGTTGCATGCAGGAAAGCTTCGGGTAGCACCTAACCTAAAACAATTAACAATGTATCTCCAATGTTAACGCCTAACCTTAAACAACGTATAACTCTAATATTAAAACCTAACCTAAAATAATGTACAACTCCAATGCTAACATCTGTTGTAAATAGAATTCATATTTAGTGGTTTGAACATAATTAATGACTTGCATATATATGATTAATGAATAACCTGAATACTTTGTGTTTTTTTTCCCTGTATGAACAAAACCCCACAAAAATAGTCGGTTTTTTTCTCCGTTTTTATATAGCACTATGGTACTAGTGGAAAGATAATAAAACGCTCGTTAATTTGGTGTAATTTTTTTCTTTAAAAATCTCGTATATAAAAGATATTAACGTTTAAAAATTATGGGAGGAAACATGAGCTATTAAGCAAGCAACAAGGCAAGTAGGACAATCTCATCCACATCGAAGCTATGAAATATTTGAGTTGCTTCTCCTCCTTTGTAAATATAGCCTTTAGTGTCTCAATTGAGTATATAAAAGTTAAAGGGAACGATCTAGTATAAGAGAATCCCTAGTCTATAATACCTTGTTAGATGTTGTTATTAGTCATTTTAGATCACGAGTATGAGCACGAGTAGTGGATACCCCACACCAACTTGACTAGATAGTTTTTTGAGGTATGTTCTCGTTTAAGTTTATGTTTAGTTTAAATTATATGTTAGTATTATTTATTAGTAGTATTGGTGTTATTAATTTAGGTATTTGGTTTATTGTTAAAGGTGGGTATGGAGTATCCTAGCCTTAGTTAGGCATGGACTGATCATCAATGCTTAAACAAGGTAGCGCTAACTAATATCCAACTGTAATAATAATTAAATAGGCGTACCATTATCTAACCTAGGGTTGTATAATTGTATTAGGATCCTGAGATATACCTGATCATATTAACGTTGTCAACTGCTAAGGCAACTGTTAAAAAGGTGAGTTACTTAAACTATGTTTATGTAGTTGTTTTACTGATGAGTCAGTTTATGTGGCTCGCCAGCTTAGTGCTGATGTATTTTTATACTCGAGCATGTGTGTAGTTTTTGTGTACTTTTGTTTATTCTGTATTGTAATAAATACTTAAGTTATCTAATAAGGATTAAGATCAAATACACAGTGAATGAAATAAATAGGTGAAGTCGTAGAATGGTATCAAACGGACCTCAATTGAACCCATTCAAGCGGCAAATTGGAACCGTCTTATCAAGCCTACGATGTTAGTTTTTAGGTCCTTGTTTTTTGGTGTTTTAGCTTGTAGTTTTTTAGAATATGTGTTATATCATTGTGTTTTATGTACCATTGTGTCTTTTTCTATTTTCATCATTGTGTCATTTTTTTCAATTCATTGTGTCTTTTTTTCTTAGGCATTGTGTTATGTTTTTGACACTTGTTATATTTTGTGGCTCAATTGTGTCATATTCATGATCTATTGTGTTTTTTTGTATCCTTCTCACCCTTCTCATTTTTGTTACACTGTGTAAAATAACTTGACCATATCTAATAATAGTACGTTTTTCGCTATAAGTTTGCACCAACTGATCACCATAAGTGCCCCTACCTGGGCGAGGTGTGACGCCAAATGTCATATGTCACACCCCTTTTCTTTTATTGTAAGATATATAGATTATTCGTATCCAATAATATATAATCTTTATTTTTATCTTTATCTTTAATAATTTTTTTCATCTCTCCTATTAAATAATTAAATAATGATATTAAAATAATAATATTTTTGTTTTTTTTTTCTTATTAAATAATAATAGTTGAATCATAATTTTTCATTCTTTCTTATTAATTTAACATTTTTTGTCATTATTCTATTTGTTTACGTATTTGTAACCATTTAATATTTTATTAAGCCAATCCATGCTTTGCTTATGTTTCTAACCTATATTAAATAAATAAAGTAAATGGTACATCAACATTTATTCTTTGAAGACAAATCTTATCGATTATTTGTGTTAACTGATTACATTATAATTCATATTTATTCAACTCGTATGAGACACGAGTTTATTCAACCCGTGCATACATGAGGTTTTTTAAAATAAAAGTCGTTTTATGCATGGTATATAAAATTACATATATTCAACTCGTGTAAGACACTGGTTGTTAAGCCCCTGCAATACATGGGTTTTTTAAGATATAATCGTTTTAACTACTTAGTAAATAAATATACATATATTCAACCCATGTTTTTTTAACGTACAACTAAGTAGAAGCCGGGTACTCCGTACGCGGTTCCCAATGGCCAAAGGAGAACTAGCCGGCCCTTACCCAGATGGATGGAGCACGTGGCCCACCAGCCACTAGTTTCGGGGAAAACCCGACCATCCACTCGCCCGAAGGCACGACAATGGAATAATCGGTAAAACCCGACGCTCCCAAAAATCAATCCTATGATCTTTCAGTCATATGGCTTCTATCCCTGAGTCTCCATACACTCCACCATAAAGTGGGTGGTTTATATTCAACCCATGTAATGCACGAGGTTGTAACCTAGTATGTAATAAGTAATTTCAGTTAATATAAAATATTTATAGATTTTTGAACATAACATTTTCGTTTTTCAAACTGTGGAATATACGAGGTTTTAACCTAGTTGCGCTTAATTTTAGTAAACACTCTTAACTTAACATGTCTAGAAGTTTGAAAGTGCCGAATGAATGGAGAAATGGTCTAATCCCTTGACCACAAGACTATATCCTGTCGAAATAATTTCTCGATACAAAGATTAGACCGGTGTCAAATCTAATACGCAATCCATTGATGTTTAATCTTTGTAATACCAAATCTTATCTCTATGAATCTATTGCGTAATATTCAAGATAATCTTGAATAACGCATACTAATTGAGATTTCACGTACATTATTATTCACTCAGTCAGATGCTTAACTCGTCGGTAGCCAACGAATGTTCGAAACTTAGAAATAAACAGACTTGGAGATAATGTCCGAATCAATCCAAGTTGGACAAGACAAACTCTTTTTATCTTTCAGGTGTCTATTCTGGGACCCTGCCTCACCAACAACTACATGTGATCAACAACTGGCTGGTTAATAAGTGTCGTCTTCAATAATATGTTTTGGTCCCTATAAGGCTATAAATAACCGGCATCCATCCAAGCACTTGTACTCATACTTCATCACCAATCAATCAAGATTGTTTTGGATTTGATTTTGTAACATCCCATCACCTAACCAACTGTCAACTGATAATCTGTTTGGCCCCAAGATGCATCCTCCGCCACGTCTTTGGACCTTTTCAGCTCTATATTCGGTCCCTTTCCACGGTATCCCCTCCGCCTCCCTCTTTCTGGATCTATTTTTTATGGATTTTTGAAACCAAAAGCACATGTTACTATATCTCCATTAACTCATAACCGAATCGTAGAATCTTAAACGTTGGAGAATTTGTTTGTGTTCAGGGTCTAGGAAGACATCCATCACACATTAACAACACATTGAGCATATCCGCCTGTTTGTTACATATTGATGCTAATTAAAAGCGTTAGAACTACCTATATCTTTGTATGCGTTTGGTTGATTAGGCGAAGAAAAGATGGAGGCGATACTGATCCAAATGGAGCACTGCTTCAAGGAAACTGTGGGCAAGGTATAAACAACTTTATAACACTTTTGGTGCTGCTAAAAAATAAAAAACGCTATTTAGTTTTTCAAGTCAAATAAAGATTTATGTGATCATTCAGGATCTCTCTACTACTACATGGCATGCCTTTCTATGCATGGATGAGGATTAAGATTAGGGAGTGGCAGACAGTATATAGTCCTAAAGTATTGCCAGAGCTGATGTTGGTGTGCTCAGGCAGGGTCATGATAATGTTTGTTTCAAGGCTTTTTTGTTGGTCTTAACAATGGTCACTTGGAGTTGAATGTCGATCTCTATGTTCACCAATCAACTCTCTTAGTGGTTATCATATCTACGGAATATGTAAATCTACTTTATGTGTCTAATTTTAGTTGGTTTTTACTAGTAATATATATACTCTCTTTTGGATATGCCAAATAAGATTTAACTAGATTTTTGCCAGCCGCGCGTTGCGGCGGCGGTCCAAAGTATTAATATAAATACCATTAGGAAGCTACGAATCTAAAAAAATCTTGTTTCAATAATCCAATAATTCTCCTTTGTATATCCTCGAACTTCATCCACCTACAAAAACAATCCTCAAAAGAATAAAAAAATAACTATTAAAAACACAACAACAAATCTACCAGCAACCATATCCGATCAAATCAGTTACATTGACACTCGAAATAGACGATAAAAGTTAAAAATATATGGTTTTTTTTATTAAAAACAAATAGACATTCTATTTGGTTTTTATATCAAAACAAATACCGCAGATGGTAACGGAGATTAAGGGTTCGTCTGTGCTAATTGAGGCCGCGCAACCGCAAACAATGAATCAATGGTAAAATAACACCAATTTATAGGATAAGTGTGTATGCCAGAGTTACAGTTAAAAACATGAACAATGAATCATTGTAAACTAACATTAAAACATGGTTAAAGATGCAAAATAGTAGTTCTCAATTCGATAAACACTCCAAAGAATTACCATGTTGAAATAAAATTCAATATATAAACTATAGCAATTCCATGGTAAATTGATAGAACATGAACGTCTAATAGCAATATTTTATTCCATGGGTATTGATATAATATTATTTAATTGTACATGTAAATATGCATAAACATGAATGTAACCCAAATTCATCATAAAACATAAATGTAACCCCCAAACAAATTTAGCAAATTGCTAATAGTTTCCCTTCGTCATAGAATGGGTTACCATTTGTTCTTGTTGAAGTAATAAAGACTAAAGAGAGACTGAAACCGAAAAAAAAGTAAAACAATCTAGAGTCTTGGCTCAACAATTGTATTCTAGAAAATCCCTTATCTCTAATCGTTATTGTTTACACACCAATACACCATTTAAAACATTCGAATGATAAACAAGACTGGAATTAAAAGAAAGTCAAACCGTTTAGAAGCTCTAATTGTTAACTATTGTGTTTTTTCTAAACACCCAATCCACTATTTATTATTTACTATTTAGTGACCGAAATTAAGATTGAAACCAAACCAATAGAAAAACAACCCTAACCATAGAAACAGATAAACACTGATAGAAATTAAGATTGAATCATAGTGAGTGAAAGCAAGACTGAAGAAACACTGGCATAACTAAATGAATGTCCAGAATTCCAAACGCTTAAAACTAACCTAAAAGAACACGCAAGAAATAAGCTGAGGTCGGCTCCACCAATTGTTTACAAACCTCCACCGTCTGGAAGCCAGTTAGAAAACGTAGAACGTACCTACCTGCAAAGACAACACATACGTCGAATCATTACGAAAATCAAAACAAAAATTGAATTCGTAGAAGATCACAAATACCTTGAAATTGCCTGAACCCCAGAGTTGTCGCCGGAAGTACCCTACAAACTTGCCTTCGTCGAGGAACTTAGTCTTCACCGCCGCTGGAGCCATGGCGGCGACATCTTCTCTTTCCGCCGCTAAACCACCTCCAATCAAGAGTCGTCGTTGATTGGATTTGAACTGTACCAGCATACGTAAATTTTGTGTTAATTTTTATACATTGTATGATATTTTTTATTATCTTTACAGATATGTAATCCACCTCCATGTATCTTTGTTTTAAGTTTTAATCCTCCAATTGCCACACAATGGGATTAGATGCGGCCTATGTTTGCTGTCTGTTAAAAATATTATTGTTGTAAACAACATCTTGGTTATCAGTTTCTTCCCATTTCGAACCTGCCTCACAACAAAGATTGTTTAAACGAAACACATATTTTTATACACGTGAACTAAACATAATTTGTACAACTTCAATTTTCGTACAAAAAAAATCAATTTCATGTATAACATCTTCAAACAACAATAACAACAGGCATAAAAAATGGCTTTTTCTAAGAAAGATTAACCCATGCTGAACAGAAAGCAAGTCAATCTGCATAACAAATAAAAATTCTAACTATTGTATGAACAACACCAGATGACATTCTTGAGGTCCCGTAATGAGATGATGCTAATAAAAAAGTTAATGTTTATGTTATATTAACATGTGGATTTGTGAATGTATTTTCATACCCACTATGCCTTCTGCGTTTGCCTGTGTCTTGAGCCTTCTTCGACTTGCGATCTCCAAGTATTCGGTAGCTTTGTCCTCACATTAGTTAATTTACTACTTTTGTTTGTATGCTCACCCTAAAAAACATCAACACATCAATTAGGAGGTGAAGAACAACGAAACTCAAAGGATTTATTTAACAAACAGGTTCAACTTAGTAATCGATCTCACTCACCGTCGTTGTTTCTTGATCAAAAAATTATTCAAATTAAACTCAAAAACCCTAAAAACACAACTTAATTCAAGATTATTATATTAATATGTAAACACAAAATTAAATATAACTGACTTGAATCTGCATCAAATCTAAAAATGGTAACTTTGCTTCAGATCTAGGATCAACCGAAAAGCTAAGGCCGCCGTGGAAATCAACACCACCACCATTGGTCGTAACACCTCCCTCAGCACACCGCCACAACCTAACCGCCGTCCATCACCATCATCTTCTTCATCGTAACACCATATAGTCACCACAAAGCCTCCACTGCGGCTCTACCGTGACCCAGCCACCGCCCCACTTATTATGGCTTCTCTCTTGCTTAGGTTTCGAATAGAATGTTGTGTGATTCCTATGATTCATTAGATGATGTTTGAAGGCTGCGGTGGTGTTATAATTTTGGATTTGGATTTGGATTGATATGTGCAGAGAGAAAGAGAGGTGAGAGGAAAATAAAGAGAGATGAAGATGATATAAGAGGGGAAGCAGATGAATACACGTGGTTGGGGAACTACACGTGTTCCCAGATGTAGAAGCTGGAAACAACCCATAAATGCATAAAGCACAAACAAGAAAGCACGCAAAAGCATTAAAGCCTGCAGTACAACTCAAGAATGCACAAATAAGTTGCTAATTAGAAGTATTTAAATATGTAGCATCCTTCTATTGAAGATAATATGCGTTTTCTTTGATTCATATTTTTTTTTGAAGGATAAATTAATAATTTTTATTAAAACGAAATACGAAAGTTACATCACAATAGAAGGTAGACGGGCAACAAGCTGCGCCGCCACCCCCTTTCTGAATTGCGAACCCTAGCCTACTAAAAGACAAATCTTTGCCCCCTGGAGATAAACTTATTGTTGTGAATGACCCGTTAGACCTTGGTCAATAAACGAATAGTTTCTGGCGCTAGGGAGCCAAAGGTATTAAAGGCCAAGGGGATAAAGACATGTTTGATTCTTTGCATAAGCTTTAGCATGCTTATCTACTTTCTTCAATTCCGCCTTTCTCGATGCTTGCCCAGCTACAAACTTCTGTTTCCTTTAACCAACCAAAGGAGAAATCCTTGTGAGCCACGCAAGCATGTTTTCCCCTTTCCCAACCAAAGACAAGCAGATCCGCTGGTCGCAGGGTGGATCTCCCTTCCGCAGGGTCTGTGAGAAAATTTACATGGGCCTCCTTTTGGCAGAAATCTCAGCTCTTATCAGGATGTCTCACAAAACGTTTCTCTCGCCTGGTCATGCCGTATTTGAAACCAGGAAGCTCTTTGCAATGAATTGCGTGCTCCCCATATTTATCCATGCAAGCTTTACGGCAGATGGGACATGTTTCATCTTCCGGGTACATCGGGACATCAACCGATACTTGAGTATAGCCCTATACTCCACTGCGGACATGCATTGACCCAAACCCTCAATCGGGATAACGGTCAAAAAACCTAAGGATGAGGACCCTTCAGGCATTCAATCACCGCTATCTGGCGGGATGACAACTCAAAAACTTCTCCAGGCTCTGAGCAGTTTTGCTAAACAGAGCATTAACCAAAGTTTTTGTTGGCTTTGAGGGGCGGTGTCCCTTATTAGAAAAACTGTCAATAGCAACGTCCGGGAGATAGACATTTAAGTGTTCAAGCGTCTGTTGATAGTCCGGGTCTAGCCCGAAGACCCACTGTTTCGAAGGATATGATCCGTGAGATAGACATTTAAGTGTCCTTATATTCTAAAAGTTGGCTATTCCATGGTTGACCATCTTTCGAGACTGTATACAAATTTGTCTTTTGGATGATAGGTAAAATATATATTCTGTCTTAAAAACATTTATCTATCATTTGATTGTTCATTACCAAAAGTTGCGATTGTAGAGGTATCAATCGTGTCGGTTGGTGGGTAAAATTGCTCATCAGAACATTTCTAATCGTCATGCAAAAAACATCACCCATGACTTGCTAAACTTAAATCATATAACCTGAATGTCATTTAACACATTTATCTGAACATGTCAGATGGGTTGATGGAGATACTAACCAAGTAGTAAACATGTTATAAAACTTGGGTTTAAACGAGACATAACAAATTTAATTGATTAATCTATTTAGTTGATAGGTTTCCAAGTGAACATGTTTAACTAAATGGGGTCAACCTAAACATGACCAGTTTAATTAAACAGTTAAACCTAACACAACTCTTTATTAAATAGGTCGACAATTGTAGTTTTTTTTAAATGCTCATTAATTGAGCCCCGTTTTTACCTACACTTAAATCCCAGCCATCGATTTCTTTAATCAATAGTCCACATCGTTCTTACACGTCAGCGTGCCATGTAGGCAAAAAAATGTCACGTCATCAAAAAAAACTAACGGAGTTAGTGTTTGGTTAGTTTGGGGGTGACATAACCAACAAAGTGTAAGGTTGGGAGTATTAGTGGTCAAAGTGATAGTTGGGAGTTGATGGACGGGGTTAAACCGAGTTATTAATGAACGTAATTGAGTGTTTTTAATGTGTTTTCAATGCTTTATTTTGTGGTGAATAAGAAAACTACGTGATTTCGTGATTGTAGTTAAATGTGGAAGTTAAAGTATTTAAAGGTTAAAGTGTATTATATCGAGCATGGATGAGAGTCGAAGATCTTGAAGTATTCAGGATGTTTAGCATAGTGAACAAGGTTAATAATGGTTAGGATTGAGAAGGAATAATGTTCGGAAGTTGTTCGGATCACAAGTGCACTTTACAAGTTGAAGATGAAGATGTGGATGACCACGCCGTAGCTTACGGCCCTTATTATCGTAGGTTACTGGTTGTATATGTTAAATGAGGAGCTTTACATCAGAAGCTTGCAACCGTAAGGGAGTGTATTCCAAGCGTCGGGTGGTTTAAAGGCAAAAGTATGACCAGCGTAATGGTCGCCGTAAGCTACGTCCACCATGCCGTAACTTACAGCGGGTGTTGAGAGAAAAAGGAATGTTGTTTTTTATAGCTATAAAAGATAATTTTAAACCCAATTCGATATTAAGCCGTCCATAGTCGATAATATTCATCTTTTGGGGAGATTTTGGGCTGCAACAACAAGGAGAAACATATCATAATCATTCCTTTGATCTGATTCATCATGTCTTTCGATTTTTCCCTTCAACCATTAACGCATATTCCACCAAGATGAGCGGCTAATCCACCCGTGATCCTCTCCGGGTGAATGGTTAGTTACGTAGCTAAGGTTTGTGTGATTTTTAAACATTGAATTGAATTGTGATTGTTTCGTTATGAATTTTAATTGTGATTTCGTATGAACAATTTGATTTTAACTGTTATTTGAATGAAGAGGAAGAGGATAAGGATAGCGATGATGAGAAGAAGATGATGTGATGAAGAGAGTAGTGATGATGACAATGATGATGAAGGTAATGGTGATGGTGATGGTAAGGTGGTGGTGATGGTACAGGTGAACGGTGCAGGTTCATCATCTGGCGCACAAGAACAGTGGCGCCAAACGAGAACATAACACCAAGGGCAAGGATCCCAAAGGTGGAATCATCCACTAAGGGGGAGTCCAATAGCTGACACACTCGAGAGGTTGAAGGATTTTATTTAGACCGGATTGGTTCCATTGGATGTGGTTTGAACCGTTACGGAATCTGTTTCTCTATGGTGATGAAGGAAATCCGAGAACCATTCCTCTACCTACCGTTGGATGATCTGGAGTAGGGAGAGATACCACCATAACTCTCTCGGGAAGATATGAAGGCTATATACGGCTTGACACTTGGAGAATCTTCCAGTGCAAGTCATACACTCTAGAGCTGGATCCCAGAGGTGGAAATGGAAGACACCACGCAAAGTCTATCCAGAATACTGCTTTGATAAAGATTCAACCAGGATTCCAGATATGATGAAGACATGATGAACAAGGCTGAGGAAAAGCTTCACTTTGAGCCGACTCCTATCCCTGATGAGGTAATCTCTAAGAACCGAACGTATTATGAGACTGTGCTCTCATTGGTACCCATCAGTGGCTGAATGTATAGTGAAGAAAGGCCTGAGCAAGCTACTGTGTTCAAGAAGAGGTTGTTAAAGATGATGTGTGGGAACGTCATTGCTTGGGCTTACATAGAACATGCCAAGGTTCTCAACACATCAAATGGCAAGAAGGGTTGTTATATTTTGATTGGTACATGAATATCAAGAGCCTCCCATTCTGGTATGTTCGAGATCTCGCACGTCTCCACCCTTTCTATTATGAAAAATGTCCAGGTTTTCGAGCATTTGTGAGCATCCTAAGAGAGAGTGCAATAGTCAATGGAAAACCTTCACACCACAACAATATCCGTTATCCTACAAGACCAAAGAGCTACATCATGTCACCAAGCACCCGATATGGCAGCACAAGATCAATCCTCCAGATTGCATGTCGAGGATACCGATCGTTCCTTTAGAACAGAACTTCACACCGAAGTTCTGGTTCTGGCACTATGATTCGATCACGACGGAAGCAATGATCGACTCAACAATGCACCAAAGCTTTGAAGGAAGATAAGAATCTGGGATCCTATGTGGTTGATCAACCTGTCGGAACAAGATGTTGAGACTTGTGTCATGTATCCGATCCAGCATCTTCAGTCAGAAGCCAATCAAGCAATCAAATATCAGCGTGTGATTCGGTTCTGCCATGCTTACAAGATACATGCTGGATGCGACTAGTCGAAGCTCACCAGGATCAGGACTGCCAAGACATGAAGATCAAGATGTTGCTATTTTTGTTTTGAAGCTTTTGTAGTTTGTTATTGCTGTTTTTGAAGTTTTATGCCTTTTATAAATATACTAGCTAGGTCCAAGGGGGAGTCTGTTAGTACACGTATGTCCCTAGCCTAGTATAGGTGTTAATTTTGATGTATTGTACGTGCTTAGATGTGTTTCGAATGATTTTGGGTTGTTTATCAGTCGACATGAGACTAAGGACGTTAAGGGGCGACTAGCAAACTAGGAAACAAGACGATTGGGTTCCCAATCGCCCCTCGTAGTCGCCTGTTGCATGCTAGTTGCCCCTAAGGCCCTGGACGACTAGCAGAGGGTATAAAACTATCCAATGATTGCCCTAATCATTCTCAGCTGTCACATCACCATTCCAAGCACCCAGGTCATAGGTTTCAGGTCTGTTGATTGTCTTGTAACACCCGAGCTATGTTTTCAATGCAATAACAACCTTTTAACCTTATTATTGTGTGTTTGATAACTCATTTATTACTGTTTGTTGGCGTTTTTGTTGTCCGATAGATCGTTTAGTGGATTCTGCACTCTAAACAAACGAACAAGCTCGTGATTGTCGGTTGTCCGAAATCGATCCTAACAGGTGTAATCAAATATTTACAATAACCTAGTTATACATACTTTAGTAAACATTGTAACATGTCAAGATGTTTTTTCTCTAGTAAAAACAATAATTAATGACGTGTGCGTAACTATACATATTTATAATGGATTTTAACACACGTTTGCTTTAATATTTATAAAAAATGGTTTAGACCTTAATATTAAAACACACAAAATAGGGCAAGTGTACCCTGTCTATATTAGTAACGTACAGATAAGAACCAGATATCGATCCATGACGCGCGCCGGGAGCAATTGTAACTAAAACTCTGTCCCCGATTTACCAGTAGGAAAAAAATAAGTTTGAGTTTTGTTTAAAACTAAATTAATTCTAAAACATGTAAATAACTTAACTACGACTCCAAAATAGAAAATATAACTATATAACCTATATTTTTGCCAATCCTAGCATGTTATCTAAATATAATAAGTAATATAGGCGTGTGATCAACATTCCCATTTTCCGACAGTTAGTGTCCCTTTCGGGCATCCTAACATGACAACTATACAGAAAGCTAACACACGAATACACACGTTAACCGCTTCAAGTCGTTTATTAGCGAGCAGCTGATATGAACTCACTCACGCAGATCTTCTAAAGATAAGTTAGTCATCCGTTAAGAGTATTCTAACCTCACTAATTTAGGGAAGCGATAACCGAATACACAACACAGCCACCTAAACTAGCATAAAGTAGAGCATTTCACAACCTATTCCATTTTACCAACTTTGACCCCAGATCTACTAAGATCGCCATTTTAACCAAAATAACTACCAAAGATCATTAACCGTGTCAAAGACTAGTAACGGCACCATTAGGCTTTTTAAACCCTTTTACGTGCCGGTAAGCATTTTTAACCGTTATTCGACTGACTTTAACCAAACCAATACCCGTTACAGTTTCATGGCATAAACTATTTAACAAGTTAACTAGTCTACTACCGGACGATTAAACGGACGGTTTTTCAACATGTATCCGCCTAACACATTCGACAATCGCTAAAGTCATTCAAATACAGCTACAAATCCATCAACAATGAAACAAGGTTTGCGTTATGATCATCAAGATCTAATACGTGAAAAACGCCAAATTTATACAAAACATGATTACATGCAAAACGATTGTTTTTTTTTCTACTAAAGATTACTAAACATGATTACTAGACTATAATGTATTACATAAACAACACAAACAAGCTTAAACAAACTGATTTGAATCAAATCAAAGCATAATTAGATCAAACCATAAAACTCGAATGTGATGGATTGGATGATGATCGATGATCCGGATGAGTTCCCGAGCTCGTTCCTCGCCTTCGCAGCTGCTCACTTGTCCAGAAAATCGCCCAAATCGCCTCTCAAAAACCCAATATTGATCAGTGGTTCTGCTCTGTTTTTATAGAAAGTTTGATATTTGGCACGCCGTGCGCAAAAAGTGCACGGCCGTGCACTTTAACTTTTTGAGTTGACGTGCAAGTGGGCAAGTGGTTGGGCTGCTCCTGAAAATATCTAGATATTTCGCACGGCCGTGCACCCTAAGGTGCACGGGCGTGCGGGTCTGGTTGTGGCCGAGTGCTGATGTGCACTGCCTGGTGCACTGGCAGTGCACCCGGGAACTTGAGTCGCACGGGCACCCGCACGGCAGTGCTGATCAGGGTGCCCGAGAACAACAGCTGCACGCCAAGTCGCACTGGCAGTGCAGCTAGTCTGTGTCCGAGTAACCTGAGTCCGCACGGGCGTGCACCTGGGGTGCACGGCCGTGCCACTATTTCCAGACTTGGCTGATTTTGCCAAAACTTTCTGTCTTGTCCGTTTCTGCCCGGTTTCTTCGACTTTGTTCGTGGGACGTCGTTTAAGACCTGCAATAAACATATGAAGCGGTTAAGTACCGAATTCGTGCAATTATGGTCGAAAACGCGTAATTTGGGAGTTTAATCGGGGATTTAAATATGTATATTTTAACGTATATCAAACCTCCCCACACTTGAACTTTGCTTGTCCTCAAGCAAACACTTAAACAGAAAATAAACAAAAAACTCGCCAAATGGCAACAAAGATAAGATAACTAAAACAGCTAACGACTCACTTCCGATCTACAAACACGCAAACCCGTACACGACTCACAATGTTCACACACACTCGGTTTTTATTTATGATACATACGTGTAATGGTTGTGGTAAATCGCTCCCATTGCCAAGACAATGAATCGTGCAATATCATAAGCTTGTCAAAAGATCTAGT